>CM075012.1:26965165-26981132 GCA_037576675.1 Pangasius sanitwongsei | reverse complement strand
TTCTAAGCGTTCTAAGGCTTTATGAGTGAACGTTCTAAGCGTTCTAAGGATCAGCGCTGCACAGATTTAGCGTGAACGCTAGCTCAGCCTCATGCTAATCCGTTAGCGCTAACGCTGTTAGTGCACTTTATATAAACACTGAGTGCTGAGATCAGATCGTTAATGAGGCGTCCTCCATCTCACATCTGCCCTCGCCATTACACTCTCACACACTCCTCCCCCGCCGTGTGTGTGTGTGAGTGTGTGTGTGAGTGTGTGTGTGTGTGTGTGTGAGTGTGTGCGTGTGTGAGAGTGTGTGTGTGTGTGTGTGTGTGTGAGTGTGAGAGTGTGTGTGAATGAGAATCGATGGTAAAGAATTACAGTTGTGTAATGAACACAAGCAGTGACAGCAGCCTCCCTCTCTCTCTCTCTCTCTCTCCCTCTCTCTCTCCCTCTCTCTCTCTCTCTCTCTCCTGCTCTCTCTCCTGCTCTGACCTTTGTGTGCTTTACAAACCTGCAGATCGATCGCTCATCAACTCACAGGCTTCGGGCCAAATGTATTGGCACCCCACAAAAGTTTTGACACCTTAATTATGTCCTGTACCGGGGTGGGATGAAGCATCGCTTCAGTGCTACACTGCGATGGGAAAATGAACAAGCTGTAGATACAATGCTGATGTATTTCTGTCTTTATCACTTTATTATTATACTTCAGTCATTTATTCTTATTAATGTATTTTCTTTTTATTAAAATAAATTAATAAAGAAAGAAAGAAAGAAAGAAACAAGGAAAAAAATGAAAGAAAAAAGAAAAGAACAAACACCAAAAGTAAAGTCAAGTGAAGAAAAGAGAGAAGGAAGGAAAAGAGAGAAGGAAAGAAAAGACAGAAAGAGAGAAAAGAGAGAAGTGTAGTGATCTGGATGGTGAGCTGATGGATCATTACGGCTTATACAGAAAAGTTCTACAATTATAAAATTTTACTTTATAAATAAAATAAAAATGAACACTAAACTTATCTAGTGACATCATCTAATAAAGTTAATCAAAAATGATCTGAAATCCCTTTGAACTTTTTTGGGTTGATTGTAAAATCGTTAAAAGATAAAACTCCGGTCTGGATGGAGTTAATGAGCTCGATGTTTGTGGTGAAGGATTTAAATGAAGGTTAACTAACTGCTAAATGCTGGGTGCCAATATTTTTGCTTGTAATTTGCACAACTTTGTGTCAGCAAATTTGGCTCTGATTCACGCGAATGTTTACTTTCTCCTGACAGAAATCATTAAGCCTGAGGTTTTCCTCCGTCACCTCTTCATTATTTATTTATTAAAGTAATATTTTTATTATTATTATTCTGTTCTTCTTATTAACCTCCAAAACTTGCCAAAACTTCAGCCGCCATTTTGTTTTGAAAAAAGTCAGAGGTGAAATTGTGTGTTAATGAACATTTATCACTTACTTTTTAATCTCTCGAATAAAAAAAAAAACAAACCCTTCAAAACCTTTAAAAAATTAATTATGCTTCTGTTTTTAATAATTATTTAATAATAACTCATATTTTTAAAAATAATTATTATAATACTGTACAGTTATTTAATCATATTTATGCATTTACTTTTACATGCTTCTTTATTGTATGAAAACACAAAAATATTTATTTATTTATTTAAAAACACAAGAAAAAAGTACAAAAAATATAGTAATAATAAAGAATAATATAATGTGAGCAGAAAAGTTTTCATTCATATTAAAATAATAAATATATTTTAATTATTTTATACCAATTTGTGTCAATTTTATTCCCTTTTTACTTGTTGTTCTCTAGTATTTATTTATTTATTTATTTATTTAT
Source organism: Pangasius sanitwongsei (assembly GCA_037576675.1). NCBI lineage: Eukaryota > Metazoa > Chordata > Actinopteri > Siluriformes > Pangasiidae > Pangasius > Pangasius sanitwongsei. The sequence goes on along the minus strand of CM075012.1, from coordinate 26,979,302 downwards.
TTATTTTCAGATTGAGCTTTCCTGTCACTCTGAACCACTTTATGTGTAATTATGTGTAATTTTTTATTTATTTTTTTGGATGCTACACAGGAATAAATTTACAGCTTACTAGTGAAACGTGTTATTGTGAAAACGTTATGAGTTTAATTATCAGAATTGCGGAGTATTTTTTTTTCATCCTGACGTTTTTCCTTAACGCAGCTTGCGGTGTGTGTTCAGCGTCTCAGTGAAGGTCTCAGAGACGTACATCACATCCACAGCTGTTAAGAAAGCTCTCTGTTTTTAAACATGGTGTTAAAGGCAGCGAGAGCGAGTCAAGGGAGTAGTGTGTGTGTGTGTGTGTGTGTGTGTGTGTGTGCATGCAGGATCATGAGTCACGCTGAGAGGTGTGTCAGAGCCAGACAAATACAACGATGCTTATAAATATCTATCAAACTGTATAAATTAAATATGAGCCTGAGTGAGATCGAGTGAATCGATAATGTTCCTAATCTCTGGAACACGGATCTGGAACTGAGATCGTTCGTCTCAGACGTAATCAGAGCGGTTAGTCATGATTCCTGCGTTTACAAAAAAAAAAAAGCCATGCTGCTCCACTGGTCTATTTCAGGCAGGATTATTACACGCCGACATCCTCAGTGCCAAATGTTCACCTTCACCCTGTAATTAACGCCTGAAGAGCTGAATTACGGGTTCTTCAGTTGTATCTAGAACTCTTAGGAGGATAAGAACCTTTATCCAAAGAATTATTATTCTTGTTCGTAAATAAATAAATGCACAAATTAAATATGTAATCTAAAGGAAAATACTATATCTATATCATATAAGAATAAGAGAATATTAATTAATAGTAAAATGTATAAAACAGTAAATACGTTTATGAGAGAACCCTTAAAATTTCTACGAGAAACGTAAAATGCTTTCCTAATAGAAAGGGTTCTACGTAGAGGATAAAGACTGGCGGTGTGTAGAGGAGCGGCGTCGTTTAGAGGTGTGGCGGCGTTTAGAGGTGCTGCGGCGTGTAGAGGAGTGGCGGTGTGTAGAGGCGCGGCGGCGTGTAGATGTGCGGCGGCGTGTAGAGGTGTGGCGGCGTTTAGAGGTGCTGCGGCGTGTAGAGGAGCGGCGGCGTGTAGATGCGCGGCGGCGTGTAGAGGCGCGGCGGCGTGTAGAGGCGCTGCGGCGTGTAGAGAAATGGCGGCGTGTAGAGGCGCTGCGGCGTGTAGAGGAGCGGCGGCGTGTAGAGGAGCGGCGGCGTGTAGAGGTGCTGCGGCGTTTAGAGGTGCTGCGGCGTGTAGAGGAGCGGAGGCGTGTAGAGGAGCGGCGGCGTGTAGAGGAGCGGCGGCGTGTAGAGGAGCGGCGCCCTTTAGAGGAGCGGCGGCGTGTAGATGTGCGGCGGCATTTACAGCTGTGACGGCGTTTCGAGGTGTGGCGGTGTTTGCCCTTGGCGTGGTGTGTGGGTCATGCGTAGCGTGATGATGTCAGATGATGTTTCTCACCTTTAAATCTATAAATCAGTGTGAAATGGACACCTCAAGTTAGCTGTTCTTTGTGGACCAGAAAAGTTACTGAAAAAAGTCTGAAAAAGTACTGGCAGAAATTCTTCACCTGTTGGTCAGACTGGTTATAATTGGGTTAATTCAAGAATAATTCAATCGGATTTGCTCTCTCGGTTGTTTTGGTTCACCACGGGGGTAGCTGAAGTTAGAACATTATCAGGTTTATTTTTCAAATACAAAGAAATGCTTATACGATACAAACAGTGTGTAACGAGTCTGTTTTGTTTCGCAGGTGTCCGAACCCTCTTTACAATGGAAAAGCTGCTCATCTGCCTGTTGGTCATTGGAATGGCAGTGAAGGCCCAGATCTGTCCGAAGCGCTGCGTGTGCCAGATTTTATCACCCAACCTCGCAACACTCTGCGCCAAAAAAGGGCTTCTGTTTGTGCCACCCAATATCGACCGGCACACGGTGGAGCTACGGCTCGCTGACAACTTCGTAACGAGTGTCAAACGGAAAGACTTCGCCAACATGACCAGGCTTGTGGACCTCACCTTGTCGAGGAATACAATAAGTTACATTACGCCTCATGCGTTCGCGGACTTGGAAAACCTTCGCGCCTTGCACTTGAACCATAACAGGCTGACTCGGATAGGGAATGACACGTTTAGCGGAATGTCCAAGCTGCATCATTTGATTCTCAACAACAATCAGTTGACTCACATCCATCTGGGAGCTTTTAACGACCTTCTGGCCCTGGAGGAGCTGGATTTGTCTTATAACAACCTTGAAACGATACCCTGGGAGGCAATCCAGAAGATGATCAGCCTTCATACACTCAGCTTGGACCACAACATGATTGATTACATTCCAGAAGGCACTTTTTCCCTGTTACAAAAACTCAACCGACTGGATGTGACCTCCAACAAGCTCCAGAAGCTTCCACCGGATCCTCTTTTCCAAAGGGCGCAGGTTCTGGCAACATCTGGAGTGCTTACTTCTTCATCGTTTGCCCTCAGTTTCGGTGGAAATCCTTTGCACTGCAATTGCGAGCTGCTCTGGCTTCGTCGACTGAGCCGTGAGGACGATTTGGAGACTTGCGCGACTCCGCCGCACTTATCCGGACGATATTTCTGGTCTATTCCGGAGGAGGAATTCCTGTGTGAGCCGCCCCTTATCACGAGGCACTCTCAAGAGATGAGGGTGCTCGAGGGTCAACGCGTAACCCTTCGATGCAAAGCGAGAGGAGATCCTGAACCTGTGATCCACTGGATATCACCTGACGGCAAGCTGGTCTCGAACTCCTCACGTACCATCGTTTACAATAACGGGACCTTGGATATCTTGATCAGCACGGTGAAAGATACCGGATCCTTCACTTGTATCTCTTCTAACCCAGCCGGTGAAGCCCACCAAACCATCGAGCTTGTCATTATCAAGCTTCCGTACATCAGCAACAGTACCAATAACATCCAGGAGCCAGATCCGGGCTCGTCGGATATTTCCACCTCCAGCAGAACTGGAGCCAACGGAAGCAACCACACAGCAGACTCGAAAGCGAGTTCGGATAAGCGTGTGGTGATAGCCGAGGCCACTTCATCCACAGCACTCATTAAATTTAACTTCCAAAGGAATATTCCTGGAATTCGCATGTTTCAGATCCAGTACAACGGCACCTACGATGACTCTCTTGTTTACAGGTAAGCTAATGCTGGTCATAATTCAAAAAGCGTTTTTACTGACTGGAATCTGTAAGGACGATGACACAAAAATGACACATAATGAATAAGAAATGATAACAATGAGTTTCAAGCGAGAAGGTGACAACATGAACCTGTGAGTTCAGCTTCAAGTGACGCAGATAGAAAGTCTGAAATATTGTGTCTGATTCAAATTTCATAAGTTACTGCAGTATTTATGCCAAGAAAGTTCCTCGTATTCAGAGTCGGTTTCTGCACGCACTTAAGTCTATTTACTGAGCTTCCATTTTCAGATTATGCAAATCACCTGTGTGTAGCTCATCGCCCTGGAAGTTGCTTGATGTTTCGTAAGTAGAAGCGTCCAAGACGAGGTTTTTCGAAAGCATCTGTTCATAGCATCAATATTATTTATGATTTATCAATCAGATTTATGCATTTAATATTGGCCTCGAAAGTGATTTGAGTGTATTTACAACCAAAACATAAATTTCAACGTGACATAATGTGGTTACGTCAAGCTGAAAAATGCGCTTAGGTCGGAGACACGCCTCTGTTTTAGACAAACTCCGCCCCTGTGTTTGTAACGGCTCACGTAACTTCTGAATAGATCTGAAGTCTACACTTACATCTGAGGTCTGAATAAAGATGTGTGTGACTTCACTATTAAATCCTCACTATGGGAGTGTAACTTAACTCTGTATACGACCGATGATGTGCAAACATGGAGGAAAAAATAATAACTGCATCTCTAATGTTTTAATTTAGTATTTAAATACAGTTTAAACCTAAGTAATGTGGTATAGGGTTTAACTTATGCAGTTGATTGTGTACATTTTGGCTACTATCTTGACATAATCACACACATTTCGATGATGATGATGATGATGATAGCGGTCGCTCCATGCCCATCTGCTGTGACACGGATAACTTCACACTTCCTGTTTTGAACGAAGGATTAGAAGATCTAGAGCTATCATTAGAATGAAATATAAATCTCAACAAATTAAGAAAATTAAATAAAATAAAAGGCACATGAATTAAATATATTTGGATTTTAGTTTCAAGGATTTCCTCCATTTCATTCAACTTTGGATTCACATCTTTGTAAATAATACAATACAGAATAATAAGAAATAGCCAGGTCTGTGTTTTTTCAGTTTTTGCTAACTGAAAAAAAAAATAATTAAAAAACAGCCCTCACTAATGGAGACTTCTGGACCTCGCTGCGTGGCTACAAACGCTTATGCGAGTGTACAGCCGCAACTTTTAATTAGACAAAGGCCAATAATGCCAATTAGCTTAATGAGCGTGGCTCATCTTCATTGTGCAGCGACTGAGGGGTAATTGAACCCGAATTAGCTTTAACCTACGACAAGCTCGTTGTTCTTCCTCATTAGATTTCATATACAGCTTAGAACTCCCCTGACCTGAGAAGTTTGGCTCTGCAGGAAAAGAGCACTGCTGTTTAAGCTTACAAACCAAAAAAACATAAAAAAGCTGATAATAATAATAATAAAGAACAGCAGAAGCAGCAACAATTACGAGGTAAGAAGTAAATGATCTAATAAGTAAAGCTCATGGAGATCGCTGTGTGCTGTATTTCACACTAAATGCTATCTGTTGCTCATAAATAATAATAATGTTAGTAATAAATGCTTTTCTATAAAAGCCCAAGGACACTTCACAAGGTTAAGGACACTTAACAGAAACACATACATATTCAGTGATGCATGCGATTTGCATTTCATCAAATAATCAGAGCTAAAATTAAAGAGAGAGAAAAACAAACAGCAGTCGCGAACCAAAAACAGCTGCACAGAAGATACAAAAGATCAGAAATGGTTAAATTAAACAAATAGAAAAAAAAAACAAGAAAACGCAATAAAATACAATTACACAGTAATGCCACCATTTATTTATTTATTTATTTATTTATTTGGCATTTTTTATTTATTGTTTATTTTATATAATTTTCATTATCATTGTTTTATTAACTTATTAATTAATTAATTTATTTATTTTGTATGTTTATAATTATTTATCTAATATATATGGTCCATTTCTTATTATTTAATTATTCTACATATTATTTATTTGTATTCATTATTATTGCATTTAGTATTAATTTCTTATTACTTTACTTATTTTATTATTTTATTCATTATATATGTATATATTTTTATTTATGTATGATTAATTAGGTTTGTATGTATATTTATTTATTTTTATTTTCACCATCCTAGTACATTTTTTTTCTTTACCTCATGTATAGCATGAAGGCTAACACGTGCTCACGTTCTCCGTGACACGTGAAAACACCGCCTCTTTCCTCGTCTGCGTACGCGAGCTCAGCGATGCCTCTGATTGGCTAATGTCACTCTGATTGGCAGGCGAGAGAGTAGCTCCGCCCCTCCCACCCAGACAGCGCGATAGTTTTTCCAGGATTGGCACAGAGCGAACGCTTTTAGCCGACCTGTGTGCACTTTCTTTTTAAAAATCCAGCACTGTGATAAGAATTGAGCAATTACTGAAAAATAAAAATGTAATATCGGCTCGCGGCTGCCAGTATGCGATTGATTCTTTAAGAGCGCAGCTTTTTTGTTTTCTTGTGAAAGTGGAGGATTTTCAGCCGCTGCTTAGAGAGAAAAAAAGCACATCATTCCGAGTCTTTAAGTGCTTTTCGGCGTGGCATGGGGCTGCTGATAATTGCATTGAGAGCGCCGTCTCTGAGTGCAATAACCATCAGCCTGTCTGCAGGGAAAAAAAAAAAAAAAACCTCGATCACTTCCATTAGTGCACCAGAAAATGTTCTGCTGCTGAAATTCCTGAGCTTCAGGATTCGCCCGAGCTTTTCTGAGGTGTTGAGAGAAGGAGGTCTAGATGATTTAAAAATAAAATAAAATAAAATAAAATGACATCTTCTAAGGAATATGTATACGATTTTAGATCAGGAGGGTACAACAATAAAACAATAAAAATAAAATAAAAAATTGCAGTAAGTCTTTCAGCAAGTTTATTTTCATAAATTGTGCTAATGTTAAATAACGACTGCTCTCTCCTGCGACGGTTCGCACACAGTCCTCCCTCCGTTACTGACGATGCGTTAGCATTTATTTATTTTATTTAGTTTTCAAAAGTATATTTTTGTTGGATTTTTGTTGGATTTTGAGACAGAAGAGTAATTCACACCTCCTACCTTGTGAAAAGTGATTCATTTTCAAAATCTTGCGCTATGACTGCTTTTATCTCGTTCTTTTAAACCATGTTCTTTTAGCTGATTGATGCTAAACTGGTGCTCAGAAGCTTCCCCAATCTGTTAGCTACATTATTTAGCCTTGAGCTAATACAAATTTCTCGTCTGATTGAACACACTCGTTCTGAAAGGAACGGCGCTCAGGTTGTTTTAGTACGTAAATAAAAATCCTTCTAATCGACTCCCTGAAAAGAGTCGATTCATTACAAGAACGATTCGTTCCTGAATCGCTGATCATCAGAGCGATGATGAAGCAAAAAGATCTACAGTATCTGCTGCGCTGCTGTTCAGGGAGCTGAAGTGAAACTCCAGGATTAGACGCTAGACATGAATCAATAACCGAGCTCAGATTTCTGCAGCTCAGGAGCTGGAATGGAAGGAAGGAGAACAGAGAGAGAGAGAGAGAGAGAGAGAGGAGTCGAGTAGTCTGTAGGAGGAGGATAAAGACTGAGGGAGAGAGAGAGAGAGAGAGATAGACTTTACATTCCTTTATTTTAACCACTCATGCTGTGTCCATTTTTTACATCAAATAAATAGCAGTTTTAAATACCTACTTAAAGAGATGAATAAATAAATAAATAAATCGATTTTTTAAAATATCAATATCCATAGTTGATTACATAAATAAAAAAGGAGATAAATACACAAACATGTCATAATTAAACCACAGTAATAATCTGGTTTAAAAAGTCAATTAAAACCTTATTTAAACCTTTTCATCCAAACTGCAGTGCAAAGACAAGAACGAGAGAGAGAGAGAGAGAGAGAGAGAGAGAGAGAGAGAGAGAGAGAGAGAGAGATTTGGAGGTTACTGTGATCAAAAATCGTCTGAAAAAGACGTACATAATCTGTCAGAAATCTCACCACAGTTTCGTAAACAGCTTCAGCCTCTGCGTCTGTTGTAACGTAGGTCACATGATTCACTGAGACTACGACGTGTGTCGCAGGTCACATGATTCGCTGAGTCGCAGAACTTTCTTCAAAATGCGTAAATTAGGAAAACTAAATCGCTGATTGGTTAGCAGAGACTTCTGGGTAATTTATACAAACAAACAGAAATGAAATACATGTTTCTTTACACGTCCCAAGTGTCTGATCTGTCAAGGGTTTAAGTGTAAAAAATATTATTAATTCATTTATTATTAATTTATTTATTAATTTATTTCATTAATAAATTACAGAAAATATGTTTTTTTTTTGTAGATTATAGAAAAAAATTGGTCTGAAAGGGTTAAATTGTCTTGGTGGTTCTTTTTGAATGTAAAATAATCCCTTCAGCTTTAGACTTTACAGACTTTCAGAGCGAGTGCTGAATTCTCCTTTTTAAATCCCTTCAGTAATAAAACTTCATTTTCATAATTAACTATAATAATTACTATGTTTATTACTGAAGTTCAAAATCTATCCAGTAGACAGATGGAGGCTTTTCTTGGACTTTATTAAATAAATAAATAAATGAATGAATGAAAATTACTGAACTAAAAGAACTAAATTAAGAACTAACTAATGAACTTTAGAGCTGAAAGCGTTTTGTTTAATTATTGACGCTACGCAAAGCGAACACGGGAAACAGCAACTAATAGATCAGTGTATTTAAATGAAGAGTAGAATTACTTAAGTACAATGTTTAAGTTCAACAAAAAGTAAAACTCGGTAAATAATAACAGAACTTAAAGAGGATCCCTTAAATGTTCAGAAAGAATTCCACATAGAACCGAAGAACCTTTACTTATTCAATGAACCCTTAAAGAACCCTCTTTAATACAGTTACTACATGCGCTGTTAGAAAGCAGGGTTCTTTAAAGGTTCTTTAACGTTTATGGAAGGAGTCTCCAGTGTCAGTGCTCTGTAACATGACAAGCTGTGTTTTGTTTTTGTTTTATTAACTTCAGGGAACGACTGGTTTTTAGCTGCTGTAGCATAAGTGACAACAGGAACCATCTTGTTCACATTAAATGTAACTATAAACAGATAAAAACTATTTACAGTAGTAAAGTGTAATTGTTGGTAAACTGCTGTGGTATAAGTGGAATAAACACTCAGGGACGAGCTGTTACTGGAAAATAATTACATTTGGTGTGGTAACAGTAACTCTGCTTCACTATCACACACACCCACACACACACACACACACACACACACACACAGGGTTTCTACACACATGGACTCTGTGTTCATCCCAGATGCAGCACTATTAATATTCAGGCAAAGCAAAGTGCAATTGTCTGAATCTCTTATACAGTTAACTCTCGCTCTGCTGAACACACGTCTCTCTCTCTCTCATCTCTCTCTCTCATGTCTCTCTCTCACATCTCTCTCTCTCACATCTCTCTCTCTCTCATGTCTCACGTCTCTCTCTCTCTCTCTCATCTCTCTCTCTGTCATCTCTCTCTCTCATGTCTCTCTCTCTCATCTCTCTCTCATGTCTCTCTCCGTCATGTCTTTCTCATGTCTCTCTCTCACATCTCTCTCTCTCACTTTGTCATGTCTCTCTCTCTCTCTCACATCTCTCTCTCTCACATCTCTCTCCGTCATGTCTCTCTCATGTCTCTCTCTCACATCTCTCTCCATCATGTCTCTCTCATCTCTCTCTCTCTCATCTCTTTCTCTCATGTCTCTCTCATGTCCCTCTCTCTCACATCTCTCTCTCTCTCATCTCTCTCTCTCTCTCACATCTCTCTCTCTCTCTCACGTCTCTATCTGTTACGTCTCTCTCTCTCTGTCACGTCTCTCTCTCATGTTTCTCTCACTTCTCCATCACATCTCTCTCTTGTCTCTCTCTCCTCCGTCACGTCTCCATCATGTAATCTCTGAAGCGGCTGTAAATCTGCTCAAGTCTTGCTGTACCTGTGTCGCTGTGCTATCTCTCCCAGAGCCTTTTTTCACTTCACATGCCGAACAATGGTGTCTCTTATCGAGCAGCCGTATACACACACACACACACACAGAGACACACACAGAGACACAGAGAGACACAGACACACTCTCCACCTGTCTCTGCTTCAGTGAGACACACACTCGCCTCATTCAGAGCACTGAAAGGATGCCTTTGCATTCAGAACACACACACACACACACACACACACATGCAGTGGAAATGGATTTAGCCGCTAGCAAAGGAGTCGGGCTGAATGAATAGAGATTGTAAAGAAAAATGGGTTTGTGATTGGAGTGGAGTCGGTGAGCAGCGTTCAGTCGAGTCGGTGTTAATCGTCTGCTCTGATAATGAGAGCAGAGTTCTCACGTGTTAATGCCAGAATTAATCAAATGCTTAATCATGTCACGGATAAATTGAACAAAATCAGAGCACAGTGATATTTTGTGATACCTGATGAAACAGACTGTGACACACACACACACACACACACACACACACACACACAAGTCTACATTCTCTCTGCTTAGAGAAAAAAAATCAACAGCTTATTAAAGAACGACACGTGATACTTTTATCTGTTTATAGCTACTTCAAGCAAGTCAGTTCCAGTTCTCACTTACGTTAGAGCAGCTGTAAACAGTCGTTTCCTCACGCAGCTTAAATACACATACGGGGGAAACACTATAGTTTTATTTAAATGCAAGGTTTTTCCTTACCTATCCATTTTTCCAAATTATTGGCACCCCTACTGTTAATATTTAAGAAGATTGGAGACACTTGTAGAGGATCTTTGTCTATAGTTCGAGTGCAGAACATTTTATTTATATATATATATATATGTGTGTATGTATGTATAACATTTTTATGGCCCTGATTGTGCCATAATATCTTAATGGTGAGCTTATATAATAATATAATAATATATAATATAAATATATAATAAGAATTTTCCATTCATTTCCATTCATCTCCAAATGCTGATTTTAGTTTTTTTTTTTTTCTCCTTCACATACAGAATGATTCCACCGACAAGCAAAAACTTCCTGGTGAACAACCTGGCGGCTGGAACGCTGTACGATCTCTGCGTCCTCGCCATCTATGACGACGCCATCACGTCCCTCACGGCCACACGCGTCGTCGGCTGCGTTCAGTTCACCACCGAGTCCGAGTACCTCCGCTGCCACTTCATGCAGTCGCAGTTCCTCGGAGGAACCATGATCCTGATCATCGGCGGCATCATCGTGGCCTCCGTCCTCGTCTTCATCATCATCCTCATGATCCGCTACAAGGTGTGCATGAGCGGAGACCGCGGCAAGGGAACCGCCACCACCGGGGTGCAGCCCGACGCCGACGCCAGTCCCTCGGCGAATAAAGAGGGCGTCATGGCCGAGGTCGGGGACGACTGCCAGAAAAGCTCCGCCCCAGGATTCCCGGATTCTCTCACTCAATCTTCAGAGACTTCTCTGCCCGATTGTTCCACTGAGACGTCCGTCGTGAGCCAGAGTTGGGACACGGGAGGATCTTCGGGGTCCATCAAGCCGAAACGGAGACCAGCGCCGAAGCCGGAGGAGAAGACTGATCCGGCGCTCGGTGCCGAGACTCACAACACCAACCGCAACAACTCCAAAACACCACTACTGCGTTCCGTTCCTCCATCAGGCCCCGCCCCTTTGCTGCCTTCTTGCTTCAGGGACACTCCCATCCTGAGGAGGGCGCCACCTCGTCCCTCCGTATCAAGATATCTCACACTGCCGGCGGAGGGGACGCGAGCTGCACCGCGCAGGTACTCGCTAAACGCAGACTTATCCAAACACCCCTGCTACGCCGGCAAGCCCGGGAACGCTCGGTGTAAGCGGAGTGTATCCATGAACGGAATGCTAGCCAGCGTGGAAAATTCGGATTTAGATAAAGGGGTGTATTCCAGTTCAGAGTGGATCCTAGAGAGCACGGTGTGAATGACTAGCTAGCGTCCTACGTCACGCGTGTGTGTGCGTGTGTGTGTGTGTGCGTATGTGTATTACTGATTTTTTAAAATTCGTAAGAATTCTCGTGATCCAGCTGGTGTGTAACGTTGACGGTTATTAGTGGTTAGCGATCGTAGCTTTAAAACTTCACAGCACCGTTTATAAAAAATCCAACTCGTACCACGTACACAAATACCACGCCGTAGAATTCTTACGAATTGTGTGTGTGTGTGTGTGTGTGTGTGTTTGAACACATTTGCATGTGAGTTTTATACTTTTTTTCCCTTCTTGTTCTCAACACTTGTATTTTTTTTTATTTTATTTGTTTTTTGTTGTTGTTTTTTTTAAAATATCCAACTTCTCTGAAAGCTCGTGGATAAACAGGACGCTCGCTTGCCTTGAGGAAATTTCCTCTTCCTGCTCATCGCGCTGACAAAAAAAACACGTCAGTGCCTTCCTATTAAAAAAAAAAAAAAAAAAAGAAAAGCGCTCCGGCCGATTGAGGACCGTATTTCACCAGACTGAGGAATATTTCACATAAAAAGCCTTTCTTAACTCTTCTTTTAAGGGAATAACGTTTCCTGGACGCGAGAGAGAGACACACAGAGAGCGAAGAAGAAAAAAAAAAAACACGGTATTAAATACTCAAAAAAACCTGGACTTGTTATTAAAGTGATATTTTTTAACGAGAAAAAATAAAAACAAATCAAAGGGTTTTTCTTTTCAGTGACATTGATATTGCCTTAATTTGAAGGCACGAAAGTAAAAAAAAAAAAAAAAAAGAAGAAAAGAATAAGTGTACAGAAAGACAACATCTACTGTGTTGGTATGTTGTGTAAAATAAAATAAAAAAAGAAACGACTACACGTGTTTGTCAGTGGTGTTATAAACGTGTTATAAACACAAAAACCTGAGGAGGAAGAAAGCGCAGAAAAACGCAGTGAACGTTCAAAATGATAAGATCGCACGTTTTTGATTTTCGATGTGGTGCTTTTTAAACTGTAATTTCTAAAAACATTTTATTACTATTAGATTTATGAATAAGTAAACATCACACATTACTTACTTATTGATAGTTTAATTTTAAACTGAAGTGTTAAAGAGTGAGACGATAATATAGCTAACATTACGATCAGTAATAAACTGTTTATAAGCAAGTAATACATAGTTTACTCATTAAGAATGAATTATTAATAAATGATCAGTAAATGAATAATTATTGTATTAGACTTTACAAGACATTTTTAGGTGCCGTATTAATATTTAGGTGTTCATGTATAATAAACACGTAATTTAAGTAATAATTTATAAACACTAGGTAGCCTGTTATAGTTTATAACATGTTTCTTTATTTTATGACAATTTCAAGGGTTAATTTATTATTTAATGTTAAACCTGAACCTGAGCAGGACAGGAAGTGACAATTCCTGATGGCTTTATTATTATTATTATTATTATTATTATTATTATTATTATTATTATTATTATTATTATTACATTATTTGCAGATTTCGATGAGATCCTTAATGAGTAAACTACATATTACTTGCTTTATAAATAGTTTATTACCAAATCTTAAATTAAAATGTTACTTATGAGCATCTTATACATTTAATTTTTATCCATTATGTTTACTTTGCCAGTTTCTCACAGGAGCTTTACTTATATAAAAGTTTGATAATAAAAGTTTATAATAATTCCTTCTTTCATGAGAATTGTAGGTTTAATTTATTGTTAAATGTTAAACCTGGACCTGAGAACAGGAAGTGAAAATTCCTGAACTTTTAATATAATATGATATAATATAATATAATATAATATAATATAGTTTCATATTATTATATTATTTACAGATTTAGAAGCCAATTACTGTATATTACTTGCTTATAAAGAGTTTGTTAACAAACCTTTTGTCATTTATGTCACATTTATGTCACTAGCATTTTATACATTTAATTTTTATCCTAAATGTTTACTGGTGAGTTTGTGGCAGAAGGTGAGGGTCAGAAGAGTGCGGAACGGAGTGATGCTAATCCTGTATGATGCTAATCCTGTATGAATGAGAAAGAGCAGCGTGAGGGATTAAAGATTTTGCGTCGTGTGCAGAAGACGTGTTGATAATCCGCTGATTTGGATTGTGATTGGACGGAATAATCCTCGGCCTGTGGGAGATTTCTGATTCTGACTGATGTGTATTTAAAATGCTGTGTTCTGAAAACACACACACACACACACACACATACACACATTATGGATTAGCACAGGAAGGTCTGAGGAGCTCATTGTACCAGCGATTTTTCTTCAGATTCAGAATCGGCCCTGATTCCGGTTCAGTGAGTCAGGAAATCAAAGTTTTTGCATCACGTCGTTCGTGTCGTAGATCCGTAACGCTGTTTCTGAAAAGGCTTCGGTTCGGATAAAAAAGCGTCATGCGGCTCTTTTCAGTCGCAGCAGCTCCATTTAGAGTCACTTTTCCAGAACCGGATTAATCTTAAGCTCACGATAAGATGCATTCGCACTCATGAATCATCTCCGGTGTTGAAATTTAACAAGAAGACGGAGATTAATCCGCGTCTGACTCTCAAACGCCTGAACGGGAATCTCGGGAACGTGTGGGAACGCCGCTGAGAAATAACACAATATGTTTCATAACATTATTTATAACTATAGACAGTTAAAAGGTATGTTTTATTCTTTACAAAATAAATAAAATGTAATTGTGTAATTTGTGAAAATAAGAGGAATAAAACACCTCGTGAAGCATTTAGTCACACACACACATACACACACACACTCTGGCCTTGGGTGCACTGTCAGCTCATGACATTTCATTTAGCAGTTAGCCG
>CM075012.1:26953454-26965065 GCA_037576675.1 Pangasius sanitwongsei | reverse complement strand
CACACACACACATACACACACACACTCTGGCCTTGGGTGCACTGTCAGCTCATGACATTTCATTTAGCAGTTAGCCGCTTGTTTGTGTTAATCAGGGACGAGTCACACCGTCCTTCAGCTGAGCGTCTGACGAGCGTGTGCTTTTTATTTAAAGGTTAAAGTTCATCTTCATAAACACACTCAGTAGCACCGTTATAGAGTAATGCGTCAGAGTACGGCGGTGAGTAATAAGGGAAATAATAACACTCGGGGAATAAGAACAGGAAATCAACAAAGCTGGAGTGTTTACGGATCGTATGGATCAGACACGTTAAAAAATATAAAGCTCATTGTTAACAATGTTGTGGAAACAAATAATAATAAATAATAATCTTCAAAAAAAGGTAAATGAAAATATAATAACTGTGAAATAGCAACAACCAAAGAAAACTAATTCTACAGCAATAATAATAATAATAATAATAATAATAATAATAATAATAACACATTCAGTATAATATTAGCAAAACCTTTAAATAAATACATAAATAAATAAACAAATCCTCTGAAAAAATAAATAATTATAGATAATAATAATTATACAGAATAAGAAATAGTTCCATATTAGATTATTGTAGAAAGTTAATTAAGGGTTATAAACATGCAGCCTTTTAAATGAGTTGTCTGTGTTACTGTCTTATAAGCTCTACACAGACTGGTTATGAAGCTTAAAAAGAGTGTTATAGCTGCAGTAAACATCCATCACTTCAGTACTAGCAGATTCCTCCATGTTTCCTTTTTAAAACATCTCAGTGACATTAAAAGCTCATTAATGCTTATAAAAGATTATTCAGCACTTAGGAATGTGCTATAAAGTCTTTTTTTAACGCACTATACATACAAGACTGTTTATTGTATAATATCTCTCATGTTATCTTGATATGTTCTTGTTATTACGTGCTGTCATGTGAATGCTTTGTTCAATGCTTATTATGCATGTGTTATGAAGTCCTTACGAAGGCTTATTCATCACTGAACCCGAAAACGATCGCACTCCGAGTACAAGAGCTGCCTCGAATACAAAAGCGAAGCCTAATATCAGTGCTTCAGCACAAAAAAAACAAAACAAAACAAAAAGAAAAACGCAATGCTGAATTGAATGAAGCAAGGCCAAGACACACACACACACACACACACACACTCTCTCTCTCACACACACACACACACACACACACAGTGTCGCATAGCAGAAAAAAACATGATAACACAAATGACAGAGAATGATGTCTGACTGATGGACAAATGAGCGAGTGAGGATAAAATCTGCCTTTTATGTGTGTGTGTGTGTGTGTGTGTGTGTGTGAGAGTGTGTGTGTGTGTGTGTGTGTGAGAGAGAGAGAGAGAGAGACAGAGAGAGAAACGAGAGAAAAGTGCTCTTATTGCTGGCCATCTGGATTTCCTGCAGAGAAAAATATCAAAAATATGCACGAAGACAAAATCACACAAACACGGTCTCATTCACTGCACAGCATTAAACACACACACACACACACACACACACACACACACACACACACACAGTATCCAGCAGGTGTCAGAGATCATGGATGTTTTAAGTAAAGAGCATAACCAGTATAGCACACAGCGCTACATCAGCATTAAACATTAAGCTTTAGCAGGGAATCTAAATGTTAAATCTCTTTATTTATTCAATCCTTCATTCATTCTCAGTGAGCGTTTTATCCCGGTTTCGGTGCGGAACACTCAGTGGGAGGCGGGAATACTGCCTGGATAGGACGCCAGTACACTCTCACACACACACACACACACATTTACATCTTTAGGGAATTTGGTGTAATCAGTCCACCTACTGGCAGGGTTTTGGGAGGAAACAGGAGAACTCTGTTTTGGCGAAGCTCGTATGCTTTACTGCAAAAATGATGGCCATTTCAGAGCGATATTTCATCATTGTGGATCAAAGTCTGAAGAATTTCTGAAAGTCTATGCTACATGTCAGTGAAGACCAATTCGCACTGGACTCTCAGTTACATTTTAACGAGAGTTTCAATCCACGATCGTTAAACTTCAGCTCTCGCACCATGCCGGCCTTGTTTTACGCTTCCCCCCAGAGGCGTAGCTAGAAGAAAGGCAAGGCAAGCAACTGCTTGGGGCTGCGAATTGTGATGGACCTCCTGAAGGCTAAATCCATGAAAATGTCAAATCTCAAACCTCCCATGGGTAGTGTACAACGCTAACCCACGAACCGCCCTAAAGCTAGCATGTGGGACTTGCACGAGTTTATTTTGAATCGTCACAGGTTTCATGCGAGAACTTACCTGTGTGGAAGAAGAAGAGGAAAAGAGGAAGCTGTGGTATGTTGTGGACGCTGTAGTGAGGGCTGTAGTGAGGGCTGTAGTGGAGGCTGTAGTGAGGGCTGTAGTGAGGGCTGTAGTGGAGGCTGTAGTGAGGGCTGTAGTGAGGGCTGTAGTGGAGACTGTAGTGGAGACTGTAGTGGAGGCTGTAGTGGAGGCTGTAGTGGAGACTGTAGTGGAGGCTGTAGTAAGGGCTGTAGTGGAGACTGTAGTGGAGGCTGTAGTGAGGGCTGTAGTGGAGGCTGTAGTGGAGGCTGTAGTGGAGGCTGTATGCAATCTTTAGGCTAATCGAGTGAGCATACCTAATAATCTGTTCTCACTCTTTTCCCCTCTCCGTCTCTCTCTCTCTGTTGAGCTACTTGTAACTCCTGAGGCCTGGTGAGATGTTGGTGATCCTGACTGCTCTCTGGACCTGCCTGATCCACCCTGATTCTCTACTTCCTAAAGATAGCTGTGGAAGGTCTCACTTGATTAGTCTAAAGATTACACTTACTCAGAGATCATGCTCAAATCTCATTCACAATTCAGTGAATAACTTCACTTGGACAGTATACACTTAAAGATAAAAACTCTAATGAAATCAAAAATAACTCTTAAGGTTTCTTCCTCATGTCATCTCAGGGAGTTTTTTAAAAGCGCTATATAAATAAAATTGAATTGAATTGAATAGAATTTCTATTACTTTGCTAACAGCAAAAGATTGTGGGTGAAGTCTTCACTCTCGTCAGATGTGTGAGCAGGAATAAAAACAACCCGCTAAAGGATTTGCTGTGACTAATTAGACATGTCGAATGTGTTCCTGCAGTGTTAATACAATGTGGCATGTTCGGGCTATAATTGGATCGTATCTCATCACACTACAGCGTGACATGAACTTCTGCCTCATAGAACTTTCTCACCTTATTCTTCATGATTTCATGAGGAACAGAAGAAGAGAATGATATGTATGAAGCCATCATACTGTGTATTATAGCCATTATGGTTTTATGATTAATGCATTTATTGTCAAACAATATTTCTCAAAAAAGACTTCATCATTCTTCACTATTCAGTGACTAAAAATCGACTGAAACCAACAGAGACAAAGTGGGTCAAATTACAGTGAGTCAATAATTGTGCATGAAACAGATATTCATAAATATATACACTGAAACTATACTTTCCTGTTACTGATCAATACTTAATCTGATTCTATACTTATACAGTTCTGATGCTGTTCCAATACTGTTCCTATCCTGAAACTGATCTGATATTGTTCCAATACTGATACCGATCAATACTGATCAGATACTGGTCATTTACTGTTCCGATACTCACCTGATACTGCTTCAATACTGATCTTATACTGATGCTGATCCTCTACTGATATTGATCAGATAACGTCCTGAAAGTGACCAATACTGATCCTATATTGTTCCTTTACTGATCCTTTACTGTTCTGATACTGTTCCTATACTGATGCTCGTCCAATACCGGTCCGATAATAGTCCTACACTGTTCTGATACTGCTCCTGTGCTCTGATCCGATACCAGTCCGATACTGTTCTGATACTAATCATATACTCTTCTTGTACTTATCTTACACTGAATCAATATTGTTCTGATACTGATCCATTGCTGTTCTGATACTGATCCATTGCTGTTCTGATACTGATCCATTGCTGTTCTTATATTAGTCTGACACTGAACAGATACTGTTATGATGCTAACCCTATACTGAATTTATATTTTTAAATATTTTCTAAGGTACAGAATGAATCGGTTTTAAATAAAGGATTTTTGAATAATAATGATCAAGCAGTTGCGATAGTTCTTTGGTCAGACATTCAGATGTTTGGACTGACTGTAGTTTTCTAATTAGTGTTACAGTTTTGTGCAACTATTCCTATTGTATAATTTTTTCTCATGCATTATTCTCATAGCTCCCAAAATAAAAAAAAATAACCATGTTAAATTCCAGTCTGAAAAAAAAAACAAGCTTTAGAAACCTGACTAAAAGCAATCACAGACTATAATCAGTGCTAATGAATTATTTCAATAGCTGGCCTTCAGACTTTTAGCACATGAGATTCAATCTTATTCGCACAGGCAGTAGTAAGAGAGCGTTGCTTATCTGGTGTGCCGCTGTCCTTTCCGTGTCAGTATTAGTGTCAAAATTGATCAACGTTGTCAATAATCCCTTCAGGTTTAACACATAATAATTGGCATCCGTTGCTGCTGGCTGTAATGTGTCTCCGAGAGCTCAATTTGACACCGATAGGAATTTCTTTGACTGGCAAGAGACAAATCTTTCATCCACTGACATTTTCCATGAGAAATATTAAAAATAGAGCAGTGGAAAACACACTAGAAAATATGTTTTACCGAGCTTGTACAGTAAATTGCTGTGTCACTTGGCCACTAATGAGCCACATATAATGCAAGCTAAAGCAGCTGGTATCACTTAAAGCCAGCCTTAAACTGAATGTCAGTTCATCCCTATGTCTTAAATAGCACATTTATGGAGTACTGTATAATGGAGATGGCTCAAACTGAACTCTACAGTCTTGCACTAAACAGCATGCATTGCCTTATTAAACTGCACCAGAAGTGCCACTACAAGACAAGACAAGACAGGACAACTGTCCATTTAAAACCTAGAATCTTCCCCGAAAATCCCAAATTGTTTGACTATTTAGACAAAATGAATCTCCAAAGTCCAAAGAAGTGTATGGTATTCAACCCTTCATTTATTCGGCAGTTTGAGATCTGCATATTCGCAGAGTGGACGCACCACATGCAATTGAGACGTTCTTTAAGTACTTGGTATCAGAGAGGCAATGCTGTATCAGTTCCTGACTCTCACCTATTTTGGTTGATTGGTTCTCAGAACAGATGCCTGATTCATGTGGGTTCTCCCCGGCTTCTTTTCCTCTCTTTTTTCATTACTTTACTACCCTTTCGGTTTTTTTGCTCTACTGTGTATCTACAGTTCAGGTCTGTCCTATGTCTTTCGCCATTTCAACTCCCTCATCATCATCATATATCAGTTATCCTGCCAGTATAACTTTTGTTCCCAGTCTGGACCCCAGTTAATGGTCTTGTCTGTAGTGAACAGGATTTCAGCTCCTGGCTTCCACAGACCCAAGCTTCCACTTTCTCATACTCTAGATCCTTCCTTATCCGTTTCCTAATACTTCTTGGACCATTACAAACATTTGTGTTGTCAAGTCCCTTAGCAACTATCCTAGAGTGTTCTACCAGATCTCTACTACAAGGAGTCATGGAATAATCCATACAGGAGCCACTCAAACCTTTGGCCGTTGCTCATCCTATCCCACCTGCCTGCGCATCTATTGTTCTTCTGGATCAGTCTTTTCCATCCATGTTCCCATCATAATCATCTTCAGCCTTTGCTGGCCCATTAGTCTTCCAGGCTGGTCCAGTTCTTTTAGCTGCTCTTGCTATGATGGTTGCTCCTCTGGTGATCCCTCATCCCTGGACTCTGTTATCAGGCTATATTTGCTGTCATCCATCACTGAACCAGAACCTTCCTTCTTCACTGAGTTCAATCACAGGCACAGCCACTTGCTGAGATAGTGAACCAATATTGAATATTTCTGGTTTTGTTTTTCCTCAAGCTCCAACCTCTCCATCTTTCAGCATCTGCTAGTCCATTAGTATGGAAGGCTGCTTCAATTTCTTCAGCTTCTTATACTTCTACTACTTTGTTCTCTCCAATGCTAATTCCACAGCAGACCCTTTGACACTGGCCACTGTCATGTGGCAGTTGCTTCTGATGTGGAATCACTAACTTCTGATGTTAGCACCATTCCACTGGCTTCTTTTTGGTGTCCTAGGCCACTTCATTTCTTCTCACATTGGTTTCTGGTATGTTTGTTGACCACAAACACACAACCCCTTCACCACCAGTCTCCAGCATCAGGTCAATGACCTTACTCCACTGAACACTAACATATGTGACTAACATTACTAAGATCTCATTTTTAGAACCCTCCATAATGTTCTTCATTGTCCCACAGCTCCTGGTTCACCCACTCAATATCTGCCCATCTGTACTTTTTACCACTCACACTGAATCTTTGCATATATACAGTATATCTTTCTTTGTTAATGACATCTTGGTTACATTTGCACAACACTCCTAAGCTATGCTCTCTTATGTTTACCTCATGAGTTCTGTAGTCTAAATGTCTTTCTTGTTCTTACTGCTTTTGTGACTGGCGGTGTTTTTGTCTGCTGGCTTTATGAGAATGTCTGGGTGTAAACCAGATGCCTCGTTGAGACTCCCCAATAAAATAAACTCATACTTGCCTCTTACTACCTCTGGCTTTCCATTCCATCACGCTCAGTTACACATCCCTACAGCAAAGCTGTAATGACTGAAATCTGTTCCTAAATCTGTTTAAATGGAGCACTTATGCATGGTTTACTGCTAATATAGCAAAAATAATAGCCAAATTCAGAGTAATATTTCATTAAACTGCTCCATAAATGGTAGGCAAAGTGTGGATCAATGTCTTCTTTTTGGAGAATTATGAAAGCCTATGCTTTGTATTATGCTCAGTCATTATTGCGTGTGATGAAAGAAACACACTCGGCCTCCTCCTCAGCACAAACACACGACCAGTCGGGGCGGATTTCTCACTTGTTCCTGCCATCGATCTCCAGCTTTCTGAGCCACTCGTCTCTGCTCATCAGACACGGAAGCCTTTCCTGACATTTCAGGTTATCTGTAAGAGAGAGATGAATTTGATGAAAAGAGCCTGTTGTGGTAGACGCACTGTGTCTGTCGGGAATGTTGAGAAGACGGATGGGAAGCCATTACTCATGCACCGAGCGCATTAGTACATGAGTGTGTCCTAGTGGCTCGATATGTACAGTACTGTTTACAAATTCCCTTGCTTACAGTTTGCATAATTGATATTGCAAGTCTACATTTGATTAAATGTAGCAAATGAATATTAATACACATTTCACGGGGACTTTATGATAAAATTACACATATAATCAGCCTCAAGACCTGAGTATTAAAGAACCCTGTGTTCTGGCTTTTACCTCAGAAATTTTCATTTCAACTGGGTGAAATAGTAATGAAATGAATTCAAGTTCAAGTGAACTTGCTCAAATCTAATTTTACCCTCTTTGCAGTTTTATGCTGCAAAGTGACAAATCATAGGGTCAACCCTTTCAATTTTGCTATCACCGTAGCACCAAATATATTAGCTATATATTAAAAGAAATTGAGTATAATTTTCTCCTTACATATATAAATGGAACTTTACTGTTCACAGTCTTTTAAAAACTCTGCATTAATTACTTATGCACTGTAAAACACGAGAGCCCCATTAAGTTATATGAACTTATTTCTTCTCTTTAACTCCAATTGTCATGACAAGTTTTGGATAATGAACTCAAGTTTATAAGTTTTCAAAAATTAAACTTAAAGTAGTCCATTGTCTTGACTTTGAGTTGAAACTAAGTTTTTAAGGCAGCAGGGTGAGCTTTTGTTTCTAAGTTTAACCAACTTGAAATGTCTTACAGTGTGGGGTTGCTTCAGTCCTAATTAAACTAGTATTTTTTTTATTTGGCCAGAAAAAGAAATGAAGCATTTCATCACAGGTATAAAAACCTCCATTGGTAGCTGTGTGTGGTGGTGTAGCTCTACCCAGTCGGCTAAGCTTGTTAGAGATTAAGGGTTCAGTATGGCGAAGGTCAGTGTATAATGAGCCCAAAGTTCTAGCCTGGTGCCCTTTAGCCCTTGTAAGTCTTATAAAAAACCACAAGGGTTCTCTGCAGAGAGTTTTTGTGTTTTGCTCTTAAATGAGTAAAAGGCTTGAGTTTTTTAGTGTATAATTAGCAAATATGGAACATGTGGTTGACTAGCATCCATGCTAATGGAAAGATGTGTCGATGAAAGAAGTTTAAACTAAAACAATCAGTTACAAAGATTAATATGCAAGTCATTCAGGGTGGATTTTTACTTCAAGGGGCGGGATCTCAACGAAATCTTGGTTAAAGAGACCGGTTCTGGTGTTGGTTATGAGGAAACTTTAACCAGCGCTATGCTATAACCTAGTTTCAGTGCTGAGATATGAGCAGCCGCTCTGCTGTAACCCAGTTTTAGCACTAAGACATGAATCTTTCTGTGCTGAGATACGAAGCTGAGCATAGAAGCTGAACGGTACTGTGGTGCAGAATGTGATTTCTCCTACAGAGCAATCAGATGAATGAGAAATAAATCAGATTGATGAACAGAAATGAGATCACAGACCAGGCAAGTGCGTCGTCTCTGTATTGTCACACAAATCATGGCTATGAATCCAAGAATCTCAGCCAAGGGTCACCACAAAGGCAGTGGAGATGTGACTTAAGGCCAGATACGACAGGGAGAAATAAAGATTTCTGTCACATTGATCATTTTGCAGATTTTTCTAAAATCTTTTCTACTCTTAAACTGTAACAGTAAACATGTCAGAAATCAGCTGTAGTGTTTATTTTTGACCAGCGCTTTGCTAACTTTTTATCGGGAACTAAGCAACATTGAAGAACGCTTTAAGCTCCTCCCACTTCACAATAGCATCGTGTCATATGTTCCTGAATATATATAAAGTCTGTCGCTCTGAGGAGTGGTTTTATAGTGAAATGAACTATTTAATCATTTTAATCTAGCATCATCCAAAGACTAGATTTTTGGTTTTATAATGCATGCAAATGTATGCATATTTAATTAGACGGAGCCTCATTTGCATAAATACATGCAACATTTCCTGAAAAAGTTCCAGTACAAAAAAAAAACCTTGAAAATCAGGAATGTACTCATAAAGATTGATTGTGATATTTATTGTTTAAAAAAGATAAATAAGCGTCTTGCCTTAGGAAGAACAACGAAACAAAGAACTATGGAAGCGAAAAATGGGGGGAAAAAAACAAACTTCACATAACAAAACAGATTTCAATAATGCGTTACTAGATGGACA
This sequence comes from Pangasius sanitwongsei, assembly GCA_037576675.1. Taxonomy (NCBI): domain Eukaryota; kingdom Metazoa; phylum Chordata; class Actinopteri; order Siluriformes; family Pangasiidae; genus Pangasius; species Pangasius sanitwongsei. The sequence continues at coordinate 26,955,734 of CM075012.1, read as the reverse complement.
TGACTAATAAATAATCGCATCTCGGCGAGATAAAGACGAGGACAGAACGTTTCCGTGAAGGAGCGGCGTCTTCTTTTGGAAAAATGATGAAGTTTGACGGTTCGGAGAGATTTTTTTTTTTGAGATGAGGTTTTGAGATGTTTTGGTTGAGCTTGCACTTTTCAGTGCATTAAGTAAAGAAGTACAGGTACACATTATGCAAATGCTGCACTCTCTCAGGGTTCAGAGCACTCTTGGCCAGGAAAGGGAGCTCCAGAAGAGCCATTACTCCGAACATAATGGCTCTCTGCTGCTCTTTCCAAGCCAACAAAGAGGTTTCTGCTTACATGTCAATGATACTGTAATGATAAGTTTAGATAAGGTAAAAAAAAACAACAAAAAAAAAACATAAGCAGAAGTTAGAATTTATGTCAAAGTTTGACTTTTCATTACATACCTTTGAACTTGGAGTTTAAAAAAACTCTGAATAGTTCATGCATTACGAAAAGAGAATTGAGAATTTTACATATGAATGGGTTTGAATGAAAGTGCTAGTGATATAAAAAGGAAGAACAGAAAATTGCAAGGTGCAGTCGGGTCAAAATGTCTGAGGCGCACTTCCAGGAACTGTCTTATTTCACCGGATTCAGTTTTCCGATATGTGTGATGCTCTGGGAAATTTGTCAGAAGTCGTTGTGAATTTTGGCCAACAGATAAAAAAAAAAAAAAATGTAAATCAGATTCCTGTGCTGCAGTGAGTCAGAACTTTAAATGTGATTTTCACAACTATATATTTTTATATTATTGAATACACACTTTTCCTCAGATGCTCCTTATTTTTGAGAGAAATCCTCCTTCACAGCTGCAGGGTTCCAGGGTTCGATGCTCAGCTCTGTGTGGGTTCCTCCAGGTTTCCCTGGTTTCCTTCAACCTCCGAAAAACATGCCAGTAGGTGGATTGGTGACTTTAAATTGCCCCTGGGTGTGAATGTGTGTGCACATCGTGTCCTTCGATGAACCAATTCAGGATATATTCCCGCATCACGCAGAGTTCCCGGGATCGACTCCAGATCCGCACCATGACTGAGTATTTATCCATCCTGTCCATTAGGTTAAGCAATAATAGCACAGCACAATACACTTGGACAATTGGATGACTTTTTTTAATTAGTGTACAAACAGAACAGATCCAAATCCAATGCTGGACGTCGCAGAGTAAATAACGATCAGTAAACAATCAGGCAGTAAACTTGACCAAAGGGTTACTCCAAAAGCAGCTGGAGTAGAACGAGGGCCAGAGAAATATAATGCTCAGACCTGACGGTGGTTTGAAAAGTTCTTGGTAGCGTATTGTAGAATAAAAATATCATGGCATTAATCAAGCGTTTAAAAACACACTAGCCAAAGGTCTTGTGTGCCGTATATAACAAACACCAAGAGGAAAACAAAAGATCATAATCGCTCAGATTCGTTCTTCTGCTCATCAGTTAGTTGTTTGCTTACATGCTTTACAAACAAATGGGACTCTGACTCTCTTTCCTAGAAAGAGCTATCTTTTGCGTAAAATCTTATACAGTGTCCGTATTTATCACACTGTTCTTGTTCTAAGCTGGAAAGGTGGAGCGCTGAGCCAAAAAAGGAACGGTGCTTTGGTTTAGTAGCTGGACTAAAAGAGTTATCGGGTAGCTTTAGACGTAAACGCGTTTTAATCTGTATTTTTCAAAATATACGAAGGTGATGTAACCATCTGTTCATACAGTAAATATGACTAAAACTAGTCAACTAGAACAAACAACGTCAGACGTTGGCAAGACTTCGCAAAGAATAAACAAAACTCATGTGCTTTATATACTGAGTACTCAGGGGCGATTTGTAAATATCCACTGCATATAATTTAGTAAATAAGTTATTTGTAATGTCAGCTTTAATGCATCAGATTGTTGGAATCTAAGCTACTACTTCCCTGATGTTAGCTAGCTAACTAGCTAGTTATGCTGTGCATGTAGCTAGCATCTTTAATAATAATAAAAAATACAATATTTCAGTTAAAGGGTTTTTTGTTCCCTTGTAGCTCAGCGTGATCTACACCTCTCTCAGGTTTGAGTACAGACAGTATAACATCGAGCCCAGAATGTTAACGCATTGCGAGCACAAACAACGGACGAAAAACGTTAAAACTTCGTATTATGTTTGTGATACTGTGTATAAATATCAGACGTGAGACGATCTCGGCTCTGATGGGTTTCAGTCGTACACTTTGTCCTCATTTCTTTTTCGATTTTAAAGTTATCATAAACTCCAT
>CM075012.1:26913761-26953354 GCA_037576675.1 Pangasius sanitwongsei | reverse complement strand
CATTTTTTCACTTAGCGTATGGAATATGAGTAAATATTTCTATTTAAGTGAACACCGAACTTGTATTTGCCGTTAACCGTTCCTTTCCCTCCGAGGCGTGGTATCTAAAATTAAATCACTCGTTCCTGTTTCTCAGATCAAACACGTTTCTGGTTAAAATCTCGCGGAAGCAGCAGCAGGAACGACGCCGATGAGCTAATATTTGACCGTTTTGGTGCCGTCATCACGACGGATCTCATCTCCGCGCTTCAATCCACCGGCATGGAATGAGAGAGAAATTAAAAATCTGACACTTTGTTTAATCGCTCATGCTCACGTCAGCTTTTTATTCACGCCGAGGAAATGAATCTGGCAAAGGAGCAAAAGCCCACGACTGATTTTATATTAAAGTCATATTTCTCAGACAGGATTCCATTCTTTATAAATATAATATACAGTCTTAGAGACAACTCTGAATACAAAGAACACCATTTTAGTCCGACTCAGGTGCAGAAGTGTGAATCGACTGAAAAAAAAAAGATTTATTTATCAAAAATTAGCAAATTATGCACTGCAATGTAATATAAATCCAGTCCTGGGGTCACTTTCCCCCATCTTATTTACCTGTTTTTACCTGTCTTTTTTTTAAAATATATTTTAATATTAAATAGTTGCTTTTATTCATTTGATAGGTAATATATAAATATAAGATGAAATAACACAGAACAATTAGTTTTAATATTTTAACATTAATATTTAATTGTTTATATTTTATTAGAGTTAATATTTGAATACTTTGTTGATTTTTTTAATGCAAATTACAGAACATCACTCATAACCACTTATAGACATATTTCATCAGACACCATGTCGCTTTAAACAGAACAAAAGCAAAGAATATATGTAACTTTTAATTTTATATATATATAAATAATGTGTATGTGGAGATTGTTACTGAGCTGTTCGGACAGCTGTGTATGTAACGTAGTGAATATGTGAATGGAGTGAAATGGACCCAGGTTCTGTAGAAACCCAAACCCGGATGTCGGGTCGTCGACTGCTCACAGTCTCAGTTTAGCTTTATTGATCATCAGAAACAGGATCTGTGGTTCAGATTTCTTTTACAGTAAGTCGTTCTCTTGAAATAGTCGTCATGAGGAAAACGCTAGAACTCACAGAATATACAAATATTACATGTAATACTTTATAAAGTCCTTTATAGTGCAATCAGGGATCATTAATACAACGACAAGAGACAATAATAACAACCAACAGCACGTGTTACTGACGTGTGAGAACTCTGTGTCCAGAGCCGTGATTGGTCAGAAGTTGTTGATTAATTCTCTATAACAGTAGCGCAGGTTTATATTCATGCGCTCGATCTAATACGTTGTCATCGTTTCCATAGCAACAGCTCATTCACAGGGACGTGTACAGCTCCACTGATAATAAACGGATTACAAACGTGTGTAATTGATGATCTGTAAGGAGTACCATTTATGGAAGGAGTCTCCAGTGTCAGCGCTTTGTAACATACTAAGTTTTCCGACGTCTTCAGGACAGAGGAGTTTACGCTTCTTTGCGGTTTCTCGGTAACATGCATTAAATTTTTTTGTCTTATTAACTTCAAGAGAGAGAGAAAAAAAGAGATGCTGGTGAGGGAACGACTGTTTATAGCTGCTGTAATGTAAGTGAGAAAAGGAAATGTCTTGTTAAATGTAACTCTATGCGGATAAAAAATATGTTTCGTTCTTAATAAATAGAGATGTGTGATTGTTGGGAAATTGCTGTGGTATAACAGAAATAAAAGACTTGCTGTTAAAGGGAAACGGACCCACAGAGCACAGGTAGCTCACTGAGTAATGTGTGCATGTGCATGTAGCTGTGTGTCGTCAGGTGTGTGAGCTCTGTGGTTTGAGCCCACCCTCAGGAGTTTTGTCCTTTACATGATCATGAGCTCTAAGTAAGGGACATCTCCCAAATGTAGGATAAAACTCCATTTAAAAAAAAGGGCCACACTTCTGAAAGCTCTGGTGGCTCAGTGTGCTTCGTTTGTATGTCTCTTCCATTTCTGTGCTCAGGTTCAAGGGTTGTCTTCTGCTCACTTTATGTTAAATCCAGCAGCAGGTGGGATAAAGTGAAAAAATAAACCCCCTAAAAAAGCCAGGCTGTTTTCTGTAGCTGTTAGCACAGTGGGCTAAGACCAGTACCTTTCTCAGTGGGCTGGTCAGGGTTTGGGTCCTGGTTCAGGTGATGGAAGTGTTTCTGTAACTGTGTCCTTCTTTATTGACACTTTCTCTCTCTGCAGGTGGAGGTGTAAAAACGAAAGATAAACACCGTAAAAAAAGGATGAAGGCCTCGTCAGCTCCGATGGCTTAGTGGGTTAACTGCCTGTACCTGTCTCAGGCATGAACCTTGGTTCAAGGACCCCACTGGGCAGTAGGTGCTGGACTTGGGTGGGACTGTAAACTCCGGCAGAGAGAAAGAAAGAGAGAGAAAGTCCGGTCTGTCCCACCTGGGGCCCTGGGAGAGGTGAAAGGAGGGGTTATGCTGCTCTGGGCTTTATATATATATACACACATATACATATACACACACTTGTTTAATTTTGTTCACTGCATCATGCTTTTTTTTTTTTTTTTTTTTTTTTAATATATTTATTTATATTCGCTACATTATGCTTTTATTTGTATTTATACGTGTGTGTGTATACACACATTTTTTTTACTATATATATATAATCACTACATTTTACTAATCACTTTGCTCTACATTATTAAACATTGTTATATTTTACTATACATAGCTACATTTTACTAAGCTAGAATTAAAATTACATTTGAATCCAGAGTCACAAAACCCCACTCTCTTTCCTACCACAGGCTCCAACCCACACACTTCAAACCCAACTGAGACTTGAACCCTGAGCGACCGCATTACTCTTACACCAACCAACACACAAACGCACTGAGCCACCGGTGCAGACGGAAGACTTGAACTTTAAAGATAATTAAAAAAAATAAATAAATTGTTTATCTTTCAAAAGTATTGATAGAAAGTGAGCCACACTCACCACATGCAGGCTCCGTACCCTGGACCTCAGCGAGACCAAACCACTAACCTGCTGAGCTACAGGCTTTTACTTCAAGCCTGTACATTTGTATTATTGGCCCTGATGGTCAGCAGTCAGTCAACACAGAGGGGAAAAGGAGGAGGTTAGGAGTGAACCAGGGACCTCAGGGACATGAGGCAAGAGCTTTACCACTGAGCCACAACACTTCACCACTGCAACCATCTTTTTAAAGCATTCATCATGAATAGTGACATCGCAAAGACCTGCAACCCTGCTTTCATCCAGTCCATGTTCAGGTCTTGACTTGAGGCATGATCTCCTGCTCCTCTGGTTTGTGCAGCGGTTACAAGCGTGCGAGTGTCTGTAAGAGAGTGTGGTGATTGTGGTTTGAATCTTGACTCCGGTTGCTCCAGTCAAACTTTGCCTTTATAAACGCTTCTTTTTGAGTGTTACTAAACTCAAGGCTCCTAGTGTAAATATTGGCACCCCTCTTTTTTTTCCCATTTACGCATCACAAATGTATTAATTCATACATTTTGCTCATTTTAGACTTTATTGATCTCAACGAGATGTGAATTACTTTGTTAGCATCAGTACAAAGTACAGTTTATTATTCACTTAGTTAATTGTTGTTAAATGCTATGTTCTGTTAATGTTAATGAAAATGAAGGCAGTAAATAAGTAAGGAAGAAAACACTCTGTGTGTCCTGCTGTTTTAGGAAAACGATCAGTGACAGGGTGCAGGGTGCGGTGATACTGTACAACATCACGCGGCATTGCGGTACGTTCTGCCATCTTGGAACTGTGGAGATCACGTGACAATCATACGTCAACGTTTTTTTAAAAAAAGCTGTGTTTTTCCTTATTCACGCTGTGTTTTAAGATTAGACTGTGATCGGATAAAGTTAAGTTACGTTAAATAATGTTCCATGAGTGATCTGTAAATTTGACTCTTCACAGCCAAAACAAACTTCAGCTCTGGACATTATCTTAAAACAGGATAAATATTTAATAAGCTGTAATACAGCAGTATTAAATAAACATCTCAGACTTAAAGTCGTCCTTTTCTTCCGATGATCCGAGTGGAACAGGAAGAAGATGCTAATTAATTCCACTCCAAGCTCGTTACTTATTCATGCGTGTTACAGCAGTTAATGGTGAGCACTCCGTACCTCCGTCTCCTTCACTTTCAATTATTCAAAATTCTTGATTTTTCTCGTCCCTGGTTTTTGTCTGACATGTGAATATTATCTCAGGTGCCATTCACTTCTTCATCTCTCCCCCAGGAGACATGATGGAAATGAAAATGAAAATCTCACCAAATCTGGCTCTGCGTTGGTATTAATGATGTTTCCTGACCTTAAAATATGGACGCTGAGCATTACACGAAATGCCATCCGGAGGTAGCTGGTGACCTTCAGCAAGAAAGATGGAGATAAATAATAAATAAAACTCAGGAAGTGATGAGGAGATGCAAAGTCCAGCTTTTTTTTTTTTTTTAACACATCCAGTAATCTAAACGTTTAATAAGGTGGATTAACAAGGCTAAATCTGTTAATTAAATGTGTTAAAAACACCCAAGGACACTAAAAATAATTACAAAAACTTTCAAAAGTCACTGATGAGAATTTAATGTTTTGACCTTTAGGTAGTGATGAGCCGAGTCTGGAGGTGACACACGAAGGAATAAACCTCACTCGAGTTTAAATCTAAGACAAAAAAAGCAACTTATCATGTTAGCGACAAACCACGAAACGTAAACTCGAAAAAAGTTACAGCTTTCCCTCTGACTGTTACAAAGCACTGACACTGGAGACTCCTTCCATAAACGTTACATAAATACATTTCTCCTTCATGAAAACTTCTTATCTTATCTAAAAAAAAACACCATTTCAAAAATTACTCGTTTTTTTTTTAAAACAATAACGCTCTCGAGATCGGATTTCTTTTTATCTGAGATCCGACTCGACTGTCTCAGAGAGAAACCGCTCCTCTAGCAAGTTGCTAACAGCATTCATTTCATCCCTGTTATAATCTCCGCTGTAATTGGTAATACGTAATCATGTTTTTGTTTGCTAACATCATTCATCACACTTGGCACGAAAACAAAGCTTAGCACTCAGATGATGGATGAAGGATGCTAAAGTGAAAATGATCATTACTCAGGGTTCGATGCTGCTCAGCTGGCGGAAATTCACCTCTTCTAAATAATGGCTACTAATAAGCGCCCGTCGCGTGCTAGTTTTACAAGGTGTTGTTATTATAAGGAACGCGCGAGGTTAATAGCTAAAGATACGGCTGAGGAGGGTCGCTGATTGACCGCTAGCTGTTCGGGACAGACAGGAAGAAAAATGGAAGTGGTATTGATCGTGTAGGGAAATGAAGCTCTGCTAATTTGCTTAATGTGACAGCAACTCCACACACACACACACACACACACAGGGAGGTCATCTTCTGCCGTGTAACACGAGACACAAATGGTGGAAAAGGTCATGTGACCTCAGAGCGCTCCTCCGTGAACACGGTCTTTCATTAGTGACCCGCTCTGTCCTCCTTTGTTCAGCTCGTTTCATTCAGGGATCAATTAAACGCCGAACACGATCTCATAGCGGCGTTCCGTATTCCTTATATCGAGCTGAAACCTCCGCACTCATCACATACAGAATGTGACTCAGAGTAAGACATTTCCTGACTGTCTCGACTATATATACATCAAGATTAATAAAAAAACACAGAGGTAAACACAGACTAGTAGTTTTAGTGGAATTAGAAGGCTAGTAAAAGTGATGATGTTCTCAGTATGCAGTTCCTTTTGATGTAAAGTGGCCACAGAGTGTGTGATATATTTTGCACACTTTTCTGGCCACAAGCTTCAGAATCTTCAATTCAATTCACTTTTATTTGTTTAGCACTTTTAACAATGGACATTGTCACAAAGCAGCTTTACAGAAATATATAAATTCAGGATATAGATTTTTGATTTATAAATCTATCCCTAATGAGAGAGCCAGAGGTGACGATGGTGAGGAAAAACTCCCTGAGACATCATGAAGAAGGAACCTTGAGAGGAACCAGACTCAAAAGGGAACCCATCCTCATCTGGGTGACTCCAGAGAGTGCGATTATTAATCATTCCCTTTATATAACTGTGTACTACATGGACAAATAGTGCAGTTGTGTAACCAGGAAATTCATCACAGTTTTCACATGAAGTTATCAACTGCTAACCTAGTGATTGAAAACTAAACTAGCAAGAAAAGCTAACCTAGCAAGAAAAAACTAACCTAGTGATTGAAAGGTAACCTAGCAAGAAAAGCTAACCTAGCAAGTGAAAGCTAACCTAGTGATTGAAAACTAACCTAGTGATTGAAAGCTAAACTAGCAAGAAAAGCTAACCGAGCAAGTGAAAGCTAACCTAGCGAGTGTAGCTACTGTGTAACTCCGTAATTTGGTGGTTGCTACATGGATTCCGGTTTAATTTTTTTGTGTGTTGTCGTTGTCGGAGTCTCAGACAGAGGGCTGTCAATCAAGAGCGCTCAGTAGAATGCTAAGCCACGCCCCCTGGGACAGTCAGATCAGTGTGTTCAGCTGCTGTTTAGTATACTGTATATAAGGCATCATTTTTCTCAGGTTTTATAAACTGTATGTGTGAAAACAAATCAAGCAGCTTAATATTCTCACGTGTGAAGTGAGCTGATGTTATTTTTAGCCTCCGTGTTGAAGTCATTTTGCCCCAGTGCTATTTTTCCTTGCAAACTCTAATCCAAAAACAGACTCTTGGATTAGAAAGCGAGTCATGTCTGCTGTCCTAGCTGTTCGTCAGAGGTTTGATAAACTGCAGTGACGGTCAGCGTGGCTTTGGCTCGGATCCCGGTCGAGCCGCTGCCGAAGCTCTCCATCACTCCTGGTGAGCCGGACGAGGCCGGGCGCCGAACTGCAGCGAGAGGGACAGATGGGGAAAGCTTGCTGACTTGTAAAACGTTGTGTAGCGATCTGTACTGTCATAAAGTGCCTGGAGTGTAATTCTCCTCCACCTGCTTTTCTGCACGGAAAACTGAAAAAACGCCAAAAAACGGATAAAAATAAAGATGTGATAGGAAGAGAGTGTTGGGCTGAATGAAGGTCAGGATGTTGCTGTTACTGTTACCACATGGATGTTGATTATTTTCCAGTAACAGCACGTCCCGGAGAGTCTTATTCCTCTTATACCACAGCAATTCATCAACGATTATCAGGTTATAGCTTGCTGCAGAATTCGCATGAAACAAGTCAGTTCCTGTTGTCACTTACGTTATAGCAGCTATAAACAGTCCTTCCCTCACCAGCATCTCTCTTTTATTGCCTTCTTGGCATCAATAAGACGAAAAAAACAAAACAAAAATAACGTGTCATGTTACTGAGAAACTGCGAAAAGCGTAAACTCCTCTGTCTGATGATGTCAGAAAACATAAAGATACAGCTTTACCTCTGACACTGGAGACTCCTTCCATAAATGATAAATAAACTACACAAAACTTCACCGTATCAAAGATTACACGTGTTATTATTATTTTTTTTAAAAAAGAGTGTTTATCTGGAGTGTCCGCTGTACACGTCCCTGTGAATGAGCGGTTGCTATAGAAACGATAACGCATTAATATAAACCTGCGCTGCTGTCAGAGCTGCTGTTATAGAGAACTAATCAACACCTGACGACCAATCAGAGTGCAGTTAGCTAGCGTACAACATGCAGAGCTGCCATCAGATTGTTTGGTTGGAGAGATAAATAGAAACGTGTAGCTCATATATATATAAAATATACGCACAGATCAGATTATATACGTGTGTATATGTGTACATTTGCACATCAGGTTCCATCTAACGGCCGAAGCGAAGCTGTAATTTGTCGATATTTCACATTAGATCTGCAGTTTAAACATTAATGTAATCTCCGTCTCGATCCCTCAGTCACGTCAGCGCTCTTATTACAGCGTAATGGCCGCGCCGACGCTTCACACGTGATAGCTCCGGAACAAATGATCACGCAGCACCTCGGAGTATTAAAAGGAAAGCATGGTGCATGTTTAATGCGCTCGGGTTTGTGATTCCATGCGGTGAATTTTAAGAGTTTTAATTCAGCCTGAGGTGACGTGTGGAGTGGAACAGATCCGATTTAACTCACACTGAGAGCTTTTACAACGAGCTGGACGTTAAAAAAAACTCGATTATCACAGAAATTAGACGTGTTGTGACGCAGCAGGGGGAAACCCTGCACTTATTCTCCACAAAGGCTACGGACTACACTTAATTATTTTTTATCTTTATCATTTGGGTTGCATATTTATTTTTCTTTCGCACCTTTATCCAATTTATGGTGTTATCTTCTGTAGAGTATCACTGTGTTATTTACTATTTTACTTCCTCTAGTTTCTATTTCCACTTTGCACTTTCATCAACACATTAATGTGTGAAATAAAACACAAATAAAATGTAGACCTCTTGTGACCAAAGATAATTAAACTGTAATTTAAAAATCATATCTTTAAAATATTTACATTTACTTATTTTATGGTTACTTTAGCATTATAATTGATAGAGTTATTTATTTTTGTCATTTTTATTGCATTTTTAACATTTTCTGATTTCTCAATGATGATGAATTAAATGACATTTTAGTGTATAAACTGTGCTATTAATAAAATTTATTTTTCTTATTATTATTACTTCTTCTTGACTTGAACTTTATTTCCCCACTTTACCCAATTCATATTTATTTATTTGTTTGTTTGTTTGTTTGTTTATTTCACAGTCACTTTATTGCTGTTTATTTTTGATAATTTCTATTCCATCTCTAATTTCTCTTTCTTTCCTTATTCTGTGATTTTTATTTGCCTTCTTTTCTTTATAAATCACACTGAGCTACATTTTAACGTATGAAAAAAGCGATAAATCACGTTTATTGTCATTATTATGATGATTATTACTCCTGATTGACTCGTCGCTCTGTTTTTAACTCGCTTTACGCTTCTGCTGAGTGTGATAAATACAGCTGGGTGTTTAATCTCTCTCTAGAGGACGCGGCGGAAAACAACACACTCTTACATCAAAATAGAAACTCTTTCTGCTTCAGCGTTTTATAATCCTCAGACTTCCGAATAATCACTACAGCACTTTTTTCTTTTCATCTTTTTTTTTTTTTTTTTAAATTTGATCCGTAATTTTGTAAATTTGTTTCCTGTGGAGGATGGAGAGAGCTAAATAAAAAACGTATATAAATATATAAATATATTCTTCATTAAACACTATAAATAAATAAATAAATAAATAAATAAATAAATAAACCTACCAATACATTAGTCAATAAATACAGCATTTCTTCTTGATTTAATAATTTAATGAATTTTTTTCCCCACAGAATTAATGTGTGTATTTACGTAATGCTAACCTTCTCACGATAAGTTAAATAAATCCATAAATATATTTACCAACAAATGCTTCAATAAATCACTTAAATAAATGTTGAAATAGATTATTAAATAAATAAATATCATTGATTAATGGATTGATTGATTGATTGATTCATGGAATTATTTATTTATGTGTTTATTAAAGCGTAATATTAGGATTTAATTATACATTTAATGATAAATTCTTTTTTTTTTTTTAACTTTCTGTCCTCTGTATTTTAATTGTTATGCCTGCAGAAAGCTGGATGTGGAAAAAAAGAAAGAAAAAGAAATGCACCGCTGCCTGTTAAAAAAAAATAATAATAAAATAAAATAAAATATATAAGATATAACTGTAGAACAAAGAAAAAAAAACAATCTGAAATTTTAAAAAATGCAACAATGTAAAGTCTGAAAAATTATTATTATTATTATTATTATTATTATTATTATTATTACTGAAATATTCTGTGTGTTGTGTTGCTGAGTTTTAGAGGCTGTAATCATATCTAAAGATCCTGTTGTAATGGAGGCTGTGCGGTGTGTATGTGTGTGTATGTGTGTGTGTGTGTGTGTGTGTGTGTTATTTGGATGTTTTGCCACTGAGAGCTCCCATTACCAGCAGAATGAGGTCGACTCTCAGTTACACACTCGATACAGCAGGCAGGAAGAGTGAAATAAATCAATAGCCTCCATCAGCGGAGCCTCGCGGTGCAGTCGGTGTGTACGGAGCGAGGAGGACGTCTGAGTCACCATCAGGAACGTCCACCATTATTCAGAGATATCAGTCAATAAAAAAGACCTTTATTGAGGAACATCCTGGAAAAAGAAGACACATATCTTTCTTTTTTTTTTTTTAAATTCCATCATTTGGCACGAAGATAGCGGTCAATGACGTCATGTTGTCATTACACACATGCTGTAAATGCAGAAATGTTATATCTGTTATAACTAACGGCATTTTTATTGCTCTGGAAAACAATAATGCTTTAGATTTAGATTTACTTGAAAGTTTATATTAAAATAAAATTGAATCTATTTTTAATTCTAAGCTCTGTTAGAGAATAAGAAAGAGAAATAACATGACTAATGAGAAAAGTTGATAACATAAATTCCAGTATAAACAAAATAAACAACGTAACAAGTTAAATCATTAGTTTCTTACCTGTTAATGAGAAATTCGTCAACACTTTAACTCATTATTAACCAGCAGGTATTGAAAAAAAAGTACAAATAAATGAATAAGTGAAAGTACTGCTAAAGCATCTTACTTCATTAAAAACTGAGGGTGCATAAGTTTGCACACCCCTTAACTAAGCGAAGCAGTAATGCCGTTTTCATGGAAATGTAATCGAGGATTCGGGTTCGATTCCCGTCTCCGCCCCGTGTGCGTGGAGTTCATGTTCTCCCCGTGCTCCCGGGGTTTCCTCCGGGTATTCCGGTTTCCTCCCCAGTCCAAGCACATGCTAGTGAGTGAATGTGAGTGATTGTGCCCTGTGATGGGTTGGCACCCGGTCCAGGCTGTGGGATAGCCTCCAGGCTCCCCGTGATCCTCTGTAGGATAAGTGGTACAGAAGATGGATGGATGGATGGATTCCTGAAGTACTTCCATGAAGCGGAGTTGGAGATGAGTTTGTAAAAATAGACATGGTTTACAGAAGATAGACATGCAGCAGAACAGGAAATATGTCAATATGTCTGCTAGTGATGGTGCATCAGACCCTGCATTCGGAAACGAGTTGGCCGCGAGGATACAGAGGAGCGATCATCCGGGTGAAAAGCTGTCTAACAGCCGCTCTCAGCGGACTCGTGTTCTACCAGGATCAGATTTGGGCAGCGCTCCATTAAAAAAAAAATCAAAGATGAGATCCATTTTCCATGGCATCATTTTCCTCAGAGCAGAGCGTGCAGCATCAACACGGCGTCTATAACACGCTGATTTATATACAAAATAAATGATAAATAAATATAAAATATTCTTACTTACTGTTACTGTCCTGCAGTTGATTATTTTCCCATAGCAGCACGTCCCTGAGTGTTTTATTCCTCTTCCACCACACTTACAATATTTTATTTATTAAAGAACATCAGAGCATACTTGTTATCCATTTGCAGTTACATTTAATGTTTATGAAACAAGTGAGTTCCTGTTGTCACTTACGTTATAGCAGCTATAAACAGTCGTTCCCTCACCAGCGCCTCTTTATTCTCTTTCTGGAAGTTAATAAGACAAAAAAAAAACGCAGCTTGTTACGCGTGTTACAGAGAAACCGCAAAGAAGCGTAAACTCCTCTGTCCTGAAGATGTCGGAAAACTTACAGTTACAGCTTCACCTCTGACTGTTACAAAGCGCTGACACTGGAGACTCCTTCCATGAATGAACTTTGCCATGCTCATCAATAATAATAACCTTTATTTAACCAGGTAAGTCAATTGAGAACAAGTTCTCATTTACAATGAGGACCTGGCAAAGACGTAGCATAAAAAGCAGGTAAAAAACAATAAAGACATTATACAATTACAAATAACACAATTATAAAGTGACATAAAAACAAACAAATAACTAAAAACATGTACAATGATCCTGTACTATTGACTGAATTAAATTTTTAAAAGAAATTTTTAAAATGAACTAAGCTTTAAGGTCTGCTGCAGATGATTCCAGTCATCGGCAGCAGAAAACTGAAAAGAGTAACGACCCAAGGAGGTACGGGCTTTAGGGATGCAGAAATGAATAAAACTAACAATAGCTTAAAAAAAAAAACCAATACCTTCTGACCAATCAGAATCCAGAATTCAGCAGCGCTGTGGTGAAATGGTGGAAGAAGTAACAGTACCAAAATGGACCAATCTATCCTTTGTAATGATACTTTTCTGTAGTTCAATCCTCAACGAGCTTAAACGTGAATCTTGCACAATCTTGCTGTAAATCTTGGATTAGCGGCATGCTGTGAATAAATCACTTCAGCTGTATTGTATTGTGCTGCTAGTTTTAATCGAGCTGTATTGTATTACAATCCAAGCTTTAATTTAGGGATGCAAATGAGCATTCATTCTGCTAATGATGATTTGAAAAGCCATGTATAATTTTTTTTTCTTCAGGCTTGGCTGCTCGCTCGATTGGAACAGCTACAGAAACGATTACTGCTATTCATCAAAACATTTCAAGAACCAAATTACATACGTTTAAATGCATTTTTCACGTTTCTGATGGAAGCACTGCCGTGCTGTTTTGATTTCATTTTAGTGGAAGTGTCCAAGACGGGGGTTTCTCAGTAGCGTCTTTAGCGCCACTGCCTTTAAACGCAAGCAAAAATCAGGGATTAAAAAAGCGGACTGAAGAAGGAAACACGTTTTCATTTGTCTTTGCCGTAAAATGTACTACGACGCACCGTAAATTCAGGTGCAGAAGCTCCAAGCAGAAGAAGAGCATGGTCACTCGTAGACCACGTGATGATCAAAGCACAGGTTTGTAAAAACACTTTTCCAGGTTAATTTTCGTTCTGTTTGTCTCTCAGATGTGGTCAAAAGCCTTCATTTTAAACCTTCTACTGTTTCGAGGCCTCTCTTTACACAAATAAACATTTAACGAACTAAAATCGACGTTCTCCAGGGGAGTCTTGGTCTTTTCACTGATTATATTCATCACTCTATCAGCACTCAGCAGGTGAACCACTTAGATTACAGCATCCCTGGACTCTCTCGTGTGGATCGTACCATTTCTCCTCTCTCTCTCTCTCTCTCTCTCTCTCTCTCTCTCTCAAGGTCATGACCGTATCCTGATTCCCCTGTAGGCTTTCCCATAAACCATGTGTATCCCGGGGCAACATTACTGTCAGCTATACATTAGAGGATCCCGAAGGAAGGATATTTTTATACGACAAGGGCGTTCCAGATGACTGTTTCTTCCCCAGGTTTTAACTCATTTTTATGTTTGGTGAAATTACTTCCAAGGCGAGATATATTTGCTGTAATGGAAACGTCCAGTTTAGCATGGTGCACTAAATGTGTCAGTGATGTGGTTTCTGACACTGTATTCCACAGCGCTGCTGAGTTCTGGGTTCTGATTGGTCAGAAGGTGTTGATTAGTTTTCTATAACAGCGGCTCTGACAGTAGTGCAGCTGTAAATCACAGGTTTATATTAATGCACTCGTTCTAATACGTTATCGTTTCTATAGCAACAGCTCATTCACAGCGGAAGATCCACATAAACTTGTTGATAATTGTTGATATGGTGACGTTTTCTTTCCAAGAAGGAGATGTTAATTTAACATTTATGGAAGGAGTCTCCAGTGTCAGCGCTTTGTAACCGTCAGAGGTGAAGCTCTAACTTCAGCTTTCCCGACATCTTCGAGATACAGCCGATTTTACTACTTAATCATTTTACTTTATCGTTATTTAATAAATAACATCCATGTTTGTGTTAACTCGATGCGCTCTCCTGTAAAGAAAACGTGTCCATGGTTTGAAGGATAAGCTGACCGAGTGCTCATCTGCTACACTTCCAGCTCGTATTCTTCATTTCATCCATAAAACATCCTCGAGATAAGCGACGTCTCTGATTAAGATGCGTCTCCTCTGATGCTCTCAGTGTGAAATGTTTTTTGCGGACTTTACAGAGACGATATTATTAATTAATTCCATATTTACATATTTTTAATATTGTCTTCAAATTTAGAAAAAATTCCATAGTGTTTTTGAGTATATTCACAGCCAAAACATAAATATCAGCATGACATAAGTCAGGCATAACTGAGACAAAGTCCGTGGCCGACGTACGTCACTCTCACGTAACTTCCGAATAGCGCTCAAGTCAGTAGTTAGGCCTGAGGTCTGAGTACTGAGTGTGTAATGTCAGTATTCAGTGACTCTGAACATGGCCCTGTGTGATATCTATCACCAGAGCAACAATAGTAATGATACTGGAGTGTGTGATATTGCGAGTGAAGTCAGAGGTGGATTTGGCAGATCCTAAGTAACGTGTGCTGATTTGTGTGTGTAATTGGATAAACAGGACGACAGGAACGCGGTTTTCGCTTGCACTCATTTACACACTTCAGTTTGTCCCTGAACTGATCTTCAGGCTGCAGTAAATCACATTCCAGGTGATAAATGAATCTCTCTGTAATGACTCTGACCTCCTTTAGTGTACTTTTAGGTAGAAACATCTCAAATAGATTTTTTTCATTAAGACATTTTTGTGGTTAATGATTAATAAAGGTAAATCCATACTCATAATCCATACAAGAGGCGAAGTTCACAACCAGAGACGGAATATTATTAAAACTCAAACACAGCAAGCAGCGAAGCGCACTGATTCCCGGCATTACAATGGACTAAAACACGATTATATAAAGAATAAAACAGGACACGCTGATGGAACGCAGCCTGCCATGAATCAGAGTAACTGTTAATTCCTCAGCAATTTACCAACAACTACAATTTGATTTATTTATTATAAATTTTTTTTTTTTTAATTATAAAGTTACAGCTTTACCTCTGACTGTTACAAAGTGCTGACACTGGAGACTCCTTCCATAAACGCTACATAAACATCTCCGTACAAAAAAGAAAACTTCACCATATCAATATTTTTTTTTTAAAAATTGCTTAATATCAGTGTTGCTATAGAAACGATATCGTATTAGAACGAGCGCATTAATATAAACCTGCGCTACTGTCAGAGCTGCTGTTCTAGAGAATTAATCAACACCTTCTGACCAATCAGAGTGCAGAATTTAAGAGTGTTGTGGTGTAATACATTATGCGACCAGGGAAGCAACCTAAAAATCCACCATGATGTTATCGTAATGACTCAAAAGAGAACGTGGACAAAAGAAAGTATAGTATATACACAATTTCCATCATCATCAGAAGCTCAAACGTAATCAATCAATCAATCAATCAATCAATCACAGAAACTCTGTTACTTTTAAATAATATCATTTAAATAATGCTAAGACATTCTGAATTCAGCACGAGTAAAAGAGGTGAAGTGGAAGAAGCTTATTATTCTGTCATGTTGCTGATTCGTCGGTTCCTCAGCAATCTGCGTGACATCAGCGAGGTGTAGATTTCTCCGCCGATGTCTCTCCCCTTCTGTTTCTCCCACTTTCTACAGTACGATTACACAGGAGTCGAGAAAGAGAAGCTTTTCCGTCTTAATGAGGATTCGTCTGTGTGTAAGAAATAAATAAGCAGCGATCTGACAGCTCAAATGAATTTCTTTAAAAAATCCGTCTCATTACATAAAATTGGTGAGATGAAATCTAACGTTTTAATTACGCATAAATCGCTGAAACGTACGAGATGAGATCAAATCTCGCTAAGACTTTCTACAAATCTGACGACTTAATAACTGTAACGTGATCAAATAATCATCAGAATTATAATAATCAATAACGCTGATCAGTAACTTTCTTTCTTTCTTTTTTTAACTTTATATTTTTCAGGTCTTGTTTACTCATCTCATCTCAAGAACTTCAGCAAGAGAAGTTGTTGTTCTGTTGAATATTCTGAAACAGGAAGACGACTTCATCATCATCATTATCATCATCATCTCACACACACACACACACACACACTAAACCTGAATAACTAAGCACTTCATTACCAGTTTAATGTTGAGACAGATGTTTTTAGTAGGCCATATTAAGACACATTATCTCCATTTCATAAATTAATGAGATCTTTAGGATGATTTCTGGATTTTCCGCCTGATAAAAATATCGAGTCTCAGTTTTCTCCCCCAAACTCAGAGCGCTGCGATGCAAAACATACGACTTTTACAGCTAAAGAATGTGTACATAGTGAAGTGTTGAGCTGAAGTGTATGCAAAATAATCTAAACTCTTCTGTAGAGAGTACAGTGCAGAACTGTACCGTAAGCAGAGCACATCTATAATCTGTGTGTGTGTGTGTGTGTGTGTGTGAGTGTGTGAGTGTGTGAGTGTGTGTTTAATGTCAGTCAGTGCATATTAAAGTTATGCGAGTGATTCGGGGTGTTTATTCTCCTCTCTGCCTCTTTGTCAGCGTAAATCACAGTAATTTAGTGGAATGTTAATTACAGCTCACGATGCAGAAACAAACAAACTTCGTCTCAGAGTGGAACAGAAGACGAGCTGTGGAGAGGAGACGAGAGGAGAGAGAGAGAGAGAGAGAGAGAGAGAGAGAGAGAGCGTCTGTCTGCGTTACACACTCTCAGGTTACACTAAAGAAAATGTAAACAGCTAAATGAAAAAATCAATATGAAAATGATTGAGCGAGCTGACTAACAGGAGATCAGTGTGTGTGTTTCTACATGTGTGTGTGTGTGTGTGTGTGTGTGTGTGTGAGGTTCACATTTTCACAAAATCTCACAATAACCTGGTTGCATAAGTATGCACGCCCCTTAACTGACACTTTGTTAAAGTACCTTTAGCTTGTAATTCAGCACTCAGCGTTCTTGAGTAAGAGTCTACTTTCCTCATCTTCATTTGGTAATTTTATTCCATTCTTCCTTACAGAAATGCTCCAGATCTATCAGATAGCGAGGGGATCTCCTTTACACAGCCCTCTTCAAGTCATTCCACAGGTTTCAGTAGGATTTAGATCTGTGCTCTGACTGAGACATTCCAAAACACGGATCTTCTTCTTCTGATTTCGTTCCTTTGTTGACTTTGTTGGTTTGTGCTTTGGGTTGTTATCGTGCAGGAAGGTGAAATTTTACTTCACCAGAACAGATTAGTATTTGGAGCTATCCATGATTCCTTTTATCCTGACTAGAGCCTCAGTCGCAGCTGAAGAGAAGCAGAACCATAGCATGATGCTGCCACCACCATGCTTCACCGTGGGTATAGTGTTCTATGGGTGATAAGCTGTCTTGCTTTTGTGCCAAACATGTCTCTTAGAATTATGCCCAAAAAGTTCTACCTTGGTCTCATCATCACATGGTTTGGGGTGATTTAGTTGAGCTTGGATGTTTTGTTTTTTTGTTATTGTGTTTTTTGTGTGAAAGGGCAGATGTAAAGAATACTAGAGATTGTTATCACATGCAGGGAGTGACCAGTGCTTGCCAGATGTTCCTGCAGCTCCTTAAATGTTGCAGTAGGTTTCTTGCCAACGTCCCTGATAAGTTTTCATCTCGTTCTTTCATCAATTTTGGAGGGACGTCCTGTTCTTGGTAACTGTGGCGCCCCCAATGTTTTTGAAATTCTTTTGTACCCCTTTCCTGATCGATGCCTTTCAGTAATGAGGTCCTGTACATGCTTTGTAAACTCGTTGAGCAACACGGCTTCAGCAGTCAGAAGAAACCAAGAAGAACAGCTGAATTAATCAGAATCACTTCAGCTGTATGATAATTAATTTTGAACATCAGTTTGAATGTGACTTTTTTTTTCCTTTTCTTTGTGTTTCACTAAAAAGTGTCTATTTATTTTTCATTTGAATTTTATTGGTTGCTTTAAAGGTGGAATCACATTAAATCTTATACTTAACGCCTGGTGTGAATGTGGTAAAGATCTGAGAATGAGAATTTTTCATACTTTTTGTTTTTCTTCTGTATTATACTTTTTTTTTCTTATCAAGATTTTGCCCCAGAATCTGATGCTATCTAGGGGATGCTATCTTGCTATACCAGGCTTTAAAATTCAGCATTCTCTGATTTTCTCCAAATCCACACGTTGCGTTAGGGAGGTCAAGACTAGCGCAGGGGTGCACTTACTTTCGTCCTGTCACTCTGGAGAGATCTGAGCCTCTCATTTCCAGTATATTACACTCAATAACACACACAGGTTTGGGTCGCAGGAGGATTTTCATCAGGATTTAGATCTGAGCTCCAACTGCAACATTCCAAAACTTTGATCTTCTTCTTCTGAAGCCGTTCCTTTTCGAGCCTTTGCTTTGGGTCGACATGGTGCTTCTGTTAGACGCCATCTTCAGCTGTCTGAAAGAGAGAATCAAGAATGTGATAAAAGACAGAAAGAACATAAGAAAGAAAAAATTTATGGTCTATAGAAACAAAGAAAGAAAGAAAGAAAGAAAAACTGAATGAAAGGGAAGATGAAAAAGAGGATTGAGGGATAAATGAACAAACAAACAAATAAATAAATGCAAAAGAAAGAAAGAAAGAAAGAAAGATTTGATGGATATAGAAAAAAGAAAAGAAAGAAAGAATGAAAGAAAGAAAGAAAGAAAAAAGAAAGAACTGAATGAAAGCAAAGATGAAAAAGAGGATTGAGGGATAAACAAACAAACAAATAAATAAATGCAAAAGAAAGAAAGAAAGAAAGAAAAAAAGATTTGATGGATATAGAAAAAAGAAAGAAAGAAAGAAAGAACTGAATGAAAGCAAAGATGAAAAAGAGGATTGAGGGATAAACAAACAAACAAATAAATAAATGCAAAAGAAATAAATGCAAAAGAAAGAAAGAAAGAAAGAAAGGGAGGATGAAAGGATAAAGCTGCTGCTGATTGGTCAGCTGCTCTAACACTGGGAGTGTCTACATTTCTCCAGAGACTAAAGCTGTAATGTTGATATTAATTTTATTTAAAATACATTAAACAGATTATCATCATAGAGTTTTTTAAATAAATGATAATAAACAAGTTTTAATCTGAACACATCCACTTTGTAGGAAGTTTAAGATCATTTGCATATTAAATTAAGAACGTGGAATTAACTGTTAAAGCGCGCGAGCTGCGGAGTTTATCGCAGTGAGAGCTGAGCATGAAGAGCGACTCAGCACAATCGCTGTAATTCGAGGTTATATAAGCAGAACTATATATATATATTTGTTTATATATTTATATATTTATATATTTATATAAGCTCTGTCCTAACAGACTGACGGTGTTGTGTAGAGCAGCAGCATGTGGGTGCTGCGGCACATTTCCTCCACCTTTCCTCCACCTTTCCTCCGACTTTACTCCACCTTTCCTCCACCTTTCCTCCGACTTTACTCCACCTTTCCTCCACCTTTCCTCCGACTTTACTCAAAACCTCCTGTAATGACTCACTGAAAGTGGAGTTTATAAATAAATTACCTTCACTATCCCTGCTGAGGACAGACAGCCTTGGCAAAATGCAGCTTTTAATTTATTCACTGTAGTTTCTTTTATTTATTTATTTATTTATTTATTTATTTATTTATTTATTTAGGTTAAATGTGAAATTATAAAAGCGTCCTTGCCTAAATGAATAAAGTGAACATACAAACCTAAATGTATAAATCATTATGTAATTATATATATAATAATAAATGTGTATAATTACACACCACAAGCAAATTAGTTCACATTTAATTTGTTAATTACGTGTGTTGACAGGGTCAAGTAAAAAAAAAAACTTGAAAAGAAAACAGAAAGAAAGTAAAAAAAAAAAAAAAGAAAAAGTAGAAAGAAAATAAGCAAGAACAGAACAAAAAAGGAGACAAAGAAGGAAAGATATAAAGCAAGGATAAAGAATGTAATAAGTGACAGGAAGCATATAAGAAAGAAAGAAAGAAAGAAAGAAAGAAATGAGGTAGGAGTAAATAAATGAATGAATGAATGAATTAATTTGAAAAGAAAGAAAAGAATGTGAGAAAGAAAGGAAATTGAGACAGAAAGAAAGGAAACAGACAAATAGCTGCAAAGACAGACAGAAAGAGAGAAAGAGAGAAAGAAAGACAGGATGGATGAACAGAACAGTACATAAGTGTGGACACTGTGAGAGACTTAGTTTAACGAAATGGCTCCGTTCTTCTGCTGTGAATAAAATAGCACTTGATCCAGCACATCGTGTTAATTTGCATAAACCGTTTTTTTTTGTTTTGTTCAACCTGTGAAATATCGAGACGCTTTAATTTCCGGATTAAATCTCGTCATGGAGCTGGAGATGACGGTGCACATCGCTTCTCTGTGAATCCTTTCCTCTCTCATCTTCTGTGATGTTGAAGCTAGCGGTGAAAAACAGACAGCGTTATCAATACAGCATTAAAATAATCACAGCATTCAGAGACATTCTGCTGATTTGTTTCCGTCTTTCATTCAGTCTGTTTTTCTTCCATTTCCACTTTAATCTATTTTCTTCCTCTTTGCACATCTTCTCCATTTATTATTTCCACCTACTAACACTGTTCACTAACCGACATCGCTGCAGAGATGAGTTTGTGCCGAATCGCAGGATATAAAGCCCCTGATAATAAAATAATGTGTTTTATAATATAATACATTACAGTCAGAAACACATAAATACGTGCAGACACCATTTTCTGACTTAGTTCTCTGAAATTAAAGGTGCAGTTTGTGATTTTTTTCAAAGTTCTTTAAGACCTGTAATAATCATTTCATTTCAGAGACACATTTAGCTTTTTTTTTTCTTATTTTTAATACTTCTATTCAATTACTATTACTCATTTCTTTGTTACAGACTTCTGTTTATATTTTTTCTGGTCCAGAAATTAGCTCCGCCTCCTAGCTGTTACCTTTTTTCCTCAACCCAACTTTCCCTTAAAATAGAACCCTTTAAAAAGACATTATAGTTTCAAGAGAAAAAATGTGAGCTTTGTTTTCACTGTAATTTCAGTTCAGCTTGGAGGCAGGAGAGGGCGCTAAAAATGACAGACCAGCGCTTTAACATTGGTGTCCTTCTGCAGCAGTAATCAGTACAGATGATAGAAAAAGAGAGGAATGGAGATATTTCCATCAGCTAATGTCCTGAAGGGGTGTGAAAAGATTTGCAAAATGAGACTGCTATTAAAGGGGCGGTCTGTAATTTTTAGCGCCCTCTGCTGCCTATAAAATTAACGGCAGTTTTAATGACAACAACACCTCCTTTCAGTCCATTGCAGGGAAACGGATGCTTGTATGCTTCCTTCAGCGACTGTACTGAAGAGGCGTGGCAAGATGACATCAAAAGAGCATCAGCCAATTACACGCCAGCATGCAGAAACTGGACCACACTCTACATTGTTGTTTATTCCAAATGTTTCCATTAAATCACACTGTATCTTTATTTACCTCAAATTTTACACTTGAAACATTTTTTCCAACATTTAGATTCGAATTTGATCTAAATTTATGTAACTTCGCATTTATAAATGTATAAAAAATGCAAAAACGATGGAAAAGTACATGAGTAAAAGTGATTGTACGTGCCTTAATATTTAGAATAATATATTTCACTGTGTTAATGATGATGGCCAGGAAATTCAGACACTAATTTTATTTGGGAAATTAATTTTCATTCACTTATTTTTTGGCATCATTTCACTTCTTTCACATGACTTCCTGAGCCACGTTGTGATAACAGGACTGGCAGAAAGCGAATATTTACCTCCCGTGATGAGCATTTCTCCATCCAGAGACCCTGCGGCTCTGCAGCTGCTCTCCATTATCGACTGGAAAACCTCGACATGGCGTTTACTGTGTTTACTGTACGCTCGCCAAGCCGGTCACCCATCTCATCCGCTGAGGAGAGTCTGATGGATTTCCAGCACACTGCTGCGGAAGAAGCTGGCTTTGGCCTCGAACAATGCCGGCGCTGTAAAAGTGTACGTGTGAGAGGACATACAGGTCTCCTGGCTGATCCTGGTCCCTCTGGATCCCCCCTTTAATGACAAAAATGTTTTTTTTTTAATCCTCTTCACAAATATAAATGTATTACAAACGTGCCTAGGACAAAAGAAAAAAGGTTAAAAGATGTGCTGAGGGCTGATTTCAAATACACAGGGTCAAATAGATCAAAAGATGAAATCAAAAAATCAAATACATCAAATATACCGAAGGTTAGAATATCAAAATGAATCAAAGAAAAAAAGGTCAAATAGATCAAAGGTCATAAGATCAAACGGGCCAAATGATCAAATACATACATCAAGTACATCAAATGTCATAAGATCAAATGGATCAAAAGATCAACAGATCAAATTATCATAAGATCAAATGATCAAAAGCTGAAATAAATCAAACAGATCTAAAGGTCAAAGATCAAACAGACATGACAGAGATGATGATGATGATGATGATGATGATGATTATGATTATTATTAATAAAATGCTCAGTGTTGTCAGGGCTCCTGTGTAAATAAGCAAACTGTTTGAATAACGTGAGTGAGAACAGAAACCAACTTGTTTCACACACATTCCAGAGCATTAAATGTATCTATAAATGGATAAAAAAAATACGTCATTCTTTAATAAATAAAAATTGTAATCGTCTGTAATTTGCTGTAGTATAAGAAGAATAAAGTGCTGATTAATTCTCTATAGCAGCTCCACACAGGTGCTGCAGTACAGTTAGCTCACTATACTGTATATAGTTAATGTTACCTGTTAAGCCGTAGTTAGCTTTACTGAGAATGCTCGTTAAAGTTTCCTGCTAAAATTAGGCTAATTACAGTATTATAATTTATGCTACGCACGACGTCACGCTGAAGCTCGTGGTGACGTCACTGAGACGCCTTTCATTCGAGAACATCAGGGTGTTCTTGGTGCTTATGTTCACTTTAAAACATTTTAAGCCTTGATTTTTAAATAAATACATTAATCATTATTATTTAAAGCAAAACAATAATGGTTTAGGTAAAAAAAAAAGTAATATAACAAATAATACATTATAACTATTACCACTACTACTACTATTAATTCAACTACTACTAACTACTACTATTACTACTGCTGCTAATACCAACTTCAACAACTACTAACTACTATTACTACAATTATTACTAGTACTAACTTACTACAACTGTCAGTAACTACTCCTAATACTACCAACTACTACTAGTACTATTACAAAAACACTACTACTACTACTACCAATAATAATAATAGTAACAACTACCATTACTGCTATTACTAGTTCTATTACTAGTAACTATCAGTAGTACAGCAACAACAACAACAACTACCACTAATAATAATAATAATACTAATACTACTACCTATCACTGGTACAGCTTTTGCTACAACTGCTACTAATTACAGTACTAACTACTACTACTACTAATATTACTACTATTACTATTAATACAAATACTAACGCTACCATTTACAACACTACTGTTTCTACTGCAAGTACTGTTAGTAAAAGTACTACTAGTACTACTGCTACTATTGACTACCACTATTACTGATACTACTACTAACTATTACTAGTACAACTACTACAACTACTACTAACTAGCACTGCTAACTTGTGCTACTAACTGCTATTACCTACCACTAACTAATGCTCTCTGTTCCACCGTGGTTTCTTCTCTACAGTGTTAGCATTAATGTCACGCGTTAGAATAAATTCTAATAAGAGCTCTTTTCTGAAACTCTGGCGTTTTAGTATCCGGTGTAAATCTCCATGGCGACGCTGATGGAGAACAGAAAACGGAGAACGTGGAGGAGATAAGAAGTGAGAAGACCCCGTCGTTTCCCCGTTAAAACACACCGCTCAGGGTTACGGGGTGTTATATACGGGAACATCGGCCATTAACTTCTACGATGTTTACCCAGAAACAGCTGCTGGTGTTTTAGTGACGTGTAAAATTCAGGTTATTTTGTCGTTGAACCTCGTTTTAAAGGGCGTGTAAACAAACTGAGGGAGAAGACGAGCTGGAAGTGAAGCAGCTGGGAAACAGATGAATTTTATCTGTAATAAATCAGTAAAGTCTGACGCACTTCAGTAAGAGAAGATCTGCCTCAGGATCAGACGACATCGGACTTCATCACGAGGCGGATGTCCACACGCAGAGCAGTAATGAGGAACTGATCTTATGTTTATTATTTATCACCATTCATTTAAAAATTATAGTATACTTTAACTTTATATACCTAATATATACAACATACTTAATAACAATGTTACGCAAAGGAGAAAGCAAAAATAAGACGTATTTAAAAATTTTGGCATGTATATATTTATAATAAAATGCAAACAAACAAACAAACAAACAAACAAGTAAGTCAGTAAGTCAGTAAGTCAGTAAGTAAGTAAGTAAGTAAGTGAATAAATAAATGATAAAATTGTATAAATAAGCCAAAAATAAAATGCCAGTAGAAACCTAGTAATATCAATATAAAAGAATTTAAATTAATTGAATTAAATAATGAATTAATTAAATTAAATTTAAATTAATTAAATAAATGAAATCAAATTGCGATTTTAAGCCTAAAATATTTTTTTCTATTGATTTTATAGTAAGTTAGGTATGGAGAAAGCCTGCAAAATATTTAATTCTAATAATGTTTTGGAAGTGCATGTAATATTAAACCCTTCTGCTCAGTGGTGCATGATGGGATAGCGTGTCTCTAAACATACTACACCGTCAAGTTCGCTGGAAAATAAATAGAGAAATGCAGAATATAAAAAATGTACACAGGGAGAACAGACTCTCTGTGTTAGATATTAAAACTCCGAGTTAAACATTGCTTTTATTTCACCTCATTATGAAAAAACAGAAAGTTAAATGAAAGGACACACGGTGAAGGACGACTTCACAAACATTTATGTAAAAAGAGCACTGGATGGAGAACAGAGACAGAAGCGCTGTAAGTGCCTCTCCACAGACGCTTCGAAAAAAAGAACCAGTAAAAGTGAATATATAGAAAACTAAAAAGCACTGAAACGCTGTATTTCATTAAGAGACGTCATTAGCGGGGAAAAAAAAACACATTAGGGAGGAATGATGAGGACGGCGAGACCTCTGTTGGCTCATTGAACCTGGTGCATTGTGGGTAAGATTAATGGCTTTTAACGTCGTGCCTTTACACTTTGCAGTGTTCGGTCTAAATAATATTCGTCTGCGGTTCCACATGATTAATGAGCTTCTTTTAGCAATCTATTAAAATTCAATTACAGAATGTTTTTCCAATAGAGCACCTGAACTCCGCTTCTCCTCTTCCTCAAACACCAGCACACGCAAATCAAATCAACTTTATGAACTTTCATATTTTTCTTTTATTTTTTTTTTCCAAACACATCTGAAAGGAGAAAAGTCTGGTGTGGAAAGATAAGGTAAGGAAACACAGACGGGCCGCGATTCATAAACACACAAACAGGTTTAATGACGGCTCTTCATCAGGACGACACACGGCACACGGACGCCGGCGTAAAAACCACGTTACTCTGTGAGCACGTGTCAGACGTCACAAGTCGCTGGGTCCAGGATTGTTTACGATAAGATCTGACAGGAAAAGAAACCGTCAGGGTTTCAGGTTAAAAATTTAACACCAAGGTACAACTTAACTTGTTTAGAAATGTAAAACTGGAGCAATAAAACACTCACTATTTCATTAAACATAACATTTGATCTGTTTTGATGGAAATCCGTTTTATCTTTTTACATCCAGTGTGGTTTTACACTGGAGTAAAAAGCAGGAGATACTTTACCAGGAAAATGACTCAAAGCAAAAGACAATGTTTTGAGGACCAGCTCATATTTGAAGAAGGATTTTATGGAGGTGGTGGAAGATAATGTTCATGACGATCATCAATCTGGAGCACAAAAAAGATTCATTCGTTCATTTTCCTGTTGCAAAACGTCACCAGGCAGCAGAAGGTCAGGTCAGCCTTCACAGGGAATCCCACATGTTCCACAGCAAACTAGAGTCTCTCCAGCAGGTCCTGGGTCTGCTGTGAGGTCTCCATCCAGTGGGATGAATCTGATCCTGACAGTTCTACCAGGAGCCGATGAGTAAATCACTGCAACTGGCTCCTCTGAATCCTGGAGGAGCCGCGGCTTTACTCGGAAGTTCTCCCAGTAACGTAATATATATATAATCAGCGTGCTGTTCATTAAAAATTATCCATAAATCATCAATAAAGTCTGAGTCAGGGGTCAGGGGTCATAAGATATGCAAGCAACGACAAACAGGGATGATCCATAATCATAAACAACAACAACAACAACAACAACAACATGGGCAAAACCAGGAAGTAGCTAGCAACACAGGAAGCATGAAACACAGGAAACAAGGATGTAGAATCGCTCGCAAAAACATCGACAGGTGAGAACGATCAGAGAACGTACCAATCACAAGACAGGGGCGGAGACAAGATACAAATCAAAACAAAACGCATATGACGGCGTAAACAAAGAAGCTCACGGAGCATGAAAACAAAACCAGCAGCGAGCGCCGTGCGGTGGAGCGTGCCACGCGCAGGCGGGGGGATTCACGTGAAAACGTACAAATTTACGAACTAATCTTAAAGAATAAATTACGCTACTCATCACTGTGATGCTGACAAAACTGTAAAGACGTGTTATCTAATTTTGAATATTAGGTATTAGTGATTTAATAATAATAATGATTATAGTAACAGTGTTACATAATTAATTAACGCTATATTAAAGACATAATAAGGACAGTAAACAACATCGACACTCGATTACACAGTGGTTCAAAACTGGATAACAAAACATTATGATTTCATCAGCATTAGTTACTACATCATTACGCTTTAGTCAACAGTTTAGTTTATTATAGTGATTAGTAATTATTGAAGACCTACTGTGGTAACAAATGGTTACTTACTGCTAAGTTAGTAAGTACATAAGCATTAATTAGAGTATTGTAAAGTGTTACTAAACAGATGAATTCTCTCAGTCTCTCAGTCACTGCCTACAGCTCATAGAGAAGAGAGCTTCATCCACGAACCGAGCTCCTGTTTCACCACCGCAGACCGGCACAGCCACTGCTGACCCGATCCTTTCGTCTATCTCACATTCGTGAATAAGATCCTGAGATATTTAAACTCCTCCACCAGAGGCGAAGTCTTTCCAGTCGCCTGAATGGTGCAGGAAAGAACCACGGCCTCGGATAAGGAGGTGCGAATTTCATCCACACTCAGGAGAGAAATATCCAAGGTCCGGTTCTGATGGTGCCGTGAGAACATCATCACCTACAAACAACATGGTCGTTAAATTTACACCCCCCCCCCCATGTCTTCAGACCCAGTTAAAGATAATTAAAATATAATTCAATTCAATTCAATTCAGTTTATTTGTATAGCGCTTTTTACAATGTCATTGTCTCAAAGCCGCTTTACACAAACACATATAAGTGAAGCTGTCAAAAAATAATCTGATATACTGTATATCTTCCCCTCGGGAAAAGCAGACTGTCTCTTTCTAAATTAATTTTTAATAACTAGTGAAATAAACAGGACCTTTAGAACCTCTGAAATGGATGTATGTGGTCCTGGACCAGTGTGTGTTTAGTTGGTGTGTGTGAGTGTGTGTAAGTGTGTGTAATGTGGCATTGGCGGTGTGTAAAAAGCGAGGCCGTGACTCCCTCATTTAAATGTCATGAGTCCATTAACCTGAACGGCGAGATGCTTAAGGGTGTGTGTGTGTGTGTGTGTGACATTTCACTGTGTGTTTGTTTCATGAGGAAAGTGGAAATATCATCCCCAAAAATAGCTGGAGCGAGAGCGAGAGCGAGAGCGAGAACACACGCTGACAAGCTTCCTGTTTATCATTCAGCTCTCAGCTACAAATCAGAAAAATATGTGCGTGTAGTTATTTTGTCACAGTTGCATTTAGTCGTCTACTAGAATCTTTAAAATCTTCATTTTTAATTTAACTAGCTAGCTAGCTATAGTACGCTGTAGATTTTTGAACGTACCCTGTTGTGATGTAGTATTTTTTTTGTCTTGTTTTTGTATTAATGTGTTGCGACACTTCATACAGAGCATAAGTCGCGTAACAGCTTAATATGGACTTCACGCATTTTTAAAAGTTCACTCCACATCTACGCAGGATGGAAGAAAAGGCGTCTAATTCTACATTAGGTAAGAATTTAGTTGTCTAGTTTTATTTTCAGTAACGAGTAATATTGTTACAACTCTCTCTCTCTCTCTCTCTCTCTCTCTGAGATTGACCAGTCCATCTTTAACAGTTATTATAAAGCGCGAGACTCGTATCCAGAAAAGGTTTTACTCTGAGGAATGTTATTCTTGAGGAATGTTCCACTTGTGACTGCTTTCACTACAAAGTATTTCTTCCTCCAAGCAAGAAAACGTACTCCAAACCCCATAATGTCTTTTTTTAAAAGTTAATTTCAGTACCATAATCATCGCTCTCCATTAGCACTAGAACATTACACCATCGCAGTTGCGAAGCTTTGGATTATTTAACGTTCTCAGATCTCGGATTTAAAGGCGTGCGGGGCAAAAAAAAATCCTTTTAACTGCGCGTCGTTAAATATTAATAAAGAAAAGAGGGAAGATTAACGTTACTGCTGTCAGGTCCTGATTTGGAATGAGAAAACCTTGCTCGAAACGTGCACACTGGGTTCCTCACTCTTCACATTATTTTATTTTTTTACGGCCGTTTTCCACCACGTCATCTTTTGTGTCATCGTTAATAGATTTAAAGTACGACTCGTGAAATTTGCCACTCAAAGCTACCGTTAAATCCTGCGATTCAATTACTTTAAAAAAGAAGCGATTTATGTATAATCCAGTGAAAATGAAGCCCCGTGGAGGCTTTAGGAGAATCTCTGCTCATAGCCCGTGGTGGCAATTTGCTGACTGCGACTCCTTGAACCACACGTCAGTTATTCACTGACGGAGCGACGCTTCTAATAGCAGCAGCTGAATAATTCATGAACGAGCTGAGACGGAGTTTATTTTTTAATTTTCCTAGGGCCAACATGAGAAATAAACATGACCTATGATGTGTGAAATAGCATACAGCTATTCAGCTAGTGGGCCGACCTCACGTGTACAAGCCCCACCCACTTTTACTTGATTGACAGCTGACTAACCAATCTGTCTCTTTTTACCTACAGTACACTGATAAAAGCCACAGTTTAATCAGTGTAATAAAGGTTATTTAGTTAAAAAAAAAACAGTTAATCTTTGCCAATACAGATATTTTATAAACACTTTTGCATTTGTAGATTAAAAAAATAATAATTGAATTAAATATATCTACATTTGCATACTTAATAAAGCCAGAATTCTAGTTTATGAATGATATTAGAATTTTATTTATTCAACTTGTAAGATACTCTTCAGAGAAGCACTTTTACAGAGCAGTTGTTAAGTTGTATTTATATATAATGTTTGTTCCTTTGTTTCTTTGTTTAACCAAGAAAAATGTTTTGGGAACATGTTTGGTGATGTTTGGAAATGTTTCTGTTTTTTTTTTCCTCCCATGTTTCTCAACTTTTTTTTCATAAAAAAGTACAAATGTGTAAATCTTTAAAAATATTAACAATCTTTACAAAAATTGCTCAAGGTTTCTAAAAATTTTTTAAGTCACTTTTTAAGAGCTAATCTTTGCCAATTGAATGCACAAAATGTTCTAAGTCATTTTTTGTCTTTGAAAGATTAAATATGTGGATGCGTACTTAATAAAACCAGAAATCTGGTCTATGAATGATTAGAACCTGGACGCGAGTAGAGCGAAACACTGAAAACATCACAAAATTCAATGTTGCAAAAAAAAGGATCATTCCATCACACTCTATCTGCCGGCTACAGTCGGCGTGTAGGTGTTTATTCACGTTTCTCGTACACAGATTTCACATAAAGCCCGCAAAGCCGTGTGATAAAACACTCTCATCTCGGCCCGGTCACATCGGCGTAATTGGATTCGGGGCTGCGAGTGCCGGGAGGTGACAGCGAGGTGTGTGATGGCGGCGTTCCTTCTTTCACTGCAGCGCGGAGACGAGCGGAGTTTACTCACAGATTCGGCCATAAACACATTTTCTCAGATTACATAACGCCGTCACTGTTATTCACTTTGTTTCCGTAATCCTCTAAAGCCAGAGACGACATGACCTTAAACACAGCAGAGAAAACACACCAGTCACGCTGATCAGATAAAAACTCACACAGCAACACAAACGGAGAAGAAAAGGAAATACTGTGTCTGAAAATTACATTTACAATATCGCTTTTACCCCGAACATCATCGATCACACAAAAAAGGCCAAAGCTAATACAGCTACCAAGTAAAGGAGGTGTAGAACATCCATATTTCCATCCCAGCACTGATGGATTCTGATGGATCCTTCTAATACGTTATCGTTTCTATAGCAACAGCTCTTTCACAGGCACGTGAACAGCGAACGCTCCACATAAACGGATTAAAAAAATCGTTAATATGGTGAAGTTTCCTTAAAGTAAGGAGATGTTTATTTAACATTTATGGAAGGAGTCTCCAGTGTCAGCGCTTTGACATCTTCAGGACAGAGGAGGTTTTTTTTAACGCTTTTTTTTTTAAACGTTTTTTTCAGTAAAGTCCTAAGCTGTGTTTTTTTTTTTCCCAACAGAGTGAGAAGAAAGAGAGGCTGGTGACAGAACAACTGCTTATAGCTGCTATTATGTAAATGAGAACAGAAGCCAACTATAAACGGATAAAAAGCATGAGGTGTCGTTCTTTAATAAACGGAAAACTGTAGTGTAAGTGGAATAAAAGACTTTGGGGACACGCTGTTATAGGAAAATAATCAACTACAGGGTGGTAACAGTAACTCCGCTTCATCGCGCCACCTCGTCCCTCAGTGTTTTACTGTAACACACACACACACACACACACACACACACACACACACACACACAGACACACATGGTGTTTATTCCTCACTTTTTTAAAAAATTCTCGGTTTTATTTGAGGAAATCTGCACACAGATCGTTATTTAGTACGACAGCACCGTGTGCCTCAGGTGTACGCTCTATTAAGTACTCACTACATCACTTCACGTTTGCAAAGTGGGCGGGGCTCAGCTTTAATGGCATCACGTAGCCCCGCCCACTTTGTCCTGCCACCTGTTGCTCCGCCTACTGTCAGTGTAAACAGCCAATTTGCATAAGAATGAGGTACAAGAAGGAGTTTCTTTTTATTCTTTCTTTTTCTTTTTTCTCCCTTCTTTCTTCTCCTACTGCTTCTCTATCTATCTATCAATCTATCTATCTATCTATCTATCTATCTATGTTCTTTACTTACTTATTTTCTTAATTTCTTTTAATCTTTATTTTTATCTTCCTTTCTTGTTATGTAATCATATTTCTCTCTCACGTGTCTCATCACCCAGTCAGTCTCTATTAATGCAGGAAAAATGCCTTAGAGGGAAAAAATAAATATAAAAAAGACAAAAATAAACAAAGATTGAGATAATATGTTTGTGAGATAATATGTTTGTGAGATAATATTTTTGTGTTGGGGCTGAACAAAGCAGTTGTGATAAAACCGTAAATACAGAGCATCTGCTGGATAAAAGAGACTCTCAGAAAGTCATAAAAAATCAAACAAGGCTAGAAATGAAAGGTAGAGAAGGAGGGAAAGAAAGTGATGAGGTTGGAGGAAGGACAGAGGAGCGAGTGTGAGCTGATGGAGTGACGTCTCGACTCATCAGTAAATCTGTACTGAAAACACAAAGCCTCGGCTTCAATCAGTCACGCGGCAAGAAAGAAAGGAAACGAGGATGAAAAGACGGAAGGTCAAACAGAGCAGTGTGGAAAGAAAAAAGGTGTGTGTGTGAGAGAGAGAGAGAGAGAGACAGAGTGAGGCAGAGAGAGAGAGAGAGAGAGAGAGAGAGAGAGAGAGAGAGCAAACAGCTACATCCAAATAATCTCTCAGTAAAATAAACTTTTTAAAAATTCTTTCTTTCTTTCTTTCTTTCTTTCTTTCCTTCACTGCATCTCTTTTCTTTCTTTCTTTCTTTCTTTCTTTCACTGCATCTCTTTTCTTTCTTTCTTTCTTTCTTTCTTTCACTACATCTCCTTCTTCTTACAGAAATGAGATGTAGTGAAAGAGAGAAAGAAGGAAAAAAAAGGAGATGTAGTGAAAGAAGGAAAGAGAGAAAGAAGGGAAGGATGCAGGTGAATAGAGGTGAAATGTCCCACTGAGTTCATTTCTTCTTCTCTTGCTCCACATTTTCTCATCCAGCTTCAGGAGCGAGTGAAATCAAAAAGAGAAATAAACGAGTACTTCACTATTCACATTTACACCACGGCGCTGCTGAGCTCTGCACTCTGATTGGTCGTCAGGTGTTGATTAATTCTCCAGAACAGCAGCTCTGACGGTAGCGCAGGTTTATATTAAAGCGCTCGTACTAATACGTTATCGTTTCTATAGCAACAGCTGTTTAATGAGTGAAAATATAAATGAATGTGGTGTAAGGGGAATAAAACACTTGGGGATGTGCTGTTAGAGGAAAATAATCAGCTTGAAGGTGGTCACAGGGACTCAGGCCTCATCACACCACTCCATCCACACACACACACACACACACACACACACACACACACACACACTCACACACACACTCACACACTCACACACACACTCACAGAGCGGTTAGCATCCTCATCTCTGAGCTGCTTGACTAGCATGTGTGACATATGCATTAATTCCCGTCCGAGACGAGGCGCCGATCCGCACCGATTATCCGTCTTTTAGCACCAGACAGTTCTGTACAGGAAACGTGGAAGTTCTCCAGCTGAATGAAGGCCCTGCTGATGGACCTCCTCCCCCCGAGACAGCGGGTTCTTTTCGAGTCACGCTGTCGTGACATCTTTTCCTATTAAACATGTCTTTTTATTTCCTTTCCTTCAGACTCTGTTCGGATTTCTCATCACTCGCTGCTGCTGAGGAAGGCTCCAACACGGACAGCCTGAAGATCCATGAGATCACTGAGGAACCTTCCACTTAAAACCATGAAGATGGCTTTGGACTTCAATTCATATGAACAGTTTTGCACTCGAGTCTCCACTCAAGTCAACTGTGATGAATTTGCTGGTTACACAACTGCACTATTTGACCCTGTAGCACGCAGTTATATAAAGGGAGTGATTTATAATCGCGCTCTCCGGAGTCACCCAGATGAGGACGGGTTCCTTCTGAGTCCGGTTCCTCTCAAGGTTTCTTCCTCATGATGTCTCAGGGAGTTTTTCCTCACCACCGCCACCGGCTCGCTCATCAGGGAAAAATGAATACATTTAAAATCTATATCCTGTATTTATATATTTCTGTAAAGCTGCTTTGTGAGGATGTTCATTGTTAAAAGCGCTACACAAATAAAACGGCGATCTCTACAACTGCTCCAAAGCCCAACGCTAAAACACCGAAGCTGGATTTTTCTCAGTAATTAGTGAACCGTCCTGTTATTTATTATATTTTTTGCAGAAATGATAAACGCTTATAAACTTTATTTTTCAGAAACAGGGAAGAGAAAAGGTCAGTCCATTAACGCTGGATTGTTATTGAGCATGTGGAGTGTAAACAGAACTATTACACTGATTTGCAGTGTGACAGGCGGAGCACAGAGAGAACACTTCACATGTCAAGTGCTGACGATATCCAAACACAACACAACGCAACACAACGCAACGCAATGCAATAAAACACAACACAACGCAACACAACACAACACAATGCAACACAACACAACGCAACACAACGCAACGCAACGCAACGCAACACAACGCAACGCAACGCAACGCAACACAACGCAACGCAACACAACGCAACGCAATGCAATGCAATAAAACACAACACAACGCAACACAACACAACACAATGCAACACAACACAATGCAACACAACACAACGCAACACAACGCAACGCAACACAACGCAACGCAATGCAATAAAACACAACGCAACACAACACAACACAATGCAACACAACACAACGCAATGCAATAAAACACAACACAACGCAACGCAATGCAATAAAACACAACACAATGCAACACAACACAACACAACGCAACGCAATGCAATAAAACACAACACAATACAACACAACACAACGCAACGCAATGCAATAAAACACAACACAACGCAACACAACGCAACGCAATAAAACACAACACAACACAACGCAACGCAATGCAATAAAACACAACACAACGCAACACAACGCAACGCAATGCAATAAAACACAACACAATGCAATGCAACACAACACAACACAATGCAATAAAACACAACACAACGCAACGCAATGCAATAAAACACAACACAATGCAACACAACGCAATGCAATAAAACACAACACAATGCAACACAACACAACACAATGCAATAAAACACAACACAATGCAATGCAACACAACACAACGCAATGCAAAGCAATAAAACACAACGCAACGCAATGCAATGCAACACAACACAACACAATGCAATAAAACACAACACAATGCAACACAACACAACACAACACAATGCAGTAAAACACAACACAACACAATGCAACGCAACACAACGCAACGCAAAGCAAAGCAATAAAACACAACACAACGCAACGCAATGCAACGCAACACAACACAACACAATGCAATAAAACACAACACAACGCAACACAACGCAACGCAACGCAATGCAATAAAACACAACACAAAGCAACACAACGCAATGCAATAAAACACAACACAATGCAACGCAACACAACACAACACAACACAAAGCAATAAAACACAACACAATGCAACACAACACAACGCAATAAAACAACACAATGCAACACAACGCAACACAACACAACGCAATAAAACACAACACAAAGCAACACAACGCAACACAACACAACGCAAAGCAATAAAACACAACACAATGCAACACAACGCAACACAACACAACAAAACAACACAATGCAACACAACGCAACACAACACAACGCAATAAAACAACACAACACAACAAAACAACACAATGCAACACAACGCAAGACAACACAACGCAATAAAACAACACAATGCAACACAACGCAACACAACACAACACAATGCAATAAAACACAACACAATGCAATAAAACAACACAATGCAACACAACGCAACACAACACAACACAATGCAATAAAACACAATGCAATAAAACACAACACAACACACTCCTGCATTTAGCCAAGTACATCAACTCAGCAGGGTTTAATCACAACCAGACACAGAGGAGGAGGAGGAGGAGGAGGAGGAGGAGGAGGAGGATTTCCCAGCATGCTGTGGGGAGGAGATGGTCACCTCCATCTACACACATCCAACTTGTTGTGAAAGAAAGAAAGAAAGAAAGAAAGAAAGGTGATGAAAGAAAAAAAACAAATAAAAAAGGAAAGAAGAAAGACAAAAAATAGAAAATTAAAGAGAAAGAAAGAAAGAAAGAAAGAAAGAAAAAGGATGGAAAGGTGGTGAAAGAAAAAAAGAAGCAAAGAAAGAAAAATGGAAGAAAGAAAAGCAAGCAAAGACAGAATGAAGGGAGAGGTGATAGAAGAAAGAATAGAGAAACAAAAGAAAGAATGAGGAGTCAGAATAGTTGGATGAGGAGGAGTTGCGGGAGCAGAAGGAGGAGGAAGAAGAGGAGGAGGAAGAGAAGGAGCAGGATGCAGGATTTCCCAGCATGCCGTGGGTAGGGGGTTGTGACCTCCGTGGGCTCACATCCATCTTGCGCAGGATGATTGACAGGTGGTGATCTGTCCGTCACGCTGAATGCTGCTGTCACTCTGCCTTTTCCACGCCGGAGAGATGATGGAGCTCGGCTTCTCACCTGAGTGCTGACGAGACGTCATGAGACGTGACGAGCTCCTCTGAAGACACGTGTGAAAAGTCTCAACACACTTTACTTCTCCTCACACTAACTAAAGCAGAAACTTTTAATGAGCTGTGACTGGAACTCAGAGACACACACATGCACACACACACACACACACACACACACACACCACAGCTCTGATGGATGCTGGATCCTGATTGGTCAGAAGGTGTTGATTCATTTTCAGAAATTCTTCTCCTCATACTGAAATAAAACAGGAGGCAGGATGTATACACACACACACACACACACACACACACACTCTGCTCCAGACTGAAATGAGAAATTTAAAACAGGATAATAAAAAAGAAATATTTCTGAAAAACTGTCTCACAGTGTTCATCTTCCTCACCGGCAGAAACTCCGAGAACTGACTGAACACTGACACAAACTCTGTGTGGAAACTCAGATGATGAAGCAGAATCCCAACACACCGATTCACACGTCAGTCCAGCACCAGAGCTCCAGCTGTCTGTCTCTTATATACATACAGCACAGTGCAAAAGTTTGTGACCCCATTAGAGGTGTAACGCATTGACACTGTCTGTATCTGTAATTGGATTTAAACCTGAAGTGGGCGTGGCCTAAACTAGACGTTTCGAGAGCTCAGATGTAGAAGTACGAACAGTGTGAGAACGATGGCTCTGACAGTTCCTCCACCTCAGCTACATCACTCCAGTTCACAATCGCTCTCAACCTGAGATAGGACTGTATTTATAATCCTGCTCACACAGTTATTAATTACTCGGTTCTCTTTCCTAAAATCTAAACAGACTAGTAGTGTGATTTAAACCAGCACGACCCTGACCAGGCAGGTACTAATGATGAACACTGGAAATACATCACACAGCGCCGCACGCTCACGTTAATGAACATGGTCATTGTTTTGTCCCCTCATGGCTCGAAAGGTGGTGAAGGAATGAAAGAAGGTGCCAAAAGAAAGAAAGAAAAAAAGAAAGAAAGAAAGAAAGAAAGCCTTTCTGATAGGAAAGACTTTGTAAGGATCTGCACAGAGCCTTTAAGAGTTCCCCAGAGGGACAACCAATCAAACCTTTAGTGTTCTGGATTTTTAAGAGTTTGGATATTAAGGCTTTATTTGAGCCATTAAGCATTTTTATGATCAGAGAAATGTTTAAAATGCGGGGAAAAAAAGCTGTCAGGTTTATTTTCATTAAGAGTCGGGAAAACAGGAAGTGGAACCAGTGAAATCGGTCCCGGTTCTAATGTAATATTGTTGTTAAATGTACATTTGGGGCCTTTTAATGTGACTCGGTCGATGTTGAGTATGAAGTGGGAGGCTGAGTCAGTGCGTAATTAAACACGGCTGGAGGGAGTCTGGGGCTTGAATCAGCACGCAGTGTGAGTGCGGCGGATCAGCTCGCATCATCTGGGTTAATATTCATCACCGAAAAAACACAGAACGTACAGGAAAAAGACATAACGCCTCATATATTGTCTCATAACACCTCATAACACCTCATAATGCCTCATAACACCTCATAAAGCCTCCTATAAGGGTTCTACTTCTGATCAGAAACATTTTGTCAGGTGAAGGTTAGCCCAGAGCAGAAATACACTTAGGTGTGCATATCACAATCACTCACCCAATCAATCAACCAACCAACCAATCACTCAATCATCCATCCATCCATTCATCCATCCATTCATTCATTCATTCATTCATTCATTCATTCAATTGCTCAATCACCTAATCAATCAATCAACCAAACAATCACTCAATCACTCACTCATTCATTCATTCATTTGCTCAATCACTCAATCAATCACTCAATCACTCAACCAAGTAAAATTCAATCATTAAAAGAGACAGGAAGTACATAGGCAAGAAAGGAAGAAAGATTAATGGAGGGAGGAAAGGAAGAGAAGTCAGAGAAAGAAGTTAGGAAGGATGAAGGAAATGAATGAAAGAAAGAAGAAAAGAAAGGCAGGAGGGAAGGAACAAAGGGAATGAAGGATGCTAAGAGCCCATGGCTTGTGAAATAAGAAAAAAAAAGAAATTTAATATTGTGCATTGTGCCATGGATAAAAAAAGTGCTCATGAACTGTGTTTGAGTTTGCTCAGGCACACACACACACACACACACACACACACACACACACACACACACGCAAATATTAAAAAATGAATAACTTACACGTGAGCGTGTGATAGCAGTGAAGCCTCCAGATTGGAGTTCCGCCGCTCGCTGCTTTAATTATTTCACTTTGGCGTCTCAGACAGATGGAGCTGCTGTCACGAAGAGACAACTAATTTCCCCGACGTGGTTACGTTTCCTCACACACGCTGTGTTTCACTACAATAACCCTCTCTGACAGATTTAATCCCTCTGCAGCAAATCACCAACTCCTCACTGAGAAAAGGAAAAAATAAAAAGAAGAAGAAGTAAGAAGGAAAATGGAATGGAATGGATGAAGAAATTAGGAAATGAAGAAGGAGGAAGAGGACAAAAAAGATGGGACAGGAGGGTAGGAGGAAGAAAGGTGGAAAGGAATGATTAAGGAAAGAAAGAGGAAGGAAGAGGGGGGAAGATAGGAAGTATTATAGGGAAGAAAGGAAGGGAGGATGGAAAGAGGAAAGGAAGTAATGAAGGATGAGGAAATGCAGGAAAGAAAGAATGAGGAAGATGGAATAGAGATAAGCAGTGTACAGGGAAGAAATTCAGATCCACTGCAATCAGCTCCTGATCTCCATCGCTAGCACATAATTCACCTCAAACAAACAAAATACATCACGCGAAGAGTAACAACAACACACGAGGCTTTCTGTTCCTGCGTCCCGTCAGAGAGAATGGCCGTCACTTCTGTGTAGCCTTAATAACGTCTGTGTAGTGTTAAAAAGGTCTGTGTACTGTTAATAACGTCTGTGTAGCCTTAAGAAGGTCTGTGTACTGTTAATAATGTCTGTGTAGCCTTAAGAAGGTCTGTGTACTGTTAATAACGTCTGTGTAGTGTTAATAATGTCTGTGTATCCTTAATAACGTCTGTGTAGTGTTAATAATGTCTGTGTATCCTTAATAACGTCTGTGTAGTGTTAAGAAGGTCTGTATACTGTTAATAACGTCTGTGTATCCTTAATAACGTCTGTGTAGTGTTAAGAAGGTCTGTGTACTGTTAATAACGTCTGTGTAGCCTTAACAAGGTCTGTGTAGTGTTAATAACGCTTGTGTAGTGTTAATAACGTCTGTGTAGCCTTAAGAAGGTCTGTGTACTGTTAATAACGTCTGTGTAGTGTTAATAACGTCTGTGTAGTGTTAATAACGTCTGTGTATCCTTAATAACGTCTGTGTAGTGTTAATAACGTCTGTGTAGCCTTAAGAAGGTCTGTGTAGTGTTAATAACGTCTGTGTAGCCTTAACAAGGTCTGTATAGTGTTAATAACGTCTGTGTAGCCTTAATAACGTCTGTGTATCCTTAATAACGTTTGTGTATCCTTAATAACGTCTGTGTAGTGTTAATAACATCTGTGTATCCTTAATAACGTCTGTGTATCCTTAATAACGTCTGTGTAGTGTTAATAACGTCTGTGTAGTGTTAATAACGCCTGTGTAGTGTTAATAATGCCTGTGTAGTGTTAATAACGTCTGTGTAGTGTTAATAAC
>CM075012.1:26910008-26913661 GCA_037576675.1 Pangasius sanitwongsei | reverse complement strand
TGTGTAGTGTTAATAACGCCTGTGTAGTGTTAATAATGCCTGTGTAGTGTTAATAACGTCTGTGTAGTGTTAATAACACCTGTGTAGTGTTAATAACGTCTGTGTAGTGTTAATAACGTCTGTGTAGTGTTAATAACACCTGTGTAGTGTTAATAACGTCTGTGTAGTGTTAATAAAGTCTGTGTAGCGTTAATAACGTCTGTGTAGCGTTAATAACGCCTGTGTAGCCTTAATAACGTCTGTGTATCCGTAATAACGTCTGTGTAGCCTTAATAACGTCTGTGTATCCTTAATAACGTCTGTGTAGCCTTAATAACGTCTGTGTAGCGTTAATAACGCCTGTGTAGCGTTAATAACGCCTGTGTAGCGTTAATAACGCCTGTGTAGCGTTAATAACGTCTGTGTAGTGTTAATAACACCTGTGTAGTGTTAATAACACCTGTGAAGTGTTAATAACGCCTGTGTAGTGTTAATAACACCTGTGAAGTGTTAATAACACCTGTGTAGTGTTAATAACACCTGTGTAGTGTTAATAACACCTGTGTAGTGTTAATAACAGTGCGTATCACAGGGCTACAGCGCTGTTCAATTAACTTACATTACAAAAATCCTCATGACTGGTGAATCACATGACACTAATATCAACAAGACGGATTGCTGTGTTCACAGTTTAACATCAACGAGAACCTACAGAATAGTTCCTGAACCAAGAACTAGAACAGGAACCACTGAGTACCGATGAACCCTGAAATACTTCAGAATGAAAGTAAGAAAGAAAACAGGGATGAAGTGTGGAAAGGTCAAAAGAAAGAAAGAAAGAAAGAAAGAATATATTCAAGACCATTTCATTTTTTCTCTTCCTGCTGATCACACACACACACACACACACACACACACACTCACACACACACACACACACACACACACACACGCACTTTATGAAGTGCTAATTCAGTGAGAGTGGGTGGAGAACCCAGTGCAGGAACCCTGGAGAACGGTTCTCTCTCACTGCGTCTCTTCAAAGCTCTTCTTTAGAATAAATGATGTGTTTCTTTCTCCCGGTGGTGATGAGAGAGCGTGTGATCTCCCGGCACTGGCGCGGCACCGAGCGCTGAGAACCCGGCGCTTTAATGAGTCAGAGCGAGACGGCGTGATGATAATTGGTCGATATAAAACTCGTCCTGTTCTGTTGTTGATGTTCCACGTCGACGTTCCTAATTAAGAGATGGCAGGAAACAAAAGCGTCGTGAGTATAAACAGCAGTGTTTGATTACAAAATTACAAACGGCGTGTCGACTGACGCCGCCGAGCCGCCAGACGTCATAACTTCTCTTTAAATGGCGCTTTAATGAACGCGGCACGGCACGAGTTTGAGACGTGAGATTATTCTAATAGCTGCTAAATCACCACCTCT
Organism: Pangasius sanitwongsei; assembly: GCA_037576675.1. NCBI lineage: Eukaryota > Metazoa > Chordata > Actinopteri > Siluriformes > Pangasiidae > Pangasius > Pangasius sanitwongsei. Next base: position 26,912,247 of record CM075012.1, on the reverse strand, counting down.
TTATTGTTGCGTCTACGACGTCCTCGGTTTCAAAGCTCGGCTCTCAGAACAATGCGGCTCTTTTAGAACAATGTGATGTTGGATAATTAGACATGTTCTCTGAGTTTAATGAAAATTGTGGTTTCTTCTCTTTCCTCTTCTTTTTCAGTCTACAAAGAAATGAAGAATTCCCAAACGGCAAGACACAAAGACAGTCAAGTATCAAGTACATTAAAAATCTGAGGAAAAAACTTTTTATGGAGATTACATCTAAAAAGTTAAAAAAGAAAAAGAAAAAAAAAAAAAAAGAAAAGTCCCTCTATGGAATATTAAAATGCGTTAATTTTTTTTAAACACGAAGAAATGAGAAATTGTCAAAAGACACAAAGACATTCAAATACCTATGAAAAAAAAAGAAAAAAAGACAAAGTTTCTCTTTCAAAATACTGCTTCTAATTAATAATTAATTAATTAAATAAGAAATAAGGAAGCAAGTCACAAACACATTCAAGTACCAAAGTAGGTTAAAATATGAAAATTAAAATACTGAGGCTTAATTTTTTTTGGGGTTTTCAATCCAAAAAAATTTCCGGTTTCACTTTTTATTCTTCAAAGAAATGAGGATTTTCCGAAGGGCAAAAAACGAACACGTTCAGATACCCAAGTACATTTCATGGGGCTTTTATCTACAAAAGAAAAAAAAAAAAAAGAAAACAAATTTCCTCTATGGAGCTACAGCTTCTTCTTTTTTTTTTGTTAAACAATGAGAAATTGTCAAAAAAACGCAAGATACAAACACAATCAAGAATCCAAGGACATTAAAAATATGAAAATATAAATGTTGATGCTTAATTTTTTTAGGCTTTTATCTAAAAATAGAAAAACATTCCTGCGTTCACTTTCTTTTTCTTTTGCCAAAGGGCAAAAAATCTAATACAAAAGTATATTAAAATATGAAAGAGTTAAGTTTTTGAAGTGTAGGGTTTTTTTTTTTTTTTCATGGCTAATGACGGAGGAAAAAAATCAACAAAGAGAAAAGAAAGAAGAAAAAGAAAAAAAGTTGTGCTTTGGAATTGTTGAACATTTTTTAGCTAAAGAAATGAAGAATCCTTAAAAGTTAAAGCACAAATACATTCAAACTCCTGAGAACAAAAAAATAAAATATGAAAAAAATTTCATTTTAGAGCCTTTTATTTACAAAAAAAAGGGAAGAATGAAAAGTAAAAAGTTCTGTTAGTGATTTTCTGGGGTTTTTTTTCTACTAAAATGCATTAAAACTATGAAAGAAAAATTTTTTTGTGTCTTATCTCTAAAAACAAAAAAAAGAAATACATTTTTAAAACATTTTTCTATGTAACTGGGGCTTCTATATTTTTTCACAGACAGATTCAAGTACCCAAGATTATAAAAAATGTAGATATAGAATAATAAAGGTTTTTCAGGACGTTTATTAGTGGGATTAGAAAAACGAAAGATAAAAACTGTTCTCTATGTAACTGCTACATGAATATTTTTATTTTAAGATTAAAAAAAAACTCAATTTTTTTTTTCATTTAATATGTTATACCATTTTTATGTCATATGCACATGAAGTTGTTGTGTGTGTTTTTTGTTATTTTTCCCGTTTTCTGTCTCTTTTCAGATGAATCAACAAACAGCGGAGAAAAACAACAAACTTTCTTCTTTCGTTTTGGGGAAATTTGTTTAGAAAGTATGAGAAAGTGCTGAATTGTTCTAGCGCTGTTTAAATTCTTCATTGCGTTTCAGATAAACTGCTCATTCGGTGTTTGTGATATTGATATGGATTTTATAATAAAGCCCCGCCGTGGACCCGTGGTTCTGGTGACGTGCGCTCTAATGGAGCGTGACAAGGTTCAGCGCAATCTTCTTGTTCATGTCTGTATAAATATCACAGCGGTACATTTCACATCACTGATGTAACAAATGTGTTTACTTTGATCTCAGGCTCAATTTCATCACGTTTCTTTTTGGGTTTTGTTGTCGAGGTAATGAACGCTCGTCACGGCTAATGGTGGAGGGAAAAAAAAGAACAAATAATTTCCTCCATGAAGCCTTGAGACAAGATTGAAAGAAAAAGAAAAACACTACAGAGAGAAAACCACACGATGAAGTGACACTTCGTCATTCTCATTTAATCAGATAAAACATCCAGACTGTTCTTATAGATAGATAGATAGATAGATAGATAGATAGATAGATAGATAGATAGATAGATAGATAGATAGATAGATAGATAGGA
>CM075012.1:26895008-26907508 GCA_037576675.1 Pangasius sanitwongsei | reverse complement strand
GTTAGTGTTCTTCTGTTATGACTCTTCCCCTTTGTTTTTCTTGTTTATTCTTTTATCTGAGGTTCTCCTGGTTGTAGCCGTTTGCCGGTTCTGACCTCCACATGCCTGTTTCTGGATAATGAGATTATGGCGGTGATATCTGGAACAGAGACAGCGTTGCTGTGCCTCGGGCTCCAGCCGGACATATGGAGCTCGGCCGCTGTAACCCTGTTTACACTCCTGACAAATCATTCCACTCTTCTGTTTTTCTGAACCAGAAACCTTTCATTTGCTTATTTACATCTCGCTGCTGGATTTATACTCGACGTGTTTTCCCATCTGCAACCCTGATACTCCCTGTGTGAACTGCATAATTGCTCACTAGCAACTTAAAGTGCTATAAAACGTCACGCATTGACAGCAGTAACGACTCCACGACTCTTAAAACTCAGGGCGCTGCAGATTAATGAACCACTACGTTTAAGAGTTTTCCACAAAACACAGAAAAGACGAGCATGAAATAGCACTTGGCTGCTTCAGGAACATGGGAACCTCTCATTTTTATGACAGTCTGATGTAAGTACCGACTTAAGCGCTGTTCAGAAGTTAAGTGAGAGTTACGCACAGGGGCGGAGTTTGTCCAAAACAGAGGCGTGTCTCGGTTACGGGCGAATCTGAATTTAAGCGCATTTTTCATGCATGATATCGGCTCGAGAGAGGAACAGTATTAAGTCCAGCACTACTGTCTCACAGGTTGATATAACTATAACTATATATTGTGAATTAAAAGCATGAGAAAATCTCTTCATCCTGCACACGTTACGATTTCATGACCTCGATGTAGTGTCTTGTGGCTTCATAATGTCTTGCGTATGAGTAACTACTAATCTGCGCATGATAAAAATAAAATGTAAACTAACAGTCTGTGCTGGATCACGTGCTATTCTATGTGCTGCTGAATAATGAGTGTGGAAGCCATTTTGTTAAATTAAACCAGTGATCATTACAACTAGCGCGGCTTTAGATTTATTTCAACACTCACCGTCTTCTCCTTCACATATGATCATATTAGTGTTTTTTCATTTTAAAATAGTTTCTTGCTTTTATGTTCCATCGTATTACATTTCACAGTCAGGACACTACTGAAAAACTCAGATGCTTCTACTGAGGAAAAATCTGAGAATGTTTCTCGGAGGTGTGAACTACACACACGTCTTTATATTCTCAATGTGGAGCTCAGAAAATCCACTTAAGCAGCTGCGTAACCCGACTCTGAATACCAGCAACTTTCCTCACGTAAATAATAACGTGACTTTTGGACACTGTTGCTGATGCTGAATATGACTCCTGGAAAAAGCTGTCACGCGGTGGTTCTTTGGCTGTTTAAAGGTTTCAGCTTTCTAAAGGGGTTCCATTTGGAAACTTAGGGAACCCATCTGTTTAGGGTTCTACGTATGGAACGCTTATGGATTTCCTCGGAGGGACAAGTTAAGAAACATTTTAGCATTCGATTGTGTTGCAATTTTGCATCAGCACATATTTACTTGGAAACGTGACAGAGAAGAACCGCATCTGTTCTAAACACACTCTGCAGTGAGCAACTTTATCCATCGCTACTTTCAAACGGACACTATTTTTTATTAAATGACCATTAAATCTCTGTGCAGAGCGTCGCCGCACTTCTAGGAGCCTGTCAGAGAGAAAGAAAAATCGCTCCTTGTGTGGGAGCGCCAGGCGGTCACCCCTATTTGCGGAGGAATATTGATTGGATCACACAAGATAGAGATGAAGTGAGAACATCAGGCATCTGCAGGTGGGGATTGTGGGTAATAAGTCAAAGGCACCACAGGAGAACGAGCAGAGAGAGAAAGACGACTGCGGTGGACCTGCCGCGGGGAAATGAAACTCCAGCTATTGTGAGGAGAGACGAAAATAAAAGGCTGAGAGAAAGAAGGACCACTGGGGGAGAGAGAGAGAGAGAGAGACTAAAAGACGAAGGGGGAGGAAGAAACAAAATAAAAAAAGCAATGGAAGAGGAAGAGAGAGAAGCTTTTAGAGAGGAGATCCGAGTTTAACAGCAATCCCATGAGAGACGAAAGAGTAGCACGGAGAAACAACATCACACAAGAGCTTGTAATCCTTTCACACTATTTTTCTAACAAAACACAAGCATAGTACTTATACTTTTGAAAATAAAAGCACCATGGTGAGATAAAAGTGACCATGTTTTTATTGCTGCATTTCCTTTCACCTATTGTGGTCCATATTCATCATCACTGAGGCAACAAGAAGATTAACACAAAGTCTCTCTTAAAATGATCTGAATATGGGGATGTATATCGAATATTTCATATCATGAGCTTTTTATAAATCAACTATAAGATTATTCAGACTGTTTGTAGATGCTTTTACCCATTTCATGATTTAGGTTTAATAATCATATCAAAAACAAGACAAATTTGACTATATTTGAGATATTCGCCAAGATATCTTTTTTTTTTTTTTTGCAGTGTATGTATTTAAAAATAATTGTCTTGGTATAAAATCTAAAAACATGGCATGTCTCATTGAGGGGCGTTTACACAAAGAGATTTCATATCATGGATGTTACATATATTCCAAGATAACAGGACATTCTGACAAAGTGTGTTGGTATGTTAGCTAGAGTTTTTAGATCTTCTAGAACTTATGTCCTGTGAAAATTAGCTGGATGCCTCTCACCTTCCGTCCAACCTTACTTTTTTTTTTTTTTTTTTTTTTAAACCTCATTAGTAAGCAATCTCCTGGGACTTCCGGTATATTAAACACAGGGTGACACATGTACGAGTGGTGTTCCTATTTTTTCGTTCGGCTGCCCTGAAAGTGTTTCCTCTGCGAACAATTTATGGCGGGTTTAATAATTTCTGCTGAGATTCTTCAGTGTGCTCCATTGGGTCTCTTTCAGCACCTTCATAATTAAACCTTTTCTACTCTACCTTAGTGCCGACGCTGCACTCTAGCAAAGTCCCTGGATATCTAAAGTGAATATGGACGTGCTGAAAATCTGTACAAAGCCCTCTGGTTGCATATTGCACAATTCTGAATGGTTGAGGTTAGACCAAGGGGCGGAGCTTCTGCCTGTAGTTTTAATTAAAACTTAAATCATTTTACCATCTGCGGCCGTGATCTCTGAGTGGGAGGGGCATACTCTCTCTCCCCTGTCAATCACAGCAACACTAGCCAATTGTGGGCATCTGTGAGCTCAAGTATGTGGAAGAGGGCAGACAGCACAATCCTCCGAATGTGGTACATGTCACGTGGTAGGGAAGAGCTAGCGGGGAGGAAATGCAAAGAACAAATTGGGGAGAAAATTCAAAAAACAAAACAAAATGACAACAAAAAAAGACATCACCAGAATTTCTCCCTTCAGTGTTAAGTGGGCGGGGCTAACTTGTGTGAAGCCAGGCTGATGTTCGTCCTACGTAGCTTTTATCACCCCAAAATTATTTATTTTCCTATAACATCATGTCCCCAAGTGTTTATTGCTCTTAAAACACATTAATTTACTAAGGATAAAATTTTTTGTTATTTATTTACCTACTACTTAAGCACTCACTCATTTTTATGATTTATATTTGTAAATGGTTATATGCACACTATATTGATTCCCACCCCCTTTTCAATATTATGGGTTATTTTGGGTACATTCAACATCTAATCCTAATTCAAGACGTCTAATCCATTCCAGTTTCTTAAGGGGGCAAATACTTATGCACAGTATTGTAGATGAGGTTTCACATGCTTTATGGAGTCTGTGATTAAAGCTGAAAGAACAGGACAAAATTTGCCAAGAGATTTTAAACAATTCTATTAAGATTATGCGGTAAAACCTTATCGACAGTACCTTACATAAATATTCACCCCCCTGAGAAGCGAAATGGACAATAATAGATATCATGAGACTTCACTATATTGACTAAAAATGTAATCAGAACTGTCTATCCTTTAAACTCATCCATCACCAAAACTATAGAGGAATAGGCAATAAGAGAAAATATGCAGTCGATTATATCCAAGATTCATTTAGAAAACTCATCACTAGTGCTATTCCCATGAAACAAAATCCTAACCAAAGGATTAAAACAACGACTTAAGACAAACGACCAGCTGAGAGAGAGTCCACGGTGAATAAATGTGAATTAATGATGCCCTTGATTATCCAGAACATGTCATCAGACTCGCTGTCTCAGGAGTGGAAGTTTCAATGTGATTCGTTAAATACACTCTCATTTACCACAGAACAGTGCTGAAGGACAGGAGTCCAGCACGGTGTAGTCACTTTCCTGCACAAACACTACACAATCTACTACGTTTTTAAAATAAAAAAATATACCAACGAGTTTTCTTTTCTCCTTCTCAATAAAAATGGCACATGATACGCCAATCCTTATATAAGTCTGGAATGACTGACAGTTGCATAGGGGTTTTGGACTCTCTGATATGAACTGATCCTCAGGAAGCTCCGCCCCCTTTCACCCATCTCACATTAGTAATATCAGATCTATGAGATATCGATGAGACAGTGCTGAAAAGTTTCTCTCTCGGTTATTTTTTACGACAAATTCTGGTGCTGGAACTTCCTGTACGTAACGAGAGGAGATCATTCTGCCATATTGATGAGACAAAACCTGCAGAGCCGTAAAATTAAATTCCTCATGCTTTTTAACTACACTTTACCCAATACCCAGTTATTAATTAAGACCGCAGACAGTTGAGTGGGCGTGCCTGTAAGTTCACTCGTTCTAATATGTTATCGTTTCTATAGTAACAGCTCAATCACATGGACTTCAATGGATAATCGGATTGACGTTTATGGAAGGAGTCTCCAGTGTCAGAGGTAAAGCTTTAAGATTTCTGATATCTTCAGGACAGAGGAGTTTACGCTTTTTTTTGCGGTTTCTTGGTAACATGAAAAGCTGAGGGTTTTTTTTGTCATATTAACTTTGAGAGAAAAAAGAGACTCTAGTGAAGGAACGAGTGTTTATAGCTGCTATAACGTAAGTGAGAACAAGACAAAGTGCAAACTCCTCTGTCCTGAAGATGTCAGATAAAAAGTATTCTTTAACATTTGTATCACTGGTAAATTGCTGTGGTGTAAGAGGAATAAAACACTTGGCGACATGCTGTTATAGGAAAATAATCAACTCCAGGGTGATAACAGTAACTCAGTGGATTTTAAACCCTCCAGTCGGTGGAGGAGAAGAAACACAGATCTGCAGTAACTCCCTCCATCCAGCGGCACCTCTGCAGGATTTAGTTGAACCTGTTGCTCCGTTCTGAGCAGAGACGTGTTTGTTCGGAGATTAGCGGCTAATAACGCATGTTCGAATGACGCAGCCCTGTGTGTAAACAACGCCATGAAAATGTAGTCACATGTGGGAGGCAGAGATAAGACGTTTACAGCAATACAAATTCACTAATCCCTTTAATTCATGCCTCTTGACTCTCAGTCTTTACTTCCTGCACCTGAGTGGTGGAAAAGCGAGGAAATAAAAATGTCAGGAGGTTCACATGGTGTTTGGAAAGAGAAAATAACGTGAGTGGAATGTCTTTGAACACACACACGCACACGCACACACACACACACACACACACACACACACAAAAGACCTAAAAAAAATACAGCTAGGTTAACACTAATTTATTCAGCTGTTAATTACCGTGCAACAACAATCGTGTATTTACAACAACAAAAAAACAAGCACAGAATATTCACCCTCTTATACCACAGCAATTTCCTAACAATTACAGTTTGTGTTTATTGAATTTCATGCTTTTTATCCATTTATAGTTACATTAAATGTTCATGAAACAGGTTCGTTTCCATTCTCACTCATGTTATAGCAGCTGTAAACAGTCGTTCCCTCTCCAGCTTCTCTTTTTTCTCTCTCTTGAAGTAAAAAAAAAAAAAATCGCAGCTCGTCATGTTACCGAGAAACCGCAATGAAGTGTAGTGTAAACTCCTCTGTCCTGAAGTTTACAGCTTCACCTCCGACTGTTACAAAGCGCTGACACTGGAGACTCCTTCCATAAATGTTAAATAAACATCAGTGATTACATATGGTGATATGAACACGGTGAGTGAGCTGTTACTATAGAAACGATAATCCTGTATGAATTTACACTACCTGATGAAATAAAAGTTGTTTGTTATGAAGTCAGACCCGATTATGGAAATAACAAATGACTTAGAACTGAGCCCTGAGGTTCTCCTCGCATGCACCAATACCAAGTTTTTTTTATGTTACGCTTGAAATGGCGGCCTTGAACAGCGCACATGTTTTTTTTATTCATGCTTTTAGACGACTGGAGTCACTTCTTTAAACTGTTAGCAAGTTAATTTTCAATGAAGTGCATTAGCTAGCTACATTATTGTAAGTAAAGTGAGTAAGTAAAGTACGTTTTTGTTTTCATCATTCCGATAGCAGCTGATCATCAAGAACAACAAACTGTTAATCTAAAAGCTGTTATTTTCACTCATCTAGTGTCATCTGTAGACTTTTATTTCCTCACCTAGTGAGGCAGAGTTTGATGTTCAAGATGCTTTACTTGTGCTGTAGAACGATGCAGTAGTTCCTCCTCTTGATATTTTCACAGAGCACAGCTTACAGTCTGCTTTGCTTTGATTATTAATCAGGAAATTGTGTTGTTTCATGTCATGTCTTTATGTATGCTGGGAATACATCACGTGGTATCAGAATTTGGTGTCGGAGCATTTTTTTAAAAACAAATACGAGTAAATGCGCATGGTATCAGCATTAATGTGTCCTTAGTTGCTTCCTAGCGACTGACCCAAGCGCTATTATTTCAATAATTAAAAAAAAATAATGGAAGAACTTTCACATTTTCATCTCAAGGGGTTTATCGCAAAGAATAAAATGTGTTGCAATTTTCAGATCCAATCTAATTCCGGGAAACCACTGCAGGCCACGGAATTGCAGGGAATCGTGGGGAATCTGCGAGTGTGTGTGCACAGAGATGTTATCCCTCAGTTTTCTGGGCAATTTGCAGAATTAATTAAAGGCCCAAAGCTCAGTCGAGGATCTGTTTCTTTAGCGAGCTGCAGTGTGTGCATTGTGTTCAGAGTCGAATTAAAGCGCATGAACAATACAAAACATCATAATCCAGTCCGGAGCGGCCCGAGAGGAACCCGTAACCCGTAACCCGTAACCCGTAACCCGGGTCAGGTGGGAAAAGAGAAGAGGAATAACTCATGCTGAGAATTAATGAAGATGTGGAGCTGGAGGAGAAGATGATAAGGGAGGAGAACCTTACAGAGAGTAATACTACTGAGAGGATGAATGATAGAAAAAGAAAGCGGGAGGAAGAAGAGAGAGGGGGAATGTGATGGATTTAAAGGTGGCGAGGAAGAAAGATGGTGAGGGATCAAAGTGAAAGGACACTGATAGAAAATGGGAAAGAGAAACAGGGATAAAAAAAAGAGATTAAAAAAAGTAATAAGGACAAACATAATGCAATGGGAGAAAGAGAATAGATAGATAGATAGATAGATAGATAGATAGATAGATAGATAGATAGATAGATAGATAGATAGATAGATAGATAGAGAGATAGATAGATAGATAGATAGATAGATAGATAGATAGATAGATAGATAGATAGATAGATAGATAGATAGATAAGAGAATCAGGAATAAAAAACTAAATGCACCAAGAGAATGAGAAAGGAAAAGAGGAAAGAGAGAAGTCAGAGACAGAAAAAAACAAAATATAAAAAATGGGGAGACAAGAAGAAAGAAAAAACACTCTTGAAAGAAGAACAAGACTAGGGAGACAGAAAAAAGGTGAAAAGAGATGAAAAGAGATAAAAAAAAACAGATACAAAAATAAAGGGTGGAACAACAAGAAAGGAGATGGAGAGATAAAAAGAGACAGAAATAGAGCAAAAAAGATGAGAACAAGGGAAAAGAGGAAGAAACAGGCAAAAGGGCTAGTGGACATGAGAGTGAGCATAGGAAGAGGAAGAGGAAGTGAGAAAGAAATGGAGAGATGACAGAAATGAAAGGAAATAAACGATAGCAGTGCAGAGGAAAAACGAGAGGAAGAAAAGACCAGATGAGTGGAGCGTTGTGTGGAAGTTAGATTCTAGACTTCATTCTTTTCATTCAAACGTTTCGCTAATTTTAAAACAAAGTTCTGAATCTGTTCTTCCATTGAAGGTCAAGATCAAAGGAAAAAAAACAGATCAGTGAGAAAAGATAAAAATACGCACAATGCACGTGTGTTTATCTCCCGGGAAAGGAACGAGAGGAACCTTTAAGCGTTCTAATCCTGCTCAGGGTCCTGCTCAGGGTCGCCGCGATGTTTAACGCTGCGTTCTTTACTTCTTTAAGTCAGAGTAATGACTGTGTCCTCGTGTCCTCTGTGTTTAAGTTCAGAGACGTAAAACATCTCCACATCGAGCTGAAACACGTGACTCACGTTTTCTTAATCTTGTCTTTATCCTGAGACCAACTTTTCCACTCAGACGAATTTTTATTATTAATTATATTAATATATATTTCTATTTATAATATATAATTATACATTAATGTATATTTTATAATTTATGATTTAATAATTACTGTTTATTTTTACTTACAATTATATGACGTTTATATGATTTATATTTTATGATATTTAGAGTTTTTTCCTTATTTTTCTTTTTTTTTTTATTTCAAACTTTTGCATTCAGGGTTTATTTTGATAGAGAGAGAGAGACAGAGAGAGAGTGAGAGAGAGAGAGAGAGAGAGAGAGAGAGACAGAGAGAGAGACAGAGAGAAGCAGAGACAGAGAGAGACACAGAGAGACAGAGAGAAGCAGAGACAGAAAGAGAGAGAGACAGAGAGAGAGAGAGACAGAGAGATAGACGGGAGAGAGAGAGAGAGAGGGAGAGAGAGAGAGACAGGGAGAGAGAGAGACAGAGATAGATAGAGAGAGAGAGAGAGAGAGAGAGAGAGAGAGAGACAGAGAGACAGACGGGAGAGAGACAGAGAGACAGACGGGAGAGAGAGAGAGACAGAGATAGACAGAGAGAGAGAGAGACAGACGGGAGAGAGAGAGAGAGAGAGCTGAGATGCTGCCAGCTACTGAACTCTAACAGGATTTGTGTGATGAGAAATGATTAAACGTGTTGAAGGCTGAATTAAACGTCAATTAAAACTAAATAAAATGAGCGAGTCAGAGCGCACAGTCCCCGCCAGCCCCTAATCACACTGTCTCCCCTCATCTATCCATTTTATCCATCCATCCCTCCATCCATCCATGTAAAGCTGCTATTGTTAAAAGCACTAGACAAATAAAATTGAACAGAATCTGTCCAACATCCAAACATCTCCATCCATCCATCCATCAACCTGTCTGTCTAATCTATTCATTTATCCATCCATCTACCTGTAATGCTGCTGTAAAGCTGCTATTTTTTTAAAAGTGATCTACTAATAAAATTGAATCCACCCCTCCCTCAATCCACATATCCATCTATCCATCCATCCATCTCTAAATCCATCCACCCCACAATCTGTCCATCCTGTTTTCTCAGTGGAGCCCTAAGTATGTCACAGTTTGGCTGCTGAAATGCTGAGCCTACAACGTGTCTATATTCATATCAAATCTAGAACCTTTAAGGGTTCTTCAGCTGTCTCTCTGGAGGATCCCTCAATGTTTCTATGCAGTGTTCTACAACAGAGTATTTCCTTAATTAAAAAAAATTCCAAAAAGCCTTTTTGCGGAGATAAGAACCTGTAATTATCCAAAGAACCCGTTGAAGAACATGTCGGCTTTGGTTGTTTCTTTGTGAAGAAGCTGGAAAGTTCTATGAAGAACCCTATAATGTGGGGTTCCCTTTCAGAAAAGGTGCTAAGTTGAACCAATGAGGAACCGCTGAAAGGTTCTTTTTTCTGAAAGTGTAGTGATTGTACATGTATTACTGAATATTTATAGATTCTGCTCGTATTTGGAATTTCAGTTAGGAACTGAACTGCGTTTATTGACCAGTGAGTTGCTTTTTTTTTTCGCACTGGCATTTTTGAAAGCTGTTGTTGTTGTTGTTGTTGTTGTTGTTGCTGTTGTTGTTGTTTCACAGAGCCCTGGTACCCCCTGATTCCAACTTCATACCAAATACAACTAAGTCTCACTTGCTATAACACCTAAGCATGTTGTGTGAGACTGAGCTGAGATAACGACTCCACAAGTTGTTGGCAATAAACAGCTAAAAAATAAATAAATAATAATAATAGAATAAAAGCGGGTCTCTGAGCTCGGGTGCCAGCTGGCTGCAGTCATCTATTGTTTCTCTCCAGCAGATTTGCGTGATCCGGAGGAGATCACGCTGCCAAATGTTGCTAAAGCTCAGACTTAAGAATATATCATACTAACAATATCTCATTTGGGCGAGACGAATAAACGAGCCCCGAGAACCTGAGAGCAGAATGATGTAACGAGGCCGTAACCACACTGTGTAACACGGACGGGGGATAATAACAAGAAAACCCTTCAAGGGCCTAAAAAAACCCTTAATTATCCAATGAACCCTTAAAGAGCCCTTGAAGAACCTGTTTTTTTGTCAGAGTGTGTGTATTAAGTGTGTACTAAGTGGGTAAAGTTATTGCTTATTATTTTCTTCTTAGAACCTAGAACCTATCAGACGTTTAACACTTAGTTCTCTCTTACGGGGGAAAAGGTTCTTCAGCGGTTCTTTAAGGATTCATTGACTTATTAAGGGTTTTTAGCCTCCAAAATGCTGTAGGGTTTGACATAGAGTCTGTAAGGGTTCCTCCAGAGGGACAAACTCTGAACAGGAAGTGATATATGCCTTTATCCAATCTTCATAAGAGTACTGTTAATATCACAAATGAAAGTAGAGAAGAAACAAAAGGAAAGGAAAACCTATCTGTTTATCTGAGACACTTCTAACTCTCCAGAAAAAATCTCGCTCTCACACACTCAGTATTTCACTTTTTCTTATTGCTCTTTCACACAAAGCGACTGTTTTCATTCAGACCTCCATCCGTCACTGTGTAAAGAGTAAAAAGGTTCATGTTGAGGAGGGAAAATAAACTGAACGTGTGTCTGTGAGCTCATGTATGTGGAAGAGGGTGGATAGCGCTTTCCTCCGAGTGTGTTACGCGGCATGAGCAGCAGTTTGAAAAGATGCAGTCTTTTCGCTTCACATGTCTCACAGGAAGCATTTACAGCAATTTGTTTTAAACATGAATGAAATCAGAAAAACTTTGGAAGTGACAGAATTTCTGCTCATCGCCAGGTTTTCAGTGTAGCCTTTGTTTAACATTATCCTGTATGGGTATTATTTTAATATACCGCTTATTAAAACCTAAACAAATAAAAAAAAATGCTAAAATAATGTTAATAATTTTAATAATGACTATTTTTGTTGCATGTGATAAACTAAATGTCTTGCTGCTTTAAATAAAATGACTTTGTCTCCTGCAGTTTGTCAAACTTTCTGACTCAAATGGGTACAAAATACTTTTGAGCCAAGAGTAACAAAAAAATCCAGATTACAACAGAATAAAATAAAGGCATGTCGATCAGGACAAAATCTTAAGTCAGTGAAAATATTAAAATGGTGATATTCGTGTTTTTCAGCTTATGCTCGTGGTATCATTAGAGGTTCCTGTCAAGCTGCAGGTGATTAGACGCCTGTCTTCATCAGAACACCATCATCAGACTGAATCAGACCATCTGTGAAGCACTGTTAGTGTGTTAGACAAAGAAGAACGAATGAACAAAATCACTTACTTTTATAAAATCATCTTTTATGAAACAGTGAATTAGTTCGAGGCTGTATGATTCAGTGTTTTCTGTATGAGACGAGTCAGCGCACTCGGGCTTTATAACGATAATAACGGCTCCTGATAATATTCCCTGCTGATAACTGGCTCTCAAATCGCCACATCACTCGATATAGGACCGGCGAGGACAGCTCATTTGAATCGTGCCGGTCTCCTCCTGCGACTGGAGTGGCGTATAAAAACCCCAATCGCTGCGAGAGAGCGGGAGAGGAGTGATGGAGGATCAGGGGTCGCTAATTTGAAAAGCCGTTCAGCCTCAGAACAAAGAAATGTCCTCTCTCTGTCCTCTGTCTCTCTATATGATCATATTAGAGATGATAAGGCTCCGGCGCGCGCCGCTAAATTGATTCGGCCTCGGTTCACGTTCCGGCTTCAACACATATTCCGAAAAAAATTCACAGGGCGAGAATCAATTGCGTCTGGTACGGCGAGAGCGAGACGACAAGAAGCCAATAATCGCAGGAACGATATTACTCACCAGACCGTTTCTCTAAAGGGCAAAAGGTCGTTAATTTAGACAACCTCATTTTGACCGGGTCTACTTTTATTGTGCGATTGGTAAATGTTTTAAGCGAACACTCTAAGAATTACCACACACACTCACACACACTCACACACACTCTCACACACTCTCACACACTCTCACACACTCTCACACACTCTCACAC
>CM075012.1:26853691-26882078 GCA_037576675.1 Pangasius sanitwongsei | reverse complement strand
CCTCCTTCATCGTTACTAACAGACACAGAAGCCACGCCTCCTTCAGTATTACTAACAGATACAGAGGCCACGCCTCCTTCAGTATTACTAACAGACACAAAGGCCACGCCTCCTTCATTAATAACAGACACAAAGGCCACACCTCCTTCATTACTAACAGACACAAAGGCCACGCCTCCTTCATCGTTACTAACAGACACAGAGGCCACGCCTCCTTCAGTCTTACTAACAGACACAGAGGCCACGCCTCCTTCATCGTTACTAACAGACACAGAAGCCACGCCTCCTTCAGTATTACTAACAGATACAGAGGCCACACCTCCTTCATCGTTACTAACAGACACAGAAGCCACGCCTCCTTCAGTATTACTAACAGATACAGAGGCCACGCCTCCTTCAGTATTACTAACAGACACAAAGGCCACGCCTCCTTCATTAATAACAGACACAAAGGCCACACCTCCTTCATTACTAACAGACACAAAGGCCACGCCTCCTTCATCGTTACTAACAGACACAGAGGCCACGCCTCCTTCAGTCTTACTAACAGACACAGAGGCCACACCTCCTTCAGTCTTACTAACAGACACAGAGGCCACGCCTCCTTCAGTCTTACTAACAGACACAGAGGCCACGCCCCTTCCTTAACACTGACATCTACAGAGGCCACGCCTCTCCCTTGTCACCAGTCACTAAATTGTGTGTTGTTGTGTTCTAATGTTTGTGTAGCAGCATGAACACATTAGCTTTTTACACAAAACCCCAGTAGTACTAAAATACTGAAATACTGAAATACTGAAATATATGATGTAAAATAAAGCTAAAGCAGCTCTAACGCCGCAGGAGACTGTGATGTGCGTAATCATTTCTCAGAAATACATTTGAAAATCCTGATCCTCAGATGAGGAAGCGTTTCATCACACACAGAGCAAATGTCAATGTTTTAGGGAAAAGTGAGACACTGTGTTTGTGTGTGTGTGTGTGTGTGTTAGTTATGATGATGGAGGAATAACAGCGCTGATGAACAGCGACACATCGGCAGTGTGATGTATGGATTTAATAAACACTCACACTGAGGCTCAAATAAATCACCTGAAATGTAAAGAAGTGGAGCAGTGACCTATTTACATTTTCACTAAAATTAGAGAATTAATAATATAGATTCCTACAGCGTGAATCTCCCGGGATGAGCGATTTTTTCTTTCATGTTTTTGAGGCATATTTTATATGTATTTATCTGGATTCTTCAAATCAGAAAGTCCTGCAGCTCTTTCATTCATATTTTGAATTTATGTATACTGTATATCCTGCTTTCAATGTTTGAAAAAATATTTTTACAAAAAAAAAAATCTTGTAAAAACACAATTTTCACGATAGAAACATTTTTTTTACATTGATTTTAACTGATAAATAATATATAGCAATTACATATGAATAGTAATTTAATATATAACCTATTTATGTATATTTTTATGTTATATTTTTGCTTTATAAGTTTGTATAATGGACATATTTACAGTTTTATTAATCCTGTATGTATTTTTAATGCAGTTTGATTTTTTTTTGTTTTATTTGTTCATTTATTTGTTTATTTATTTGATAATAATTCTTTCTGCCTTTGTTTTTCACGTACTTCGTTTCTGGAATCGTGTGTGTGTGTGTGTTTTACATCTATTTTCTTATTTTTCTTTATTAGATTTTAGTTTGACTTGTTTTTCTCCTCCTTCAGATGAAGTGTGTGAAACAGTAAATGTTCTGAATGTTCTGTTCTGAGCGCTGAATTGCGTGTTGGCACTCAGACCGAGTGCCGCAGTTCCCCACTGAGTCGCCGCTACTTGCAGCTCTCAGACGGAGCTCGTGGTTCATTTTCTCCCGTGGAGACGAATTTAAACACAGACGCAAATCAGCTTTCGCAAACAAATAAATAAGCCACGAGTGCCGATGTCGGTTTTGCTAACAAGCACACACGCGAGCAAACAATGCGAGTGCCGTCGTGCTACACAGTTAACACACAATCCCGAGCAAGCAGAAAGAAAGAAAACACAATAAATTCTCCACAGAATTCCAGCTGCACAGCAGTAACACATGCATGAGGGCTTAGCATGCTCAGAGAGAGCAGGCTTCATCGATTTCTCCTCCATACTGTGCACCAAGAATGAGTCTTACACCATGATTGGGGCAGGAAATCACTGTATATACACACACACACACAAACACACACACAGATCGCTGAAATGAACACTGCAGTGAAAGAAAGAAAGAAGGAGAAAATAAGATGAAATTCATTTACTGTTAAAATAAAACGATGGTGTAACGAATGTAGTTACATCACAGCGCTGCTGAACTCTGGACTCTGATTGGTCAGAAGGTGTTGATTCATTTTCTGTAATAGCAGCTCTGACAGTAGTGCAGGTTTATAGTAATGCTGTTATTGTTTCTATAGCAACGGCTCAATCACAGCGTGTAATCGTTGTTATGGTGACGTTTTCTGTCATTTATGTAACATGTATGGAAGGAGTCTCCAGTGTCAGCGCTTCGTAACACAGAGGTAAAGCTGTAACTTTAACTTTTACGACATCTTCAGAACGGAGGAGTTTTCGCTTCTTTGCGGTTTCTCCGTAACGTGACAAGCGGCTGGTGAGGGAACGAGTGTTTATAGCTGCTATAACGTAAGTGAGAACAGGAATGTTTCACGAAACATTAATTATTCTAAACTAATTATAAACTAATTATAAACATGTAATTATAAACAAAAGTATGATGTGTCGTTCTTTAGTAAATAAAGAAACAATTGTTGAATTGTTCAATTATTTCTAAGAGAAATAAAATACGTTTTATTTTTTTCTGCATTCTGTATTATTTTGTTTATTGTTATCAGTTGTTTATTATTATTATTATTTTTAAATATTGTTCTTAAATATATTTTTTTAAACAAATAATGTTTCCTGTGTGGATCAGTATATGGTGTATAACTTAGTTTACATACTGTACGTTGCTTCTACAGGATCTATTATAGTGATTATATGGCAATATATCATATAATGAAAAAAAATATATATAAAAACGGTAGAAAACAAATGTACCTACTTTCATGCCAACCGACTTTTGACCTCTAAGATCAACAGATAAACTTAATTATCGTTACACAAGCTACAAAACGTCTGGAGCACCGAGCTGCACTGTAGTGAAACGCAGTCATGCCAGTAAAGCTTTAAATTAAATCGAGTTACAGAGGAATGAACTGAGTAGAATGAAAGTGAATTGAATGTTGTTGCTCTCATGGAGTTGTCCACGCGAACCCTCATCAGGAACATCAGCAGCCTCCTGCTCTCGTCCCTCTGTAATCATTTCCCCTCCAGTCATTAGGATGAAGTCTGTTCAGTGGCCGCAGGGTTTGTATCAGCCTGGTGCTGCGCCAGCGCTCGGCTCCGTGCCCAGGAAGTGCTCGTCGAGGGGCCGGCCAATCAGAGCACAGCCGACACACTCTTCTTCTGCTGCTACCTTTATTACTGCGCCGCTGAACTGGAAAGGAGAGAGAGAGAGAGAGAGAGAGATCCCATAACGAGCGTGACGAACCAATTAGCAGCCTGTTCTGTTCGGGTCAAAATCACACAGCTGACATTTTTACTAGAAGTGGAACCGTGATTAAAAAAAAAGTTTCTCTAATGAACATTACAAAGTGCACTTGAAACCCATAGCTCTATTACACAGACCACGGTGAAGTCGCTTTTAGCTGCTCATAATGACTAGTTTTCAAAAAAGCGATTCTGTGATCCCTCAATCGCTGCACAAAATCAAAGGGAATTAATGAATACGTTTGATTTGTAAACGACTGCCGTCATTTTCACAGCAAAACTTTACAATATCCGCACACAATTTATGAGTTTACAATAAATTACCTTTCATGAAAATGAGCAAAAATGAATCTGTAAACAGTAGTGCAAAATTATTGGCAGTTAATACACAGTTAATGTTTTGCGACGCATCAGATGCTGTAATGTCTAACACCTCTGTACAAAATGCTGGGTTCATTTTAACAACTCAGTCGCTGGGTTTAGCTCGTTGGGTCACATGACCCAAATCGGGTTAATAATGAGAAACTCAGCATGCTGGGTCGATCGGTGATGCGGACCTGAAAGGGAACAGGCACGTTCATTTCCTGGCATTTTCCACTGAGCTTGTTGTGACATCAAATAGAAAAACTCTGAAGTAAAAAACTCAGTTGGAACTGCAAGAAATGTAAGTTTTAGTACACATTTTCAGGTGAAGTTTTGAAATTAGATTTCTGTACCGATTGTGTCGACAAAAACCTCTTAACGTGTAGTTTGCCTTGTTAGCCAGCTGACAAAAAAGTAACGTTACCTGAGGAGGAATTTTGGCTTTTTTGGTAATAAATAAGACAAATTAGTATTTGTTGTAAGAACAAGTTAATTTACCTCATTTTGGGAGGCTACGTAACTAATAACGCTACCTTTAGCTAGTTATAAAATCCTCTGTAATGTTATTTCAGATTATCAGCTAACGCTGGAGTCCTGCAGTGTAGTTATGTTTCTAACCCAAAGTGGGATATTTTTATCCCGGCTATTTTTAGAGTGTTTAACAGGAGAATAACTCTCCGTGCCTGAGCGTTAGGAAGGACCCATGGTGCTGTGAGCAGTCCAAACATTTATCTTTCTTCTTCTACTTTTCCCTCTTTTCCCTGTGCACATGGAAGTGTTGTATCACGCTCGGTTCCACCGGACCGTCGTATTGATCTTCTGTCAGCACTCAATAAATATGAAGACTCCGTGTCCTGATCTTTATTACCTGAATTTTTAACACCTGCCATCAGGAGGATTCCTGAGCAGAAGGAAGGGACTTTGGGGGCTCCGTTTCCATCAGGATTGTTTATACGGATCATCACCGAGATGAAGACGCGATATACTGGGGATTTAGAAATAAATTTCAGTGAACAGAGCAGAGCTGACGGTGTCTCTGACCCTGCGCCTGTGAGCAAAGTTTTATATTTGCTCACAAAACATCCTGCTATTAAATGTTTTATTTTATTACATCTTTGTTTAAATGTTTAAAATCCACTCACATTTGATCAAATAAATTTGATTCATTTTAATCAGAAGCCTTAACAAATGCAAACATTTGCACGCAACTCTACATGCTAACTTTTATTATGTGTAAAGTATTGTGCAAAAAGAACATCTAAAGAAATCCTGAATCATGAAATGAAAAATTTCTTAGTATCAAAGTAATGATTATGTTGAGCAGTAACCTATAAAACAACCAATAAATAATTAAATCAAATTAAAATTTGCCTTTATGTATAAAGACTGCATCAACTGTCTCGGATACACTGTTGTACGGTTTTCTAAGGAAATCATCTGGTAAAATATCCCAGTTTTTATCTGTGAAATTGAAAAAAAAGAATTATTATAATAAAAATTTAAAAAAAAAACTTATATATAATTGTTGATCTGGTGACATTTTCTGTAAAGGGATGTTTCATGACCGTTACACCACATTAAATGTATCTATAATAGGATAAAAAGTCATATGACATAGTGTTCTTTAACAAATGAAAAAATCTCAGTGGCATAAGGGGAATAAAACACTTGGGCAAATGCTGTTAAAATAATCAACTTTGAGTTTTGACTATGCTTAAATATAATGCGGAAAAAAAAACTCAGAACTTTACATGTACAAAACTTTTGATTGGCAGCTGTGTTTTTATGGTTTAATGGTGTGTAATGATACATTATATTATATTATATTATATTTATTATACTGTAGAGTGTCCATTAGCCTCATATCAGTGCCCCAGGTCAGAGAGTGACTCTTGAAAAGTTGGATAAAAGAAACACTTGAAGTGGGTGTAATTACAGCAGCAGTGGCGCAGCACGACATTCAGTCTCATTTTAAAAATGCTTTATTGTAACCTTGTTTTTAGAATAAAGTGCAATTCAATCAATTTAATGAGTACACAGTAATTCTCATTTCTGGTATGACAGAACCCTCAGAAATTAGCGCTTGACGCTAAGTGTAATTACAACGCAATTTTAGTCATACATATTCTCTTTTTTTTAACATTTTACCAACACATCTGAGAGAAATGTTGCTGTTCTTGATGTTTCTGTCTCATTTCTGGTATGACAGAACCCTCAGAAGTTAGCGCTTGATGCTAAGTGTAATTACAATCTAACTGTAGTCATACCGAATCTTTTTTTTTTTTTTTTAACATTTTACCAACACACCTGAGAGAAATGTTGACATTCCTGACGTTTGTGTCTCATTTCCACTGTTAGTCTCCCTTTACATTGTTTCTATAAAACTCATGCTAGCTAGATAAACCATTAGCCTCACTGATTAGTAAGTTATTAGTGATTTCCCAGTTGCTTAGCAACAGTGTTCTCATGAAATGAATACACCCAAAACCTGTATAATCAGAATCATCCATTTGAGAGGAGTTTAAAACATTTAAACATGATGTTATTGAGTTCACGGGGAGTTTAAGTGTAGGCGGACTCATAGTGCTGCCGCTTCTGGTTGTCAGCGTTCTCCTGAATATACTACTGCGTGGGAAGAACACGAGTTGTTAAGTACGGGTGAACACTACAGCCTACCTTCTGTTCTTCCCTGCGTCTTATTGCTGTTTCCTGTTCTTTTTTTTTTGGTGTTTTAAAGGTACATTTGGGATTTGCGCTTTCCTCGTCGTAATCCGACTGAGACCTTCGGAGGGAAATTGTTTTAAGGAATAATGTTGGATGATAAACCTTTTAAACCAATCGATTTACCATGGGTTCTTTTTTTGGTGATAAAGCTGCATAGGAATCCCTTTAAGCTTAATCCTTTAATATCAGGATTGTCTCATCTTTTAGTTGATATTATACACCACATTGATTTTCTATATGACCAAATCACGGGATTACATTAATGCGCTCGTTCTGTTACGATATCGTTTCTACGTTGTACGGCAGACGCTCCAAATAAACGGATTAAAAAACATTAAATTTTCTGTGTCATGTTTATTTCACATTATTGGAAGGAGTCTCCAGTGTCAGAAGAGTGACTCTGCTTCCTGTCAATCTCTCTGAGCCGTATTTAAGGTTATGATTAGATTTTATTTGTGTATATTTAAGATCTATTTAATGCAGTGTTATCTGAAATGACAATTTCGCATTTTACTTGCTTAGTCTCAGTCTTTTTTTTTTTGCCAAAAAGTTGGTTGATGTTCAGCAAACAGCACATTCCCTCTCCAGCCGACTCTCCAATCCGCTCCATCAGCATTAATAATGAGGAAGAGGAGGAGGATATGATGAACGACAGTCATTTATTACAGCCCGACCTTCAGCATGAACTTCTCTTCTCCAGTCTTTCTGGCCTTCAGTGACTTACAAGAGTTTTAGAAATATTAATCATATCCTGTAATTTACTGCGACTTTATCTTTATCTTTATCTTTATCTGCGACACGGCACTCAGGACACAGCGGCGACTCAAATGCACAACAAAACAACATACTTATTACCAAACACTCCAACATGCAGGTCCGTAACTCCAACAAAGCATTTCAGACAACTCTGAGGTACGAATAAATGTCTCATGTTCCCAGAAATGCTGTTCAGGGCTAAATACATGTTTTTAAACTTAACGCTGAAGTTCTTTATTTCTCTGTTTCACGTAACCCTCACATTCCGACGCTACGTTTTTAATCATTACTTGATTAACTGTTTAGTAAATCGAGCTAACTTGCATTATCTTGCTATTAAATAAGCTAGCTAGAGTTAAAATGGATGGCTAAATAGCTAGCTGGCTGATAAACAAGTTGACCTATGTATTAGCAGACAAACTTTTCAAGATATAGTTTTACCATAATACCATACATTTTTTTTAACTGAGAATATTTTATCTGTAAAGATGTGGCTTTTTTTTTTTGCTTCAATTTAAAAATCTAGCTAGCGTTACAATGAGTATGCTAGCTAAACATAAAAAGCAAGTTAGCTTATAGTGCCATAAAACTCGGTTCTAAATATAACTAGCATGTTAGTGTTGTAGAGAAGAGATGTCATTACAGTAGTGTAAAGACAAACTAAAAGTTAATTAAAGTTAATTAAAAGTTAATTAAAAATGCATTGTGTTCATTAAGTAGGTGCTACACTGGATGCTGCATCTATATTATATCCTGGAAATTTAAAAACATTTTATACTCATTGATTTTTTTTTTATTAACTATTCACTACACCTACTAAAGCCATTAAGTTAGCAAGGAAGTGTTACTGGCTATGGAGGATGTTAAACATGCTAAATATGATTAGCTAGCGGGCTAGAGTCGCCGTGAGGGACTGTCAATGCAGGAGCTAAAAATAAATAGCTAAAAGGTTTGAGAGGATTTTTTGTAATAAACACAAAATGTGCGATGATATTAATTAAAAAAAAATAAATGACTGTGTGGTGTGATGAAGTGTGAGTTATGAAGTGTGAAACCACCCTGAAGTTGACTGTTTTACTATAACAGCATGTCCCTAAGTGTTTTATACCGCTTATACCTCAGCAATTTGCAGCTATTTACTTATGACGCATCATACTATTTCTGTTCTGCGAAACAAGTTGTCACTTGCGTTATAGCAGCAATAAACACTCGTTCCCTCAACAGCCTCACTTTTTTCCTCTCTCTGAAACTTAATAATTGCAGCTCGTCACTGAGGAACCCGGTGTGTGTGTGTGTGTGTGTGTGTGGGTAGGTGTGTGTGTGTGTGTGTGTGTGTGTGTGGGTAGGTGTGTGTGTGTGGGTAGGTGTGTGGGTAGGTGTGTGTGTGTGGGAAGGAGGACTCGGGAGACAGCCGCACGGTGGCAGAGCTTTCTGTTTTGTCATTTATTTTCACTTTTCTTGTTTATTTTCTCCAAGTGCATTCTCATCAAATTAAATAGAAAAAAGAAAGTAAACAGTCCCAAACTAGTTCACATTCAAGTTCTGATCCAAGACCGAGTTCATGTTCACGATTTGTGATTCTGTGTGCAAGACTCTGCCAGCTTCGTCTCCATCTCTCTCTCTCTCTCTCTCTCTCTCTCTCTCTCTCTCTCTCTCTCTCTCTCTCATGGAGTTCACTGCAAGGACAAAGCAAGCACACATAAGTAGACTGGCCGTAATCACACACAGGTGAGGTCATCACGCGATACCTGATGATGATCGACCACGCCCCCACTGCCACGGTCATGTTACTGATTACAACCGCAATGTGTAAACTCCTCCCTACTGGAGATGTCAGAAAACTTAAAGTTTACAGCTTTACCTCTGACTGTTACAAAGTGCTGACACTGGAGACTCCTTCCATGAATGTTACATAAACATCTTGTGTGACGGCACAAAGAAGAAAAAGCGCTCCTCACTCAGCTGCCGTCTGGGTGCTGGACAGACAGAGCCATTTCAGAACCCGTGTTTTGGACAGCCACAGGACAGGGCACATGGCTCTAAAGCGGGGCGGCCCAATCGCGCACGGCTGGCAGCCAACTGCCGCGACCGCAGCTCTCTACCGTCGGCGAGAAGAGCACGGGTTATAAAAGGGCTCGGAGGCTGCAGAGAGGTGAGAGCGCTCTCGCTCACTACTTATGTGTCTCTCTCGCTCTCTCTCTCTCTCTACAGAAAGCAGCAACACCTCCTGAGCCTGATGCACCAAGGCTCATCTCATCCACCTGCTGACCCACTGACCCGCTGACCCGCTGACCCACTGACCCGCTGCCCGGCTGCCGCCAGTGACCACCCCGACCCTCGCCTGCACTTCCACACCTCACTCCTTCACTTACACCACTTCCCTTTTCTTAAAATAAACATCAACTTCGGCACGTATTCGTTCTCTCCTGTGACTGTGTTCAGCCCTCGCAGCCCTGAGTTGCTTCTCGCTACAGAAAAGTTTCTTCTTTTCCACAGACCCTGTGAATGAGCTGTTACTACAGACACAATGACACATCGCCCTTTTTATCCATTTATTGTTAATCTTTTTTCTTTCATATAACGACAATGCAATGTTCTTCATTAACACTTGTTAATGCCATCTTATAGATTTTGACATGAAGCATGAGAGAAATCTTCCAGGATTGCTAAAGTCGGCCTTCAAGTAAAATGTTACCAAACGCCTAGAACCCTTGAACCCTTGCGGAGTGTTTTCTCCGTCAGTCTGTCCGAGTTTCAAACGTAACTATACAAAGAAACCCGCTGAAGAACCCTTTTTCAATCAGTGTACTTATGCATTGTCTCAGATCTTCCCTGAACACTGATGTCACCTTTACAAGGTTTGACATCAAGCCTCTCATACATCATTCAGCATTGTCTTATCCAATATTTATGCACAGCTTATGAATGTGTTATGAAGGCCCGGCGCTGCGGTCCTGGCTGTCTATGCGTGTGTCTATAATCTCATGACATCAGAAGAAGGGTTTAATGCGAGTTCTGTTCATTAACATTTCGCTGGTCTCAGCGGGTCGGTACTGTATGTGCAGAGCCGAGCGGAATAAAGTGTCTCGCCTTCAGCAAACATTCCCTCAGAGTTTTATTAAACTGAACAAGCATTAAAATCGCCCTGGACACGGCAGAGACGGCAATTTAAACCCGGTCGATACACACGCACTCGAGGACGGTTCTCTTTGTGGAATAGAAAATAAAGTCGCGCTTGTGTCATATAAATGTATTAAAGGATATAAATAGTGTTTTAGAAGGATAATTTTTTTAGAGAAATATTATTGTGAGGTCAAGAGAGTACTTATTTATTTATTTATTTATTTATTTATTTATTTATTTATTTACAATGCTGAGATCTATAAAGGCTATAAATCAGTGGCTATAGTATTCTCTTTACGTGATCTTTCGAGTCAAATAGCTTTTCAGTAGGACAGAATTTTTTATTTATTTTTAAATAAAAATAAAAAAAGAATATAAAAAATATGCCATAAAATAAGCAATGCAACAATTACCCAAATATCGCAAAATATAATGTACTGTATATCAGCTTGAAAATAAATAGATGAATATAATAGTAATTAAATAACTATAATAGAATAAGAAATAAGTTATTATTAAATGATAAATAAACAAAAACAAATAAGTAAATGCAATTCCTGTTTTTAAGTGTTAGTTTTCTTTTCTTTTATTTATTTATTTGTCACTCTGTTTTGCTTTTGTCACAGCAAGACTCTGTGACTACATTCTACCTAAAAACAAAAATGAAAAAGAATAATAAATTATACAGCCGGTTCTGACGCGCAGTAATTCTCACTTATATACTTATTACATTTATTTAATCAAACTTATAGTTACAGTTACATTAAATGAATTTCTGAATGATCCTGAGGTTGAATTGTTTTTAGATATAAATCAAAAGGATTGTACATGTGATTTATGAAATACAAACACACACACAAACACACACACACACAGCATGCTAACACACGTACACGAACATTAAGATAAACTGCTAAACTTCTCGACTTCACACATCCTGCTACTTATAAGACGTCCTTCAGATGAAACATTACAGGAACTCCCTTCATCCTGATACTGAATTCATTCCCAAACGACTTCACATCCGGCTCAGCGGCCGCTCCAGGCCAGAGCTGTTAAAATGCTGATCCGGTGTTTGCTGCCCTTGTAATTTGGCCCAGAACCTGAGACGGTAAAATAATCCACCACTGAGAGCCGAAATGAGCGAGGGAGCGAAAAGAATAATTGGTTTGAAACTGATCCTCCGAAGAGGAGATTTACTTTCTATCTAATTAGTCTGGACAAGAGAGCGTATCTGTTTGTTTAAATGAAGCGGTTGTTGAAATAAGAGGAACACTGAACCGAAAGCTTTTAATGAATCGCCTCCAGATCAAAAACTCCAAAAAGGTAACGTGGCCTAATTGCGAGTGTTTTCAGAGTGAAAAAGTAGTAGTTAGTTTTAAAGAGAATAGTTTAACCAACATGGAGTTCTGCTTTCTCTAAACGTAGCTCATGAATCATCCAGGAAGTTTGCTTCAAAGCTAATGTACTGCAGCTAACAAGTAATGGATATTTAAAGCCACAGGTTTAGCATCGTGAGGAATAACTGCATGTCTAAATCTCAGACGGCGTCACAGTCGTAGCCTCGGGGCAGCTCGGTGTCACTCCACCCCAGCAGCGGCCTCAGGAAGGAGGCGTGGCCTAAAGTTTAAAGGTGGAGCTGTACATTAGAAGTGTTTCAGGTGATAATGTACAAATGAAAGTTTCGTCATTCTGACTCTTGTCTGGTTTATACGCTTCAGCGCACCATCACATTTGGGTTTCGCACCATCGTTTTCTTATCATACATTTTTATTGGGATAAATAACATCAATCCTGAAAAATGAGACTCAAAAATGGTTTAAAAAATTTGCTGGAATCAAATTTCAAAATTCTTATGACTTATGTCTCATGAAAAGTTGTGAAGTTAAAGGTTAGGGGCGGGGTTAGGGGCGGAGCTAGTGTCCTTACCCTTATCTTGCGATATCACGTTTACATTCGAGTGCATTATGAGTACATTCTCATTAGTTCTCATTACAGGTTGTATTTTACAAACTTTATTTGACATCTTGAGTTTTTAAAAGTATTTTACTAAAGAGAACTGGGTTCCTGCAATCTAGAAAATTGCGCTTGATACAGTAGTACAGTGTTTAGAAAAAGATTCCAGAGGATCTAGTTTGAACAAGTTCTTAATTCATTGTAAGGTTACATATACTCCAGTTTTATTTGTACAGGTTTCTCTATTAAAAAAGAAACATTTCTTAGCTGTAATTGTGGGTTATTTAATATAAACCTAGCTTTACTAACATGTTATTAAGTCATAATCCCAGAAAGACAGGCCTGTGTTATTTTGTTTATTTTATTTGCTCGTATTTTTTCAGGTGTTTTTACGCCATTTTACCGACAAACAGTAAATGACGGCCTGAGAAGGCACTTAAAGCGACAGGCAATAACCCTAATCGTTTTTACACACCGTTTAGAAAATGAAGGACTCTTCATCGATAGATTTGCACTGGTGTGTGTGAGTTGTTGACATCCATTACTGGAGGGGTTTCAGATGAGAAGAGAAGATGATGGGAGGATGATGAAGGTCAGGAAAGTCATCTGAGGTCCCGCTGACATCCACGATCCGTCCCCAGGGCTCCTACAGACACCGGAGCAATCACCGCAGATAAAACGTCCTCACGCTGGGGTTTGTGGGCGCCATTATCACGTGTGTGTGTGTGTGTGTGTGTGTTTCACACTGCAGTTATGCTGCACCTGTAGTGACTGCACGTCTGATGATATTTAATCACACGGTGGTGGGAAAAAAATCAAGAACATCCGATACGGAGAGCGAAATCCCGCCTGGTGCTGCTCACGTTTCCACTTCCATCTCCAACCTGAGATTGCTTCTAATCCCTCCATTTCTACTCCTCCTCCTGGATTATTCACCCAGATTAATGCCTCATTATTTCTATCACACCATAATCAGTGCTGGATGAGCTTTTGCCCATTTTCAAGTGCTTTTTTTCAAAAAAAAAAAAAAAAAAGGAGTTTTAAACTTTGATTAGTCGAGATTTTCACACTAGCTGGTCAGTTTTTTGATGTTGAATGCAATCCATCTTTCTCTCTCTCTCTCTCTCTCTCTCGCTCTCTCTCTCTCTCTCTCTCACACACACACACACACACACGCCCACAGATGGAATAAGTGTGATTAGTATTCCACAGACATCAAGCATCCAGTGAAAAAGCCTGAAGAGAAAAAAAAGGTCGGTTCAGATTTCCAGTTTCCCTGGTTACGAATCTGGTCTGGACTTCCTGATTAGCGCCGTCGTGCTTCCTGTTGACTTTATTTTTTTATTCCATTAACGCCGTGACGTGAAACCCTGCCAGACTTTTAATGCAGTTTGAACAGTAGGTCTTCAGCACGGATCTTTTCTTCTGCTCTACAGTCTGGACGAAATAAATAAATAAATAAATAAATAAATAAATAAATTTAATAAACAAATAGAGCGATCTCAGTCTTTTGGACGTTTTTCTGTTCTCTCTGTCTCAAACTTTTGCAGCATATGCTAAATTGAATCACGCCAGAAGGGACGAGCGCTTTGGGGCTAATTGTGAGTGACCACAGGAAACATTTCGCAGATGCACAGAGAGTAAATAGGCACTAAAATAGATTTTTTTTTGCGTGTGTGTGTTGTTGTCAATTTGCAACATGGACGTCTCTGGCTTTGATCCACGCCGGGGCAGATGGGTAAACAGTGAAGAATATTCTAACTTTTCACGGCCAAAACAGATGGTTTACAAAAAACCTGAAACCATTTACTCATCTGCCTCCTACACGTTTATCCTCTATCGTAAAAATCCGAAAGAATGTGCTGGATTTATGGACAATAAAACCTTCATGAACTCTATTTAAATCTCTGTTTCTGAGCTGTAGAAGCGGTTTTAATCGGGGACACACTCAGGATCCCGTTCAGGGTCTCCGGAGTCTAATCCCGGGAACGCTGGGCGTGAAAAGGGAATACATCCAGGACAGCATTTCCACGCTCATTCAGACGGAAAGGGTAAATCAATTTAGCATATATCTAACTACTGGCATGCTTTTGGACAGCAGAAGGAACCCGGAGAACCCGGAGGAAACCCACACGGACACGGGAAACTGCGTGGCGTTCCGCAGAGAGAGCAACCCGAGCTCAGTCCTGAAGATCTCGGAAAATTGATTTACATCTCCTTCTCGGGAAGAAAACTGCACCATGTCAAAGTTTTTTAATCCGTTTATGTGGAGCGTCCGCTGTACGAGACGTGAATGAGCTGTTGCTATAGAAACGATAACCTATTAGAACGAGCTCTTTAATATAAAGCCGTGATTTGCAGCTTCACCACTGTCAGAGCTGCTGTTCTAGAGAATTCATCAACACCTTCTGACCAATCACAATCCAGAACTCAGCAGCGCTGTGGGATAAATCAGCAACAAAAAAAACGGAGCGCGTGTTCTGAAAAGCGCTATTAATCCGAACATTTTTCCTGTTTTCATGCTGCGTCCCGGTCCGAGACGGAGCCTGATGGAGAGCTGATTGCTTCTGGATAATATCCCGGGTGAAGACTGATTGTTTATCAGACAAAACTTAATGCTCGGCTACTTTCTCTTATTTGCCGTAATGGGTTCCATCGTCCCATCTGACATTTAAACACATGAGCTGCTGCCATGGGAAGGCAGGAAATCATTCATAATGCAACGCAACGCTGCGTTTAGAAACGTTTTTTCCGAGGGAAAATTAAAAAAAAAATTGCTATTTGCAATGCTTTTGAGGAGTTCATTTGTGAAAATGATTAGTTACCTAGTTATTTATTTAGTTCCCTGAAGACTAGAGCAAAAAATACTCAGAAGACGCCATCCTCCATTAGCCATCTACTCATCCTTTAAGTGCTTTGGAGAAAAAAAAAAAAAAAAAAAAAAGAGAAAGGATTTAGAGTCTTTGGTAAATAAGAGGCATTCACTTAGCTAAACGATGGGAATTCATTCAATCATTACAGATCCCTAACAGATCCAGTCATTAGAAGAGCGGCTTAATTGGTTTTGCATTTGCGTGAATGTTTTTGAGTTTAAGCAGCGTGCTACGAACCGCATTAATTCCTCTCTTTCTTACTCTCTCTGGAAGTTTCTGACAGTGGAATTAAATAGGAATTTGTATCGATATCGCTTAGAGGGAATCACATACAGTGAAAGATTTCATTAATATGAATAAAGTTTCTAAAAAAAACAATAAATATTCACTTTGGAACTGAACGCCCATTTGTCAATAAATATGCGTATTATTTATGGCTAATTGTGGTAAAAATACATTTGAAGTTAATTTCAGAAGGAAATGGCTGAAATGAGAGCCGAGGTTTGATTCTGCATGTTTATTTATTTCTTTTGAAACACAAAGTCTCATCTTTATCACAAAAATTCCTGCTGTTCGCATATTGAAAGGCTTTAGGACACTCGGATTCCACTCGAGCATAAACACCTAGCATGAGTCATGTTCTATCTCACGTAAGCACAGATCACAATTCACAGACGATTTACTACGTGTTACTGTGTTCATTTGTTAATAATCAACATACAACAACAATCAGAGTAGCTGTTGCTAACAGCTGTCAGTTAGCATTAGCGTCTTCACACGTGCGTACAGTATTTTAGTTAAATAAAGACACAGCACGGGGTGTGTTTATTTTTAAACGTAGAGTTGACTGTGGTGTATCGAACACAAAATTAATGGATCTATCTTGATATGTGTTCATTTGTCCATCTGGGAGTGTCATGTCCTGGCAACAGCTAGCATAAATATCTAGCGTAGTTAGCTATGCTAATACAGGTTTGTATGTATTACTGTGTTAAACTGTTAATAACTGACACATAATCTTATAGTTGCTAGTCAGGTGCTAATAGTCGTCTGTTAGCATTAGCCTCACACATATAAGCATACACAATATGAGAAAGATATTTGAACTAGTATTTTTATTTGGAAAAAGACATAAACATGTCAATAGCTAATATGCCATTAGCAAAACAGCCACACTAGCCACCTTAGCCTTAGCACATACAGTTAACCCTCCTTCATTTCCTTAGTTTGATCTGGTTCTGAATATTTCTCCTGATTTTTAAACCTCTTATCTGTTGATCTCGTTTATGTCTTCTGGTGTGGCAGTGACCAGCGTCTCTAATAAACACATTAGATCGCACGCTCTCGCGCTTGTTACGCTAATTACAGGAAAAGCCGCTGTGCTGATGAAACCATTAAAAGATATATTTGGGCAAAAAAAGAAAAAGTGGATCGTGGTATTATAAAGTAATTTGGAGTTTGCGTTAACTGCATAACACATTAGAGGCTAAAAGCATCTTAAAGTAGAAGGAAACTTTATATCCCGGACACCTGGCTCAGTTTAAACGTCTCTTCTCTCTAAGTGGGGCATGAAAAACTTTTATGCAGTGGGATTTATTTGCTAATTAGCATCAGCAATATAAAACTCAGTGGGGAGACCGCAGCGAAAAAAAGAATAAACGAATAAAAGCTCAGTAATTTTAGAGTGCAGCAAAGTGAAATGAAGCATGATGGGAAGAAAGAAGCTTAGAGCTGGAAGTTTGGGTTTAATATTTATTCTTATGGTTAAGAGTCCAAAATAGTTCAGGAGTTGTAGTTTAGGATTTAGAGTTTAGATAAAATAGTGTCATAGCGTTAGCATTTCGAGGTTTAGAGTTTAGGGATTAGGTTATAATTTAGAGTTCAGCTGAACTCAAAACATGCTAACCCTAGCTAACTATTACCAATAATTCATCTTGCAAATAATAAAGTGAAATAAAACTGAAATTGGACAACAAGAAAACAAACAACCTGAGCAAATCATGAACGAGGCGCCAAAACAAGAACACAATGTGGAGTACAAGCCGAGAACCAGCAGCAACAACAACAGCCGCAAAACAACAGCCGCGAAACCGTGAAGGGGCGAAACACAGAACCTATACAGGGAAAGAGATCAAGGGGAACACCAACCACACGTCTGCACAAACACAGGAACTGGAACGACAGAAGAAGAAGATCACTAACACGTGACCCGGTGCCCTCCGGCAGCTCGGCGGTGAACTGGCTAAGGCAGACGTTCCTAGTTTATTAATTGCTAATTTTTTTAAAAATCAATAAAATATGAACTTCTCTCCATCTCTGTGATGATAAATAGTTTAGGGTTTGGAGTGAAATAAGAGATGGAAAGAAAGGGAATGACTCAAAAAGCCATTTTAGAACTTTTATTTAGACCTAGACGTAAGAGTTAACCAGGCCAGGAGACAGCGATTTGCCTAATGCACGCATTTCTTGCTAAAAGCTAAAGCCAAAACACCAGATTTACTTTCTCGCATCACTGATCTGCAGAACCGAAGGACGATTTTCAGACATTACCCCCAAGTTCCAGAAATTACAGCAAAATCTCATCCCGCTGATCAGGCCATGCGTGGTTTAACAGCGATCACGGAGTAAAATGAGTTGATCAAATCAGCTTGGTCATCTGGCAACTGTTGTTCTCTGTTGGCAGCTTCAGAGGAGCAGATGGAGCTTTTCTTCCATTACGAGCTCCATCATCTCCTCGACTTCGTGCTTCTCCGTCATGTTAGCACTGCGGGTGCCAGTCTTTTGTGATTCAGATTTTTTTTGAACATGTTTAAGTGAATTGTTTCGCTTCATTCACCACCTAGGAACGCTCGGAGAAGAGGAACTTTCAATTAGTTCTTGGTTGCAAATCAATTTGCGGGATTCACTTCAAGGATCCATTTAAAACCCCTTAATTATTTGTGATCTATCGCTATTGATACCCACAGTAGTGACCACTGAGGAGATAAAGCGAGGCTATTAACAAGAAACGGGAGATAACAAAGATCATGAGGTTCGCTCGATGTGGACATGGAGCCTGAAATAAAAGCAGGAATTGCAGAAAAAAGAAGCAGCAGTTCTCTGCGATATAATAGCCAAAATGTTTGTTTAACAATGTTTGATTAGCGAGTGCTTGCTAACGGCGATAAGAGCAAGCTGCATTATCAGACTGACAATAAAAACAAAAGACAAAGTACCAGTCATTGAATGTAATTTATTTTAAAGTGTTAAGATATTGAATTTGTCCTCATTCTCAGTGCGTTTGCTGTCAGCTTTGTGAAAGAGAGAAATGGAGCGAGATGGAAATATGGGAGACTTGGACAGATTGTTGAATTCTGGATCAATAAAAAAAAAAAAACTAAGAAAGGACTTTACTGACAGCTGCAGCCATTACAAATCGAGAGGAAATTAAAAAAAAAAAAAGTAAAATACACCCTGGTTTAGAACAAGATCTTTCAGGATAATACAACAGAACCTAAGAGTTAAAGGAAGTAGAGGATGGAGTGCAGAACATTAAGGCAGTAAGAACGTTAGGGAACGAGAACATTAGGGAATGAGAACTTTAGGGAACGAGAACGTTAGGGAATGAGAACATTAAGGCAGCGAGAACATTAGGGAATGAGAACGTTAGGGAATGAGAACATTAGGGAATGAGAACGTTAGGGAATGAGAACATTAGGGAATGAGAACATTAGGGAATGAGAACGTTAGGGAATGAGAACGTTAGGGAATGAGAACGTTAGGGAATGAGAACATGAGGGCAATCCTCTTGAATCCTCTTGCTCTGAGAACATAGGAAGAAAGAGCGGTTCTATTAAATAGTGTCTTAGCAACGTAGGGCTCTGGGAACATGGGGATTTCCAGCAGCTCCACATCACATGAATCTCATAATAAATGTAAAAAATTTGAAAAATGACACGAGGTTTTAATCATTGAAAGAACCAGGTTCCAGGCACTTTGCTTTTATTTTGCGTTTCATGTCGTCCTCTTTATGAAGGTTTTGCTGTAAGCTGAAGCCGTGATGTGATTAACGCAGCCACGTGATTGGACGATTACACACGGATACAAACAGAGTGCAGAAAATCACACACTCGCTGAGCTGCTGTGCAACCACGATGACGTCCACTTACAGCGTCTAAATAGTTCAAATTACAGGAATTTAAATCCTTTTATTAAAAATTAATCTCCCTCAGAATTGAATTGATATCCGACTGCTTATGAAACAAAGGCGTTGATTAGACAGATGCGGATCTGCGGGTCTCAGTCACTCGGAAAACGAAGCTCTCTGCATAAACTCCTGTATTTACCTCAGGTCTGTTATTGTGCTGCTGTAGTGTTCTCATTCCAATAAAAATGATAATTAACAATAAACATTTAATTGCCTCTTGACTGAGCAAATAACATGTTTGTCTTTACTGATTAATGAAGTCTCACTGACTTTAACTTTATATGCAAAACATTTAAATATGTATTTATATATAAATTATTGTTGGAGACGATGACATCAGAAGTGATCCAAAGCATGCATTTGACTCGATAGGCTGTTTTTGTTTTTTGTTTTGTGTTTGTTTTTTCCAGGAGCATCATGTCAAGATTTTTGCTTTGCTTCAAATTAATCACATGGATTTATGATGGTTAAAGGAAGCAATGACCAAATAAGGAAAGAAGGAAGGAACTCTGCCCTCTTGAGGCTTTGTCCATTCAGAGAGTTACTCAAGTAGAGCCATTATCTATTCAGAGAATGTTCTAATAACTTCTTTAAAAAGTTAGAACTGTTAAATATTCAGAACAAAATGGAGGAACTTTTTTTTTTTTTTTGCTAAGAGTGCAGAACATTTTTAGAAAGCTAGAACCATTAATCATCCAATGAGAGCTCGAATAAAGAACCTCTTTCTAAAACTAAAAGCCTTTAACTAAACAACAAACCATCCAGGATCCATGTTTTTAAGAGAACAGACCCTCTTCAGAAAGCTAGAAGCATTAACGACCATTAACTATCAGAGTTGTCATTGTCATATTTTGTAAAAAAAAAAAAAAAAACCAATAATAATAATAATAATAATAATAATAATAATAAACTAAAAAATATCTCTGATCGTTTAATTTCCCCTCACAACGTATGAATTAAACAGGACTCATGAATCAGTCGATCTTTTGTTTATTTAAAGACATAGCTCATTTATTTACATCCAAAATGACCTCAGATTCATCACGAGTGTTCTGTAATTAAAGAGCGCACCTGATAGATAACGAAACTCGAACCAGGAACCGAGAGAGAGAGAGAGAGAGAGAGAGAGAGAGAGCTAACAACACCGAACCAGGAAGTTCCCGACAGAACTGGACCGTCTGTCCTCCTTTAATTAATCTCACCACAGCTACATTTGTACATTACTGTGTGTTCTTCCCTTCACATGCTAATAATCTATCTATCTATCTATCTATCTATCTATCTATCTATCTATCTATCTATCTATCTATCTATCTATCTATCTATCTATCCAACCTTCACCTACCGATGGTTTTTCAAATTTATCATTTTCCTTCTGTTTTCCATTCTTTTTCCCCACTTTCAGCTTATCTTTCCTTTCTTTCTCTTTGCTCACTCCTCTCCTTCTCTTTATTTTTTCATTTTTCTGTAAATGTCACTTTCTCTCACTTTCTTTTCTTACCCTAGACCTCCCTATTCTTCTTTCTCATTTCTTTCATTTGGTCTTTTTTCTTTCCTTTTCCTTTGTGCAGTTTTTGTCATTTCCTTCTTTCTATCTCTCATTCTTCCTCTATTTTCTCTTAATGTTTGTCTACTGTTCTCAATCTTCTGCCTCTTCCTCTCATATCTATCTATCTATCTATCTATCTATACAGTATCTGCTCTCAGTTAATCTGATACTTTTGACATTTCAGGAAAACTTTTCTAAGAGCTAAAGCGTGACCGTGATCTGTCGCTCTTCCACACGACTCACGTCCTTGCTGAATCTAAAGCTCTTTATTCCCTCTGTATAAACAGTTTGTTTACCAGTTCTCATAATGGCGCAGTTATCAGATTAATTTCTTATTAATCCGTCACACACCTCCAGATTGATTCTGAACAGCAGACGCGTCGGTAAACACTCTCGTCCCTTAGACACACACTGATATTTACCACTTTAATGTCCTCCATCTTGATCCTGCACTGTGGCCATCTGCTCGAGGTGATTAAATAGAAAGCGAGAGAATGTTGATGAGCGATTCAGGGTCGTTTAGCTTGAAATGGAGATTTTACAGCATTCAGCAGCCAATTAAAACATCTCTATGAGCGTCTTATGAGACATTAAATAAGTTTCATGGAGATTTAGTCAATGTTTCATTTCATACCTCACCACATAGCTGCTGAATTCTGGGTTGTGATTGGTCAGAAGGTGTTGATTAATTTTCTATAACAGCAGCCCTGACAGCTCTGACAGTAATGCAGCTACGAATCACGGGTTTATATTAATACGCTCATTTTCTGTTAGATGTTTATGTAACATTTATGGAAGGAGTCTCCAGTGTCAGTGCTTTGTAACAGTCCAAGGTAAAGCTGTAACTTCAATTTTTCCAACATCTTCAAGACAGAAGAGGTTACATTTCGAGGTTTCTTGGTTACTTCAGGAGGGAAGAAAAAGAGAGGCTGGTGAGGGAACGGCAGTTCGTAGCTGCTATAACGTAAGTGAGAACAGGAACTAACTTGTTTCATGGACGTTCCACAACA
Organism: Pangasius sanitwongsei; assembly: GCA_037576675.1. NCBI lineage: Eukaryota > Metazoa > Chordata > Actinopteri > Siluriformes > Pangasiidae > Pangasius > Pangasius sanitwongsei. Next base: position 26,859,963 of record CM075012.1, on the reverse strand, counting down.
CGAAGTTTTAAACTCCTGACAGGTTCTAGGTTCTAGGTGAAGAATAATGAGCAATACGTCGGAGTTTGTACCGCACACTCACCCATTTAATACATAACATAGACTTTTAGAAAAAATGTGTTCTTCATGGGTTCTTTGAACAATTCAAGGTTTCTAGCAGTTGTTTAAAGGTTCTTTAAGTGTTCATTGGGTGTAGGGTTCTACATAGAGGGAAGAAAGTAATGAGCAACAATTTGGAGTTTTAAATGCACAGTTATCAAGTTAACACATACACTCTTAGAAAAAAGTGTTCCTCATGGGTTCTTTAGTAGTTTCCTGTATTGTTCTACTTAGAACCTTTTCTCATAGGAAAACATTCTGGTATAAGGTTCTAAACAGAACACTCTACATAGAAGGTTCTACATAGAACAATCTAAGAAAAGAGGGTTTTGTTAAGTTTCTGTAGCTAATTAAAGGTTCTTAGTTTCCAAAATGAGTTTCACTCTTTCTGAAAGGAAAACAGTACATAGAACATTTAAGGGAAAACAGGAATAAGCAATAATATGAGGTCTGTATTGCACCCTTAAGCAGTTAATACACACACGCTTTAAAAAAAAAAAGCTTCTTCATGGGTTGATTGGATAATGAAGGGTTAGAATGCTTCTGATAGGAAAACAGGGCTCTACTGAGAACCTTTAAGATTTCTTCTAGATGGAAATCCAAAGAAATTATAGGTTCTATTTTTTCATTGTTTAAAAAAATTCAACAAACCTTCGAGTTGTGTAGCACCACAGTGACCGTGGTAATATAATCACGCTTGATTAAATCAGTAGTTACGCTGAAGGACAGCGCTGGGGAAGTGGAACCTGCAGTCATTTTTATGCAGTAATGGAAAAAAAAGACATAAAAAGCAAGGACACAGCGCTCAGAACCTCGTCTGCTCTACATTCAGTGGGTGAAATCCGAGTGGGTGAAATCGAGGCCACTGTTTGGCAGAGATACAGGATTTCTCAGAGACAGATTCCGGCTCCCAGCGGACCTCCGGAGTGCACAGGACCCGAATTGGAACGAACCACATATTTTCTAGAGTCCAAATCCTGATACGCTTGCCTTCTGCTCAGCTTCAACTCGGATTTTTGAAGGAATCCAAACAGAATGGCTCTTCATTGAACTGTTGTGACATTCTCTGCAGGATCAACACCACCATGAGGGTTGTCTGTCAGCTAAAGCCCAATTATCTACACAAAGCTTAGCGAGAACGCCAGCAGGTTTATTAGAGCTGCGTTCACACCTGTTAGTCCGAATCAGAGTGAAACTGATCCTTTTGCTTTCTTTGCTGTTTGGTTTCTCACACTGCACAGAATTAAACAAGCCAATAAATAAATAAATAAATAAATAAATAAAGTGCTTGTAAAATTCTTTCATTCAGTGGTCAGAAAAACAAACCTACCAAGGTTCCCAAGTGCATGTAGAAATCACAAAAATTCCCAGGGCACAGAGAACACAGATATATGTACTGCAGAAGATTAGATCATTTATATAATAATGAGTTGAAAACATTGCGTGTGTCACATCCAGTGTTTATTGTCTCTTTTTGTTTGTCTCCAGAATCCCCACATGGCAGCACTACAGCTCTGTCCTTTGGCTCAGTTTGTGCCCCGCAGCTCAGTTTAGCAGCTCAAAAAAAACCACTGCAACCCGAAACACACACGGCATGTCTGATTCACTTCCTGCAAGTGAGTCGATTCAGAGTCAAATCGCTTTCTCACCGAGTTTACTCAGAAGTGGAGCATGTAAATTCCTGGAAAATAAAACCTAAAAAGCCTGTGTTTACATCCTAGTGTCTCTGACTCATCGATTTCCTTCAGCGTTTATATTAAATCATCACTGAGATGAAGAGAAAATATCACTTTAGAAATAAAACCGATGTCTAGAGCCGTTTCCTTTTCAGTCAACTGACCCAAGCGGATTTAATACAACCAGGTGCCAAAACTTTTAGCTTTCTGTGTATTAATATTCATTATACCAGTGCAAACTGTTGAAACATTCATGTCATTATGGCTGTTGGCGAGCAACTGAGTGAAACAAATATGATAATGAAATATAATTTCTATTATTTGTGGGTAGCTGAAACCCTGCATGGGGAAAAAAATCCAAATAAAATATAATAACTTTTATTTTGCGAGTCAACAGCTGAACGAAGAGCGTAAAGACACAATTATTTTACAAGCGCAGACTAATAATTTAATAGGGAGGGAAAAAAATCAAAATAGAAATAAAATATTTTGTTAATGTCTTCTTTTTGCGTCTTGTGCAGGACCCCACACGCTGCGAGCGGATTTTAATGGAATTCTCCGGAGCGCTTCGTCGTGTGTTGAGCCTTTAATATCAATAAGCGGCCGTGTTTCATGGCCTCCTGCCCCTACGAGTGTTCACTGCTCTATTAGAGATGCATTAGCATAGCCATGTTGTGCCATGTGCATGCTGGGAAATAAATGGTGCGCACAAACACACATCTGTTAAACTGTTATTCTGCGTGCATTAACGCAAAAACAACACAGACAACTCCTACACTTACAGACAGTACTGCGCGAGATGCTAGAGCGATCGCTACGCTAATGCTAAGTGTGCTTAGCTTGTGTGTTTATTGGGAGACGGTGCAGAAGATTGCGTCGGCATCCAGGTCGCCATTTCTGCCTTCGCCGAAGCCCTCAAGGTCTTGGCCAAAGCGTGACCACAGCTATGGACAGAAACCTGAGCAAAGTGTTGACTTTCTAGTCACTGTTTAATCCCGGTGTGTCCTAAAGCTAAAAGTAGCAGGAATGTCTGCTACAAAGCATGAATCGGTGTCACATAGACAAAAAGCAGACTTCGTTAGTTTACAGGAATCCCACATATGTACATTACGTTCAAATTACAAGCTCCGCTGCACAATTCCTTTTGTTTTTTGCTGATTACATTCATAGTTTACATACTTCACATTCTACATTATAAAAAACTGTATTCATTAGTCATATTTCATAGTAGAAGCAACAAATGAACGCTAAGTAGTCAAAGTCTAAGAACCGATTTGCCCTGAAGGTCATCGAACAGCCTGTTAGCTGTGAAAAAAAGGTCGTATGGCTAGCTTTTGCTGTTTTTGCAGCTACTGCTAGCAGTGCCGTGCTGAATACGTCACGTTTGTTGTGGTTTCGAACACTACTCGGTTTCAATTAATTTCCCCAGACATCAAGTAAATCACATTCCTGTCCTTCCACCGTTGTTGCTGCCCTCCATTATTGTTAGCTGAGCCACATCACCTTTTATTTATTTATTTATTTATTTATTTATTCTTGCTCTCCATGCTTGCAAGGTTTTCTTGACGTTTTGTGATTAAATAATATACGGAAGTAAGATATAGTGGATTTGCCTTGCATGCTACTTGAGAGAAACTGATGTAATCACAATTTAATCATTTAAAGGCTTTGGAGAAATTAATTTCACTTCCCTGCATCATAACAGTTTGTTGGTTTGTCTTCCGGGACATAGATAGATCCAAACATAATCAGAATAAAACAAATTTTGGCACACAATCACCAACTGTTATGTAGAGCGGCTTTGGGATTTTGCATTCGTTTTGTTTGTGTTAATTAAATGCATGTCACTGTTTCTTAAAATGAAAGACAAGGAGAAATGAGCTGAAAGTGCATTTCTCTGCAGGGGATTAGACTTAACAAGTAAATAAACAAGTCTAACAACATCGACATCATTTTCACTCGGCTTTAAAAAAATAATGTAATGAAGGGCACGGGCTAAAGCTTGCCTGAGAGTCAGTGTGGTGAAATTAAGATGTTACGAGAGAGGTGGCCAGAATGTCTAAACAATCCTTACTAGGAAAAAAGGTTTGCGTATGGACAGCGTGAAGTTTGAGTGAAGAAGTCCATCTTAACTCTAGCTTATATGGAACATGTTTTTGCCTACCGTGTTCTCAGTATTGTCATAAATACAATAAGTAGACAATATCAACCGTCCGATTTAAAGCACGTCTCAAGCTACATTCACATAACCAGCTTTAAGTTAAACAAATCTGATCTTCTTAATGTGACAGGGATTTGATAGTGTCAGGACTGTGTGAATACAACAATCTGATCTTTTCAAATCAGACCTCAGACATTATTATTTTTTTTTTTTTTTTTGTGGTCCTATATGAGAATCATATCTAATAAGTGGCCATGCATCATGTATGAAAATGATCAGAATTCACAAGGCTTTTTCCCAACGGATGCTAATGAATCTATCGCTGCTGTCGACATCGTCCAGTGTCATCATCCAGGCAAAGCAACAATGGAGGACAGCAACCGCGTCAGCAGTGACTATGATCAGGGAAAAGATCAGGGAAAATTGTGATTTACTTGATAAAAGGGGAAATTAAGCAGAAGCCAAATAGTGTGCGAAACAATTGTCTAACTAATGGCAAAGCATGACCCCAAACAAACGTAGCTACAGTGCCAAAGAAAACCAGAGATCCTTAAGCCTAAGCTCAAGGTGGTATAAAGATGATAAACCCACTTCTTCTTCTGTAGAAACACTCGACATCTCACTAAAAGCGACACTGCAGGAAGCAGCCTGGAAGACTGCAAATCTTAGAAACTCAAGTCAATACAAAGCAAAAAAAGGACAAGCTATGGTCTGTTCTTTCTGGAATATAAAAGCAGCAGCTCTTAAGTACAACTCTACAGTAACTGGGTGAGATTATCCACTGAAGAAAGGGTGAGTGTTAGGTATAAACTTGCCAGAGGAGGTAGCAGAAAGGGTAATGAGGGCCATCAACAACAGCAAAGAGGCACCGGAGGAAGTCAGATCAACATCCCGAGGCCTGATCTACCTTTGCTGGGTCACCTGGACAATGGGGTCTAATCCTCAAGACCCAAAATACACAAGAACCACAGGTTACGTCAGTGATGATATGGCCTGATCTACCTCAGCTGGGGAACCAGGACAAAGTGGTTTAACCCTGAAGACCAGAAACACGACCCAAAACACCCAAGAACCTCAGGTTACTCTAATGAAGATGTGCCTGGGTTCGCATCCGAGGACATATTGTTACAGACACAGAAGTTTATTAGCTGAGTGAACTTTCAGATTCGAAGAGTCTATAAATCTCTTCTGGGAGTTGGACTTGGAGCTGGAGGCCCTTCTGACTGCTCCTGATCGTATCTGATTATGCTAATCTGATTCCTTTTGATGACTCCCTCCACATTTTCCACTTCATGCTGCTTTGTCTCCAAATGAGCTTCAACTCTGAATTGCACTGAAACAGAAAAAGCACCAGTGAATCTATTACACAGAATCTATATCTGTGTATATTCCACTTATTCCACTTTTGACATTTTAACCCCTGTACCTCAGTGTTTTGCCTTAAAATGAAACAGCTTATATACTGCAGAAATGTATGAGTTGTAAAAGTCAGAACTTTGGCTGATTATTCAACAGGACATTACCTGTTGAAGATGAGAGATGAGGCAGAGGCAGACTCTCCTCGCAGTACTCGCCTGAGAAATGCCAGTCGATTAAAGATGATAAAATCGAGGACTGATACAGGAGACGGTTCCTCGCCGTGGGACTGAAGCAACTGCTCCACTGACCAAGCAGAGAGACAGGAGGGATGGAGCGGTCCATCAGGAGCCACTCTGGCCCAGAGAGACAGGCGTCATTAAACACGCCTCACGCTAATGGTCTCTGTTCGCCTGGTATGACCTGTCAGGCAAATTACCCATGAGTCATTGTGTTTGACAGCACACAACATCATAATGTGGCAATGTTTTGTGTTTCGATGTGTTGATACACACCGAGGAAACCACACACTCATGGCTATATTCCTAAATAAATAAAACTCTTCAATCAAAACCATGGTGTTCACTGGTGAGGAAAATACTCAGAATGTTAAACCAAAAATTAAATGCCATCAAACATTTGCTTTTTTTTTTTTTTTTTTAGGGTAAAAGTGCTTTCACAACTGCCATTTTTTCCAATTAGGTTAGGGGAAAACAAAAACCAACATGGACAACAGAGTGAGTAAAAACACAGGAAACAGTATAAAAAAATAAAATGTATTGCTAATATTTGTCTAATATTCCTCATAGAAAACATGAAACATTTCCACACAAGCGACATTTTCACTGTTGTTCTGTTTCTAATTATCATTACTATTAAATTGAATTGTAAAGGGCTTGATTAATATATATATATACAGTCAGGTCCATAAATATTGGGACATTGACACAATTCTAACATTTTTGGCTCTATACACCACC
>CM075012.1:26820973-26853591 GCA_037576675.1 Pangasius sanitwongsei | reverse complement strand
GTGGTGGTGTATAGAGCCAAAAATGTTAGAATTGTGTCGATGTCCCAATATTTATGGACCTGACTGTATATATATACACACACACACACACACACGTGTCTAATGCTAGCTAAGTCAAACACTAATAGAATTTATTTCACATTAATGAACTCAAAACATTCTCCAGCGCATCTCTCCAGTGAGAAAATTGAGTCGAGATGAGAGCACCGGCCCAAACATTACTAATGTGAAATGAGGGGAAGGGGGCGGGACTTTCTGGGTGTCAGTTTATATCAGCGAGCTCAAAACACCTACTGTCAATCATTCCAGATTCATAGGTTGATTGGCTTATCTGTTGTTTTTGATGTTGAGAAAAAGAAGAGCCCTGACAGGTGCCACTGTAATGAGATAATCAATGTTATTCACGTCACCTGTCAGTGGTTTTAATGTCATGGCTGATCGGTGTACGAACCCTTCGGTTAATTCCATCTGAAAATTAATAAATAAATAAATAAATAAATCACCCACATTGAGCAATGGTGTGTTTAATATCAAATATCAGAACAATTCAGCAGTCAGGCTTCCCGTCTTCGTGCTGCAATCATGTTCCTTCAGACAGTAAACATCTTCGGAGCGTTTTGTATTTATTCTCATTTCTGTTTATTCACACTCCTCAGCAGCGTCTGTTGTGCTGCTTTGCCTTTAATTGAGAGCGTGCTGCAACTCGGCGCTGCTGGAAATTTTGTTTACAGACATCAGAGTGCTTCACATGATTAATGACACATTTATTCAGAAAATCTCAGTAGGTCTGAAAGACTCAAGAGCCTTTAAAGAAAAAAAAAACTGACAGCAACATCTGGATGATGAACATCCTTCAGGAAAAACCCCTACGAACATCCTTCAGGAAAAACCCGTACGAACATCCTTCAGGAAAAACCCGTACGAACATCCTACAGGAAAAACCCGTACGAACATCCTTCAGGAAAACCCGTACGAACATCCTTCAGGAAAAACCCGTAAGAACATCCTTCAGGAAAAACCCCTACGAACATCCTACAGGAAAAACCCGTACGAACATCCTTCAGGAAAAACCCGTACGAACATCCTTCAGGAAAAACCCGTAAGAACATCCTTCAGGAAAACCCGTACGAACATCCTTCAGGAAAAACCCGTAAGAACATCCTTCAGGAAAAACCCCTACGAACATCCTACAGGAAAAACCCGTACGAACATCCTTCAGGAAAAACCCGTACGAACATCCTTCAGGAAAAACCCGTAAGAACATCCTTCAGGAAAACCCGTACGAACATCCTTCAGGAAAAACCCGTAAGAACATCCTTCAGGAAAACCCGTACCCACACGGTTATATTAATGTGTTCGTTTCTATAGTAACAGCTCAGTCACGGGGACGTGTACGCTGGACGCTTCGCATAGACAGATAAAAAAATAAGCTTGTAATCGTTGATTAGTGAAGTTTTCTGTAAGGAGATTAATTTATTTCAAATTCATGGAAGGAGTCTCCAGTGTCAGCGATTTGTAACAGCTTAAGTAACAGCTTTAAGTTTTCTGATATCTTCAGGACAGAGGAGTTTACGCTTCGTGGTTTCTCGATAACGTGACAAGCTAAGCTAGTTTTTTTTGTCTTAACATCAAGAGAGAGCAAAAAAGAGAGGCTGGTGAAAAAAATGACGGTTTATAGCTGCTATAGCGTAAGTGAGAACAGGAATCGAGGCTGTCGAAAAAAAATCAGTGGTCACTATTGAGCTATGTTTCCATGGTTACAGCGATGTCTCTAATTAGTGGGTCGGGCTTTAGAACTGCAGGTAGCGTAGTTTTTAAGCACAATTGTCAGAACATTGTTGTTATTTCATGGAACCTTATTTTTGAGCTGTATTTCCTTAAGGAAAGCACTAGAACGTGCTATATTTCATTTGGAGTCGAAAATGTTAACAGTTATTATGCTAACAATTGCAAACATCCGCAGTACTTCTGTTAAAGACTGATTTGAGGGCGGGGTTAGTGATGTCATTAGACAAACTCCACGACTTTGACCCAATCGAATTAGATACGCAAATCATTAGACGGTGATGACATGGTAAACTTTTAGCCACAAAACCCCGCATGCTAACCTCACTCGATAGCAAACTGTAGCAAGGTTTGATGATGACAGTGCAAATGTGACACGAGCTTATCACTCTAGCTCAGTTAGCTAATCCGTGGTATTGTGCTAATACGGGTGCTAAGAGAACATTTCATGTATATTCACATATTCTGGGGTTTCTAATGAGGGTAAATGTGTAGAGAAAGGTGTTCCTCCACCACGCTGACAGGTTGTTGACACATTTTGGATTATTTTAAAAGAAAAGTAAGATTATTTCCCTTCGATCATTAAGGTGTAGAGAACATGTTACATAACAAGCACAGTTTTCAGATCCTCAGCCTTCACTACACTGCTCACTTTTGCTTAATATGCTATTATGGCTGGAAGGGTTTGATGGATGCGACTGACAGGAAGCCAGGGAAAGCTGTAAAAGCTAAAATGTTCTGACTTTTTTTTTTTTCCTGGGAAGAGATTTTTCTAATAGCAGAGAGATAGATCCATCCCTCGCTGTCTCTGCAGCACTGAATGAGTCCTGAAGCATGTTAGCAAGCGTGACTAAAGAGGAAAATGGCATCGGACGGAATCTCAGGAGAAATAGGACGGGGTTATTGTGGTGGAGAGGCTGAGGGACACTCGGACTGAGAGCTCAAGGCTAAAAAAAATAAATAAATAAAAAGATCCTTGAGAACCCAATCTAGTACAAATTCTGTAATAATTCTGATTTGATTTAAATTGAATGCCCATCATATCCCCTTAACCTGAATGTAGTCAGTCAGCTGAGACATGTTTAGCATCTGACGTTTCCTTCTTTAGTTTTGCACTGAGACGCTAATGTAGCTAACAAGCAATAGAAGCGTATAGCCTCCAGTTTAGCATGGTGCACTATATACGTGCAAAGCCAGGTTTACGCTGTATCAGTTTTACTGTCACTAAGAAAAATCGTACATCACTAAAAAGGTCCTGTGTAATCCATATCTCGAATGGCAGTAACTCCAGTTGCCGATTATACGATTCGAAGCCGATCGATCAATTAGTGAATCTCCCAAGTAAATTTACACAAACTCACGAGAGAAACGTAGGATGTAAATGTTTTTTTACAACTAACTGGATTTTCATGAACACCATATATCTAGTATAAAAGCTCCTGACTTACATATAAATTCCTTCGTATCCAGCACGATAAATAAGGCCAATGTCTTTAAGAGATAGCTAGCAAAAAAAACAAACTTTTCATTTTTGGCCCATCAGTTCTTTTAAAACAGTCTCAGCAGAGCTGTTAGCTCAGTGTCTGATGCACCATCTCCAGTAATGATAATAGCAATAAGGGTTTCCAGCCAGTCATTTCTGCACGAGCCGAGCCGAGCCGGTTCTATATAACAGTCCATTATGTAGAAGAATGCGGCTTTTCCAGAGGACGCATTCATTACAAAACGCTGTATGCAATCATCACATTTAAAACTTTACGAAATGCCATGTTAAATTGGATTATTATTTCAAATGCTAATGTGATGCAAATGCAGTTCAGGTTAATGGTTTTGTGTGCATACGTGTCACGTGGACGCCGTTTGGGAGAAGTGTGCATTATCGGCTGCTTCGAAGAGAAGAATGAGTGCGCAGACACAGCGGCACCGGCGACGCTGATGCATTACTGTGATTAATGAGATTGTACAGGAAAATGCTAATAGGAATCAGGATTGTAGCAGAATCAGCTTTTTTTAAAATGTCTGCCTGTGTTCCCACTCGGAATGCACACATATGTTTGGCCTCATGCTAAATTTAATCCACGGCTTAGATTTTTTTTTTCCAATAATGCCTTGACAAACAATTTAAAAAAAATGCATGCTGAGGAGATATGAGTTTTTTTTCCCGTTATGTTGCCCGTTAAACGTTTCCTCCACCACAGTGGCGTTGTAACTTCGCCGTCTGCATGCAATAGTAAATTGAAATATCCTTTTGTTATTTAGGTGAAGACACAGCAGGCTTAAGGAAGTCCTGCGCAGGAATTCTGCACAAAAATAAACGCTGGCCGTTCAGAACAACGTGTGATATATCAGTGTCGCTGCTGTAGTGAGTACAAACCACCACCCAAATAAGATCTGCTCAGCTGTGCCTCCTTTCCATTGATGGATGGGGTAGATGGGCGCCAATACATTTGCACCACAACATATCAGCTACGCAAGGTGCTTTCACTCCCATCAGCCGTCTTTAATGGTTATTACACGTCACACTTTATGAGCTCCTAATAGCCCATGGGAAGAATCATAAACTTCAGTTTAGTGTGATGCTTGCTTTGTGGTAAACATCATAAAGTAAACTTGTAGATTTACAGTACTCAGGTTTCTTCAAGCCACACCGAGTCACCTCTGCTAACTAACTAACTAGCATCCTAACTGGCTGATAACCCGCAATTTCATCACATCTTTCCTTTCAGTGTTATTGCGTTTTTTACGATTTCATGTGGACTGAGCTATTTTAAAACTCTCTTAATTAAAAAAAAAACTTTTCAAAAATATTGCTATACGTATGACGAAAGGCCATACGCAGAATCAGCGCTGCTCTCTGCCCACATCTTTTCTCAAATCTCTCTCTCTCTCTCTCTCTTCAATAATCCGCTCATTTATATATAAAGCGCTGATGGGATTCTCAGTTCTCTCCTGCTTAATACTGCAGAATCCAATTTTAAAGATGATATATTATTCATTCGCCTTCAATAAGGTGAGTTGCGAGGATGAGGATTTAAGGGTAGAAATTTAAGGAGCAACCGATTCTGCAGGAACGAGAACTTCCCTGAAATACATTAATAAATGCAAATCCCCGCTGATTATAAACTGGATCACAGAGACAAAGCCGTAACACAGGGTCACGGTGATGATGGTGTTTTTCAGTCGATAAGAGCTGGGACAAACAGATTGGTTATGGATGAGTGGATGTATTTGTGCTCAGGAGGTCTTCGCCACTCATTTGTGATGAAAGGGATGATGAAGAGGAAGAGAACAGCACTACTACTCGACTAATCCGCCGTCTCAAGGCTGATCCACGCCTCCTTCCTTCCCTCTATTGCTCCCAATTCCACTTCACCTGTCAGCAGTAACCTTCAATTTCTCAGCCATTCAGCCAGTCTCCCATCTGCGTTTAAAAATGGATGAAGTGCCTCTCTCCTACGCTCAGACACTCGGTAATCTCCTAGCACTGTCTCAGAAGCTCAATGTTTTATTTTTAGGAGCAGGGGAGGTGATTTCTGCTGCTTACAAACACATATGATCCATAATATGTAATCCGAATACTGCCGCTTACTATAACGTAAGCACTAACTAACACTGCTAGCTAGCAACCTAACACTAGAACTGGCTAAAATGTCTAAAACATAAAGAATTTTGGAATTAAAACTCGTGGTTTTTTCAGGTAGCCATAGTGGACTGTGTGCGAACATGTGGCTAACTGCAGCAAGTGAAATGGTTTTAAAAACTAAACAAACACAATCCCCACTGTGAAGCATGGTGGTGGTAGCATCATGTTGAGGGTCACCCTTGCCTTCTTGGTGGCTTCTCTAATGCTCTCTTTAACTCTGGGTTCTTCCAGGAATATATATCTGTATTTATATTGAAATCTTGTGACATTTAAATTGCACACAGGTTGACTCCATTCAACTAATTATGTGACTATTAATGGGAATTAATTTAGAATTAATATTCTGGGCTATTTTATTTAGATTCATGCATTGCTGTATAATCTTCATGAAGTTGAGTTCATTTCAGTTCCAGGCTGTAACACTACAAAATGTGGAAAAGTTCAAGGGGAGTGAATACTTATGCAAGCCACTGTAATCACTGTTTCACTCACAAATGTCCTAAGTTTACTCTCAGTTTCCAATAACAACCTGAATAATAAGGAATAAAGTTTAATATTATAGTAACAGAGGTCCTGCTGCACTTTTTCAGCTGTTGAAATAGAGTGAAGTGTCACATTATTATCGCCGAGTCATGACGATACAGTGACAAACAGATCTGCCATTAAAAGCCCTCTGTGTATTTAGTGGTCACACTTCTTATCTGCACTGCTCAGCTGCAGCGTGATCTCCATCACATCTGATAAACCAGTGGATTTATAGCTTCACAGCACAAAGCTACTTCTGATAAACCCAATTAATTAAAGCACTTCCCGGTGGGTGATTTAGCCGACGCCATGCGATACACTCTGACCACAGACCTTTTCAAAATTCTGTTTTCTTCAACCACTGAGGTAATTTTATAAAGCCGTCGTCTCTCTGCTGTCCTCCGGTGTTGTGAAATTAAAACCTGCTCGATTTCACAGCCTGCCAGCCAACACCAACACCTCGAGATAATATTGCAAATGATGCTACTGAGAATATCTTCTTTTCAGGTCACTGCCGGTCTGCGAGTGATTCAATTAAAAAAGTAAAGATGCAGATAACTCTGGTGGCTCTGTGGTGAGATCTTTTTCTTTCTTTCTTTCAACCACAAGCATGTTTCTGATAGTGACATGTGATCTGGATCATTTCAGCCGGTGTAGGTTTTTGGGTCACATGATCTTTACACGTTCTACTGTAAACATGTCTTCAGAATATATATATATATATATATATAATTTTTTTTTGGAGAGATTTGGTGATTTAGAGTAAAAACATTGCTGACTGCTGGTGGTCTCTAGAGTAAAATCTTGCCTTGGGCTTCATATTTCTATGCTGATGACATTCAACTCATCTTCCATTTTCCTCCATCAGACACACACATGTTTCTGGTGGGAATCTCATCATGGATAGCAGCTCATCAGCTGAAACTAAATCCCAGCAAGACTGAGCTGCTGTACATCCCTGGAGATGCATCCCCATGTGATCTGCCTCAATGGAGAACTCTCGGACCTCACCATCAGGCAACGAACTCAACCTTCTGGACTACCAACTAACGTTCTCTCCGCACTTTGCTAACCTTTCTTGGTCATGCAGGTTTCAGGAAGATCCGGAGACCACTCAGGTGCTTGTTAAGTTTCTTGCCATCTTGATATTGGATGATTGCACCTTGCTCCTGGTAGGTCTTCCACTTCGACTCCTGCAACTGATCCAGAATTCAACTTCCCCAATTTCTTCCACATCAATGCTGCAATGCAGTGAGATGGTCTGGGGTACACATACTTTTGGCCAATATATTAATGTATTTGTATTTGCACATGGGTTTATGGATGGGTTTAATTCTAATATTTATGGAATATTAGCATGGAAAACTAACAGCGTGCCTTACAGTAGTGTTAATAGAAAAGTGTTAAAGAAAAAAGGAAAACCCATAATTCAAAGTTCATGACAAAGTGGAAAAGTTTCATTTCCCATTAGAATGAGAATTTATTACATTTTATTTAAAGCAACATGGCACAGAGGCTTATATTTACTAAAGGTGTAAACTTGATAGCACCAACAAAAAAATGTCTTTCATATGAACAAAATAAAATCAATTTTATCATCATTATTAATCTTTATTATTATTACCAAAATTTTTGTAGATATTTTTTCCATCATTTATGTATGTGCAACAGGACATACAGACATGGTCATTAATAAAGGAAAAATGTCATCCAAATCTTTAAAAAAAAAAAATCATGCGATGGTGCTCTTATTGATTATTTTCTTCAGTTGTAGGAAAGATATAACCTCCTCCACCTTAATGTGTGAGTGAGGTTGCGTTTTTTTTCCACGTATGTAATATTAAACGCCTCCAGGCGTGTGGAAAATGCTATCATTTCTTCATGTGCTGCAGGTATAGAAATATCCTTCGAGGTTAACTCAAACTCGGTGGCGTTTTGGACAGCTTGGGTCTGTTTGTGTTAGCCTTAGAGAAATGTAAACAGTAAATGTAAATTGCAATAAGCCGTGACTGATAGATGTCGAGGACGAGTGTATCTTCTTTACTGCTGTCACTCAGTCTAAATCTGAAAGCGAATGCTCTAGAGCTTCCTCCCACTCTCGCTTTACATGACGTGGAAATGGACAGGCCATTGTATGGGTGGTGTTATATGAGAAAACTATTTGATGTGTGTGTTGGGTGGCACGGTGGTGCAGGCGGTCGTGTTGCCACCTCACAGCTCCAGGGTCCCTGGTTTCAATCCTGAGCACAAGTTGCTATCCGTGTGGAGTTTCGCACGTTTACCCCGTGATCATGTGGGTTCCTACGGGTTTGCCGGTTCTCTCCTAAAACATGCTAGTACGTGGATTGGCTGTGCTAAATTGCTCCTAGGTGTGAAGGCATGTGCGCATAGTGCCCAAATTAATACGACTGAAGGACAGGTATTAAATTTGTGAAATGACAATTCTTATGAAGTAATTATTCTTTGTAAATCACCTACTTGCACATTTAGTCTTCTTTGTAATTTCACAAAGGGCTACGTTGTAATTTATCAGATTGCAGACAGGATTATTTTTTCATAACTGATTTCATATAAACAGTTCTTATGGATTCAGACCTTTGGATTCTATGAGCAAGCTTTTAGAAACGATATGTCTGAGCCAAGATTCATATAAAGGCAAATATTTGAATTGTTGTCTTCATGCAAGAGAAATAGATCCGCTCCTAGTTATTTACTCATAAACACATATCCTCAACAATATGGCAGGGATGTATCGTTTTTTTTTCCCGAAGTGATGTCGCTCAGGGGAACGAGGTTCCCATATCACCTGTTAAATTGATTTTTATCTCTCATAAGGGTTTGTCCAAAAGATGAGCTTTTTCATGGTACATAAACTCAGAAGCCTTACAGGCGAAATAACCACAGATTTATTCTCTCCATTCCGTCTGACTCCTCTCCACGCTTCTTCTCCAAGCCACTGGACTCCAAACTTTCAAACCACCTCATCGATTAGATTCATCAAATTCATCCCATTCATCACGTTAGCATGACAACTGACTGTGAAGTATGTACAAAGCAAAATTTGCTTGTTCTACACTATTATAAGATCCAAGGTAGAACACATGATTCACTGGTATATATGATTCATGACTCACATGAGTCATTTATTTTCATACTGATATATTACAGAATGAATTTTCTTGTGATATTCTTTTTTTCACACTTCATTTATTTTCACGAGGATTTTGCCCTGGAGTGAAATGCAGCCACACCAGTGAAAAAACTTGACACAGAATGCACAAACAGTATTGCTTGTCATTAGTGGCATGTAGGAAATAATAAAATGCTACAAAAGCGTGACGTTAATTGCGTGAATTTTATGTTGCTTGGTCTCTTTAAGGAAAAACAACCAATTTTTGAAAATTAAACTCTGACATTGATTCAGAAGTGAATATAATTCCCAGTTGCATTGCATTTCTCTTTCATCACTGAGTTGCAGTCATGACACACTGAAATGCAATCAGTGTCCAATCAGAGCAGGGAGGAAGGTCCCGGAAGGGTCATTTTCCACTCACTATCCACTCATTTATCTCTCCGTTTCACTGTTACTGCTACAGTGAGTGTTGAACCTTTAATCATCAAAGGTTCTTTGTAGAATTATTACCAAACCAGGATAAAAGTGTGAATGTAAAACAGCTCACAGCTCACAGCAGGACCTTCCTATCTGCACAGTGAATCAGGTGTAGCGTTGGTATTTTGGTATTTTAAACGGTCCGTTAATGCTTTCTTGTCAGGAGTGAGAACGGTGTGTTTCTGCTCCGCTGAAGCAGCACAGCTCCCTGCAGATCGCCTTTTCATGGAAACCCACAGCGAAGAAATAAGCAGAACTTTCCATGCTATTATTAAATACGAAATACAAAAATGTCTAGGTGGAAGCATCGAAATTTTCTCCCTCATCTCCCCCAGCATATACTTTTACACACCTGAAAAAAAAAACCTCGTTATGGAGAAACATGACACATTTCTCACATTACTCATACCTAACTGATAGAATACAATATTCTGTCCTTTTTTTCTGCAGGAAATATTGGCTTGGAAGACTCCTCTGAGCTTGTGCTGTAGCTCTAACTGTAGTGCATGTCTGGTGTAGGCGTCGTCATTCTGTTAGACTTCAGCTGCACACCAGGGACTCCGAGCTAATTTCTAATCGCATAGATTTCCTGTCCAAGCACACATCCTCCCTGATGTCCTGCATTACAGCACTGTAATGAGACTGAGATCTGTGAAAGAAGAGCTGAATTATACCAGATAAAAGTTTACAGGCAACATGGATAAAGTATTAATGAATAAGAATAAAACACTTCATATTCACGCTGATAGAGGAAAATAATCAATGACGGATGGTGTGATGAAGCGGAGATACTTTTAATGTTGATCATTTTCCTACAACAGCAAAGTTTATCCGTTTACAGTTGCATTTAACGTTCATGAAATAAGCTAGTATTGTTACTTACTTATAAACAGTCGTTCCCTCACCAGCCTCAGAGACAAAAGAAAACGCAGCTTGTCGTGTTGCCAAGAAACCGCAAAGAAGCGTAACCTCCTCTGTCCTGAAGATGTCGTA
This sequence comes from Pangasius sanitwongsei, assembly GCA_037576675.1. Classification (NCBI taxonomy): domain Eukaryota; kingdom Metazoa; phylum Chordata; class Actinopteri; order Siluriformes; family Pangasiidae; genus Pangasius; species Pangasius sanitwongsei. The sequence continues at coordinate 26,843,035 of CM075012.1, read as the reverse complement.
AAACGTAAAGTTACAGCTTTACCTCTGACTGTTACAAAGCGCTGACACTGGAGACTCCTTCCATACATGGTAAATAAGCATCTCCTTGCAGCAAACTTCACCATATCGATGATTACACACCCATTTTTAATCTGTTTAAGTGCCGTACAAGTCCCCGTGAATGAGCCGTTACCACAGAAATGATAACATTTAAACCCTTTTTTAATGAACGAGTGCATACTTAGAAGCTTGAAATTCGCTAGCTACGTATTGTGCTGATCATTAGGTTTATTGAAGGTCGCAATCCTTGAATATATAATATCGTTTCGTAAAAAAAAAAAATTCAACCCTTTTTTATTGTTCAACACTAAAGCACTAAAGAGAAGTAAAGTGTGTTTAAAGAGAACGCCTAGCAGCAAACACAGGGCGAATCTCTCCATCTTTCACCTTTTTCACTTCGTCAGATGACATACTGGCTCAGTTTCGAAAATGTTCTGTCACCTCTTACATGAAGTGAAAATTTGAGCTGAATCACTACCATAACTAGTTTATGTTTACTTGTAAAGTCTTTATCATGACAGTTTACACTCCAAGCCTATGATCTTCTCTTGTCTTCAGATATGTTGAAAGTCTTCACTCTTTTTTTCTGTCACAATGTTTGTATTAACTACAATCAGATCTAAAAGGCTGAGAGTTGACTAAAAGTGCTTATTTCAACAGCTATCACAGATCTTATGCAATTTTACTCACTTAATTCTAATCATTCCTGAACATCACCTGTTACATTACAGCACTGTTGAATTCTCGCTGGTGAAGTTTTCTGTAAGGAGATGTTTATTTAACATTTATGGAAGGAGTCTCCGGCGTCAGCACTTTGTAACAGTCAGACATAAAGCTGCGACCTTCTGAGATCTTCAGGCCAGAGGAGTTTACCCTTGCAGTTTCTCGGTAACATGACAAGCTGAAGGCTTTTTTTTTTTTTTTTGTCTTATTAACGACTTCTAGACGAGGAACTAACTTCATGGACATTCCAAAACATTAAATGTAACTATAAATGGATAGAAAGTATGACATATTGTTCTTTAACAAATAAAAAAAATGTACTTGTTGGTAAATTTCTGTGGTTTAAGAGGAATAAAACACCATGCTGTTATAGGAAAATAAGCAGCTTCGGGGTGGTACGTTAACAGCACCGAACAACACAGTGTTTAGTTCCTTACATAGCACATCTTTTTTATTTTATTTATTTATATTTAGGTGTCTGTAGTTTCCATTTCTGTTTTCTCAGACTTTTCTAGATGTTCAGAGTTGGCATGGTGCTCTGCTCAGCTGGACAAAGTAATTAAAGTTAAAAAAAAAAAAAAGGGCACTAAAATTACCAGCACAGCACTGGAGACCGTATCATCAGTAGATCGCAATATTTTCTAAACCTTCCTTACAATATTTTAGGGCATCCTCACTGTTATTATTTGCAGAACACACACTGTTACCATCTGGCCTTCTTGGAAACACAGAGAAATTGTGTAGGAAGGCAAATTGCCAAGGGGCAACGCTGACACATGCATCAGACCTCCTAAAATCCTGCTGTATGCCTGTTCTAATTATAGGTTGGTCTTTTAGTTAGGAAACATGAAATGTATACACAAATGCAAATTTGACATAAAATTAAGTGGCTACTGAGTGTGACATGGTGGTTAAATTAATATATTGTTAATATTATGTAGCCAGGAAATACTTAACTAGAATGAGTGAGACAGATGGAGAAATCAATTGTGGCCGCAGGAAGCTAAGGATGGAGATGATTAATAATATTACACTTTACTCAATCTTAAAATGTCGCATAAAAACACACTGGAGACGTGGATTATTAGCCTTAGTCACATTAAGTGAATTCTCAAAGCATGCAGACGTTTTCACCTGTTCCCAGTAAGTAACTGACTGGAGGCCACGTATTAACAATATTAACTCATATATATTAAAAATATTAACTCATGGACATGCCTTATCAAAAAATAACCCCCATGTCACCTCAGTACGTGGCTGGAAATCACATTTCTCTTTTCTTTTTCCTCACTCTGCCATTTGGTTGCTGTGTTCTTGGCAAAATACCAAATAAATGGAAAAGCAGCAATCACCATCATCTTGTTCACAGTCTCGCTAACGAACTGCATTATTCACTAATATTTGGCGAGGCTTTGTATCCATAACCGTATCCGTGATTGAAAAGCTACAATAGTAGCATGTGAAATAACTGAGAGAGTCCAACTGTCCAATTAGCGCATCAGTCCTACATGAATAAACCCTGCATGACTCATCTTATTTACTCAACATGGTTTCATTTGGAGAGGCAGAATGATGGGCGTGCAGAGATTTCAGAGCTTTATCACCAGCCAGAAATCAGAATATTTGGCAGAAATGTTCATTTAGATTTGGCTAAAAAAAAAAAAAGCCCAAACAAAATGTCCACCTTAGAATTAATAAAGAAAAATACATCTGCTCTGTTTTTATGCTCTTTTCTGACTTCTTAACATTAGCAAATAAATTTAGCCTCATACCAACAAAACAACTTCCTCTTGAATTAATGAGCTGGGATACAAAATTGTGATATTACTAAATAAATATCTAGATTTTTGTATTTGCATCACAATGACATGTGCTCATATTTTGGGTTCTTTTCTACCCCTCATCTTGTCATAGTTTTGTTACCCTAATGTGTTCACCTGTTCCATGTCGTTTGTTGATTAGTTTGCCTGTGCATACTCTTCTGTGTTAATGTAGCATCGCAAAGTCATTATTTTCGTTAAGTCTGAAAAGGGTGTTCTGCGTTTATTTGTAGTTCCTGGTTTTGACCTTTGCCTGTTTTCCTAGTTTCTGATCATGGATTATTCTTGATTAACCTTTATTAGGATTTTTGGATTTTTACCCAAATAGAGCACATACCAAGTTCATGCACTTGTGTCCTGTCTCTGTACAATGCATGTGCAATTTTTTCGTTGTGTGTATTTTTTTTTTAGATGTGTGCATTTTTATTAATAAACATGTAAAATCCTTTGAATGGGAATGTAAAGGAGAACGAGCAGCAGAAAGGTGGCCAAGTGACCAAGTATATAACAATGTCATAGAGCGAGCTAGGTGTCTAATCTGTTTACGATCATGTTCACACTTCATGGTTCTTTCATCTACTGCAGATAATCCTCCGGAGAAATGCCAGTCGGCTCTGAGTTGATTACCCATGATGCCTTCCGGTTTGGATGGTAACCCTGGATTCTCTGCAAAGCTTCTTCACACACTCATCCTCAGTGCACTGGCACTTCAGAGTCAAAGTGCTCTTCAGATGCGATGTGCCATCTAGATGCTTTGCAAGGGCGTGTTATTGGCTAGAAGTGAGCCAAGCACAAACACACACACACACACACACACACATACACACACAAAGTCTTAGGCAGACTGGAACTAAATGCTCCATTAACTACTGCAATGCTGTGTGTTGTTTCTCTTCTCTACTCTATCCTTGAAAAGAACTGAGAGAGGCCATATCAAGTAAAGAATAAAACACGGTGGAGTGCTGCTGTTATTCCTGTAACCACAGCTGGTGATATATTAAAGAATGACATGCTTTTTATCTATTTATAGTTACATTTATTGTTGTGGAACATCTGTGAAATAAGTTAGTTCCTGTTCTCACTTTCCCTTTCTAACCTGAGTCAGAGTGAGAGGAAAAATAAAAACAAAAGATAGAAAGAATAAGTGAGCAAGAAAAACTGAAAGAGGGAAATTTCTGAAAACATACAGGTAGGAAAAAGAACCTGAGAGAAACAGAGTAAGGAATAAATGTAAGATAAAGGAAAAAAAGGAAAATGAGGGAGCAAGGAAAAAGGAACAAAATGAGAGAAATGGACAAATGCTATGATCATTTTAAAATTAGCGAGCCAGCCAGGAAGAGCAAGAAAGCGAACAAGAAAAATAAAAAAAGAAACTGAATGAAAAATAGAATTAAAAAGGAGAAGGATAGAGATAGTGAGAAAAGGAGAAAGAGGAAAAAAAAGATAAAGGTGAAAGATGAACAATTAAAAAATGATAGATAGATAGATGCTAGAAAAGAAGTGTTAATAGATATTAATATTACATGATATATTTTAATTTAAATGAAATGATGAATTTGTTATTTTAAGCTAAGTCGTGTCCCGTGTTTGTGATTGTATCCAGAGGGCACTTGCTAACGATGCAGAGCTTTAAATCAGTCTCTACGTCTGCACGAGTCAGGAATGTCGCCAAGCTTCTGAATTATTAACGATCAAACACCGCCATTAATGAATAAATGATGAAGTCTTTAAAGTATTGCACTTTGAGATATACGATGGCCATGTTGAACACAGAAGCCTAAAGCGTGATGAATAATAATAAATAATGAGATCAGCACATCACACAAACACGGGCAGAAGCTCAGACGAACACAAAAACACAAAACAGCCACTGAATCGACAATTCAACTGTTTAATCTCGAGATATAAAAAAAAAACAGCAAAAATGAACAAACTAATAAATAAATAAATCATTATAATGTGTTCCCCGACCATACAGCTTGAAAAGTAATGCCTATATTCCCATAATAGCAGAACCATTTGAGACAACAATTACACATGAATATGACTGGGTGCCAGTTTTTTTAGACTGTATTAGCTTTACTGCTGGCCAACTGGATCACTCTGTGAGCTTTTTCTTCTCCCTCAATGGCCATACATTTTGTGTGGTGAATGAGAAATTCATTGGTGAGAACATCTTTGTAAAAAAAAAAAAAACAACTGCTTGCTGTTTGTCTGTGCATAGAAATATATTGTGTACATTACAATCTGTGGTGAGAAAGACAGGAGCTGACATTAGCAAGCCAGCCTGGAAGTACGATACAGCTATACTATGAGAGTCTAACAGTTGGTGAGCCAGCCAGGATCTGCAAAAAGACTATGATCATCTAAAAATTGCTGAGCCAGACAGAATATTAAAATGCAACGGCAATTGGACAATTAGTAAGTCAGTGAGGAGTTGCAAAAATGATCATTTTAAAAATGGTGAGTCATTCAGGAGCTGCAAAACCACCATGATAATCTAGCAAATGGTGAGACAGGGGAACGGATTTAAAAAGACTACTATAATCTAAAAAGTGCTGAGATCTTAAAAATAATCTAACAATTGGTGAGCCAGCCAGGAGCTGCGAAGCTATTATGATAATCTAATACAACAATCAGTGAGCCAGCCAGGAGTGGCATGAGAAGACTCAAACCAGGAACATTTTCAAGCTTTGGCTTTCAAAAAGAAAACCCAAGCAACTTCAAACTACAGTTGCAAGACCAAAGAACCAACCGGCTACATTTTTCCTGCAGCTGTCAGCATGTTAATTATGTGGTAATGGTGGAATACGTAACAGTATCACCATGGAAACATTCACATGGCTGCTTTCTGACCTCTACAGCATACCATCACCATTTACATCAGTTCTATAATGAGACACAGAATGAGTTTTTTTTCTCTCAAACTCTTGCTCCTTGCTAAACTCTGAAGCTTAGCAGAAATTCATCACATTCGCATTAACTCTGTTAACAAGCGAGCAACATGAGCAAAAACGCCGCAAACCTGTTGATAGCTGCGCACTGATATTTCACTGATATCACAATTCACTTATCTCCAATTAACAGAGACTGAGTAAATTAACTTGAATGGAAGAACCAGCATTTTTTGTCCTGTTATAGTAACAAATAATGTGGTAATGTTCCAGATATAGCTGCTTAATATCTGAGTCTGCTGTGGCCCTTGGAACGGGGTGTAAAAATAAACTGCACATTTTTTTCCAAGAGCAGAGAGATTTGTTTGGATTCTCAGCCGAGAATCTAATTACAGTCTTCTGCTCAAATATAGTGAGAGATTATTTTATTTCATAAGCTTTATATAACCTTTTGTGAGTTTTTCCCCTCTCTAAATGAAACCATGAGACAAGATGAAATGAGTCATGCGGTGAGTGTTTGGGTTTATTTCATGTAGGACTGATGCATTAATTAGATAGCTGGACTCTCTCGCATGCTAGTGTTGTAGCTTTTCCATCACGGTGAAGCTCACACAAATAAGAAGCTTTGCCAAATATTACTGAATAATGTGGTTCATTAGCGAGAGCTGCGGTGACTGAGGTGATGCCGTTTTGTGGCGCCAAATGCACAGTTTTGGCAGAGATATGACAACTGCATGCCAGAAAAAAAAAGCTAACAAGAGAGTGAGAAAGAGACTGTGTGCTTTCTATCCACCTGCATTTTTTGGAAGTTTTAAATTTATGTGTAAAGAACAAAAAAAAAAAATCAAAAATAAAAATCACATCCGAAAAGATGTGATAAAGAATGATGGGAAAAGGGTCGTTTTTTTAAATGTTTTATTGCTTTTCACAAATACAATATAAACATAAATAAAAGACAAACACTGACACAAAGAGATAAACACACACACACACACACACAATGACAAAACCACTACACCACAGCATGTATATGTATTTATGACATCTTGTTGCTCAACTTATGAATATTCAACAGTATCTTATATATTTAATAAAAACGCACCCGCCGGAAACAGAATGGAGATTTTTGCTTACGTTTCCCGAACACTTGGTGAAACAAGAAAGAGAAATATGTCTAATATGAAGAGGAACATCTGGTAGAAACCACTGAAATTTAATATGATGATCTAACAATCGGTGAACCAGACAGGAGCTGAAAATATTATGCTAATCTAACAACTGGCGAGCCAGACAGGAGCTACAAAAAGTACCACTGCAAAATATAACATTGAAATTTACCCACGAAACCCGTCTCAATCTGTACAACGGCATGAATCTGTAGTTACATGAAGTCAACTGTTACTTAGCAACCATCTATCCAATTGACTCTGCATGTCTATCCATCCACCACTATATATATATATATATATAGGACTAGCGGAATGAAACATGACACAAGACAATGGGAAGTGAATAAACTGCACATTTTTCATTTTTCCCACCTCAGAACACATCCGGTGTCGCCTAGCCTTTGATATACTGATTGATGTGTAGAAAACTATGAAATGTTTCAGTGTGTTCTTTGTTGTTTTTTTTTCTTTTTCTTAGAAATGTTTTGGTCAAGTGAAAAAAATTTAACATTTTCATTACTTTTTACATTTCTGGCTTTAATTCAAAATCTGCATTAAAAACTCGATGGACAGCTCATGTAGACAGCCACATTCACTCCTTTATGAAACCTTTTGTCTTCTCTGTTCAGAAGTGTGTGTAAGAGTCACCTCTACATTCACCATTCACTCTGAGCGAGACTGTCTAAGTGGATGAATAAATCATAAAGCTGTGTGCTTGCTGAAATAATGACTTAATCTGCCATATTTACTTGAGTGTTTTTTTTTTCATCCTCATCCAGAAGTCACCTTCATCCTCAGCACCTCAGTTCACTTTCTCTAAATCAGTCCCGTAGGGAAAATCTCCTCCTGCCTTTCACGTTATTCTAAAGTACCTCAGACGCACAGTTTTGTTTTCAACATTCTTGCAAACAAGACGTGCAAAGAGCTTTATTTTAATCAGACCACTGAGGCAGGTTTAAAGATATTATGCATCTCAGGGTTGTGTTTTCATGGCACAGCCTCCAGATCTGGATGGAGATGAAAATGAGAGAACATAAAGCCCATCTGTCCAGCTCACAAAAAGGCTCATGGCTGGGCAAAAAAACAAAACAGTGATGTTCTGGTCTTCATTTTGTCAAAAAATTTTATGTGGATAGGTTCTTGACATGTTGTGCCTTACACGAATGGAAGAAAGGAAATGACAACCTTTTCATTCAGTCCACAGGAGAGAAGCACACATTCACAAACATGCACACACTTCCTGTGTGTTGTATCCGTTAATTTCCCTATGCAGCAGTTGAGGTGACGTTCCCTACAGCCATGCAATCACTACGATACATTTGCAGGAGTTGTTGCTTTAATTTCATTGCTGTTCCCCCCTGTAGATACATTTATCTAGCCACCGTTTTCCCTGATTAAACAAGCAATGCCTCCAGACATTTGTGTTCTCCATCAGGAGGGAATTTATAGGGAATTATGCTGCATGATACCCTCATTATTTTAAAAGAACATTAGGTTTTAAGTAAGGTCCATTTCAACCATAATGGCTCTTCTGGGGGTCCACACCACATAGAAGATAATTCTGCTAGTATTACGCAGAGTATTGTGTGCCAAAACTGTAACTATAAGCAGACAAGTTTAAAAGTGTTCATGGCATTGAGAGTGTGAGATGCAAATGACCCAAATCTATCCATCCATTTAACGTCATACAGTTCCCTACATGGCCACCTACACAGGTTAACACAATAGTTAACGCAAAATCATGTGGACCATCATTCTTATGTACAAGCACAACTACTCGTTTTTTGATGAAATAGGAATCATGTTTTTTTTTGTTTGTTTTTTTTTTGGTTTCGAAGCCAGTTCACAATTTTCACTTTTCTTTGACCAATAAGTCCAATAAGAACTAAAACATGATCGTGTGTGCTGTTGTAGGAAAATAATCAACAGATCACAACACTCTGGCACTGATAATGGTCCAATAACAGGATGTCCTGAAGCGTTTTATTCCTCTTACACCACAACAATTTGCCAATGATTATTTTTTTATTTATTAAGGAACAACATCATAATTTTTGTCCATTTAACGTTGCAGAATGTCCACAAAAATAGTTACTTCCTGTTCTCACTAATGTTATAGCGGCTATAAACAGGCATTCCCTCACCAGTCTCTCATTTTTCTCTCTCAAAGTCACTAAGACAAAAAAATCGCAGCTTGCTGTGTTATCAAGAAATCACGTTATCAAGAAAGTGCAAAATCCTCTGTCCTAAAGATGTTGGGAAACTTAAAGTTGCTGCTTTAAGTGCTGACACTGGAGACTCCTTCCATAAATGTCAAATAAACATCTCTCTACAGAAATCTCCATCATGTCAACGGTTACACACATTTCATCCGTTGTGTCATGTGGAGTGTCTGCTGTACAAGTCTGCGTGAATTAGCTGTTAGAGACATACTGCACGATAATGTATTAGAACAAACGTGTTAAATTTATTGCTGTAGCACAGCAAGGAGGCTTTATTTTCCTAGCAGACGTTTCTTAATGACATTTATTCTGCAAATGCTGAACTCCTGAGCAAAAATAACTGTGATATAGTATACATCTTTAATCATATTAGTGTGCAGAGTGCAAGTGAATGTCCCAAAGGTAAAAGGTAAGCAGCTCTATTAACCAATTAGTTGTTGTATCTGTTCTCCTGCCGAGAGCGACTCATGGCCACTGGGCACTAAAGTTACTAATAAGGTACTAAATAAGATGGGATCACTACAGTAGCTAAATATGTACAGAATGTAGACTTGAATGGAGTCATCAGTGGTTCGGGGGGTTGGGGTGTTCACACTGAGGTTCAATTAAATTAACCAGGCCCAAAAGCAACCAACCATATCTAATACTTGTGCAGTATTTCCACTGTGGCTCAGCTGTAAGCTCTGGTCCATGTCACACGCGGGATATGGCTGAGTTCTGGCAGCCGGATCCATTCCATGCCGGCATGTGGTCCAGATGAAAGCAGCGAGCATGGCTGCGGCACAGGGCCATCTCTCATTTTTTTTCTATCTGGGATGAGTTGCTGGTCAGCGTGGAGCACAATCTGGCATGCTAATAATCACTGTAGAAAGCTGTTTGTTCGGCTGCTGTTGTGAATGAATTGTCCAGAGAATTTAGCCTGCGGGAAAAAACTAACAAGAAAAAAAAAAAAACATCTAGTAATCATTTATTGATCAACTGCAACAAATTGTTCCTCGGTCAGAATAAACAGGCGACGTCGATCTATAAAACAAATGGAGCAGCAAACACAAGACTGAGATCTCTCGATTTGTCCCCATGTAAATGGTGTTCGAGGAGTGCAGTCTCTTTAACATAAATTACAGCTGAAGATCGATCGTCTTTGTGTCATTAAGCTGCCAGCAGCGCTTTGCTTCAGAAGACAAAAGGAAAAAAGAGCCCTTGTGCTTAACTGGAGCATGACCAAGCCGTCTGGGTTTGAGCAGCTCGTGGGGACAAACAGCCGTACGGTTCATTATGTTTTGAGCAAATAGACCTGCTTTCACTTTCTGTGCTCAAAAAAATCCACAATTCTCACCGCTTTGGCGCTTTTGTCAGAGCCTTTATTGAAATTATGCACTTTTTGAAAAGGGAATGTGCGAATGAAACGTGTGCCATTTACAGAACACTATCAGAGAATTTTGTGATTTTTTTTTCTGACACTCCTTCCTTTTCAAGCAGGATGTGGTTGTCATGGTAACAAGGTGTTGCCACGGAGGCTGATGTTTGCAGTAAAAGAAATAGGAAGTGTCTTTCATGAGGATGCTTTAGCCAGGGTGCATCGGCCTGATACCGATTCCCTGATGTCTTAAAAGCACCAGTGGGCAACAGCAACCACGCTACGCTGAACACACACCATATCTCCAATCATGTGTGTGTGGGGGGGAAGGGGGGGGGGGGGTAACATCCCAAACCTCAGGCACATACTCTGTGTATGTCTGCTGAAAATCTAATATTTTCTACATTAAGTCTGACCCATTTTAAAAGGAATATTTTAGCCAATTTTGCCCTTACATCATATACAATCAATCATCTGAGACATGTTTGGTGTTGGACACTTGTGGATTTAGCCTTTCTAAGCCCCAAAGGAAATTTGCTCCATTTCCATCAGATATAAAATGATAACCTGTGGCAAAAATATTATGCTACACTCACATTAGCAAGTGACAAGTCTCTTGTGTCACCTGTAGTTTATGTCTCGTGACCGCTGTTGTTATTGCTTGTGAGCATTCATTGTCCAGATCTGGCAGTATCATAAATGCTAGCCACATATCATAAATTTGTCACATAGACTTTACATTACAGCACAGAAAGTCTTTTTTTCCCCCACATATCCCTGCAGCAGATAGGGTTAAGGGCCTTGCAGAAGGGCCCAACAGTGGCAGCTTGGCAGTGCTGGGGCTTGAACCTCTGACCTTCTGATTAGCAACCCAGAGCCTTAACCATTGAGCCACCACTGCAAGCTAACTACACTAGCTACATACACTCACCAGAAGTACCACTGATCTCGGCTACTTCTTTCCAAGCTTTATTTTTCATGGTATTGTCTCTACACACATTTAATGAGAGGTTGTATATGACAGAATAAGATGAAACTACATTTATGTTTTTCTTTCATTTTTGTGCATCAAACAGTAAACTTGTCATTCATGTACATAGTACATAGAACAGTCGCTTGCCACCTTGTGAATGTAGGGTATGTTGTGAACAGGATAAATATTACTCTTTGCAAATATATACATATATTGTATATCACTCTTAAGTCTTCAAAACAAGCACATTACTATAGTAATGCTGTGATCCTCGGCTGTGATTTGTGTTTCGCCCCACAAGAGCCAGTTTTGCCACTTCACTTACTGACACACTTCATTTCAGTTACCTTGGAAACAGTTCAGAGCGGAATAAGAAGTCGCAGAGAGTGCTGGAAATTTCATCAGATGTGCGTGTGATAATCCAAAAATATGTTGGTAATAAGAGCTGATAAGTTTTTCTGATCTTATTATTGAATGAAACTCAAACAAATCTACTAATAACACTGAGCGCATTGGAGCTGTCACTGATGTCGGGATAATTCAGCCCTCAGTGGGAGTTTCACTGTGTGACGAAGAACAAGAGTCAGTCAGAGAGTGTAAGTTTACATTTCTAAACTCTGTCCTTCAAATGCTTTTTTGGAAAAAAAATGGGGAATGATGTAATTGTTTGCTGTTGAGAGGAGAAAGATTCAAATCAGCGCTCTGTCCCCGTCAGTTCCCATGAAGAAGCCATGGCCCTATAAAGGAGGCATGGCCTGTATACTCATTAGTATAAAGGGGTGTGGCCGTTGTGTCTGTTAGTATCCCAGGGAAGAAGGCATAACCTCAGTACTCATCAGTCATAGTGAAGAAGGCGTGGCCTGTGTACCTGTCAGTCTCAGTGCAGGAGGCGTGTCTATCACGTCTGTCAGTCTGAGTGTCACAAAAAAATATACAGCTCGGAACGTACAACTTGGTATGCACAATTTGAAATGCTCAACTCAAAACAAACAACTTGAAATATTCAAATAAGAACATTACACTAGAAACACTCAACTCAAATCCTAAAACTCAAATCAAGAAATTGAAATAATTCAATTAGAAAGATGCAACTCAAAACATACAACTGGATCTATGCAGGTTTAAAGGCTTAACTCGAAAACATACAATACAAGCCGAAACATCTCAAATAATCCAATAATCGAAACAACTCAAATAATCCAATTACAAAGATAGAACTCAAAACATACAACTCAAAAAGTTGGAATGCTTACCTTCGAAACATACAACCCCAAACATTCAACTCAACATTTAATTAAAAACATACAACTTTATCTATCATTCGAAATGTACAACTCAAAACGTACCACTCGAAATGCTCAACACAAAGCATGCAGCTCAGTGTGTACAACTCGAAATGTGTAACTCAAAACATAACTAGAAACATACAACTTGAAATGTACAAATGGAAATATACAGTATGATGCAAAACATTCAACTCAAAGCATTCAACTTGAAGTAAAAATGTACAACTCAAGTTACGCAACTCAAAATGTACAACTCGAACCAAACAACTCTAAACATAACCCACACAACATACATACAACTCAATCACACTCATTGCTTCATTTACGGAGGAATGTTTCCTCATCGTGAGGTAAAGCCAAAGAATTACTTCCTTCAGTCAGCTCTTATGTTTTAGGTGATGTGTTTTATTGCCTATAATAAATTGTCCAGTTTGTTCCTAGTGCTCTCTGATAATAAGAGCATACTGTTTGGAACTTTGTGAAAAATAAATGTAAACCACAGTGTGGTGGTTGTGCGGATGCTAACAGATGTCACCGGCTTGACGGGTTTGAGTAAATCGATGACCAGACTGCTGTCTGAAAAACCACACTGATTGAATTCATTGTGGCGGTCTGACGCTCATCTGATTTTCATCCTTTTCACTCGTCATTAGCCTCTGACTCTCCAATAAAGGTGTTATTTCAGGTCTCAAAAGTCTCCGTTGTACCTGCGCCTGCCCCATAATAACACACTGCAGCAGATTGATGTGAGGCATTAAGGGTGTGTGTGTGTGTGTGTGTGTGTGTGTGTGTGCGCAGCTCACTCGGCCGGGGAAGAGCGACGACTCTGAGACGTGGAAGTGAGGGAGATGGTTTGTGCTGCGCCTGGTGGACACTGTGGTCATTTCCAAGTTAAAAAAAAAATCATTCATTAGTGAATATTTGAATAATTTATATTCAATATTATATTTCCTTATAGAAACTCACAGTATGAATATGACTCGTGTCAGTCTCACTGAAACAGGCGTGGCCTCTGGGTCCTCATTAGTCCTAATGAAAGAGGTGGGGCCTCTGTATCTGTTAGTCCTAGTGAAGGAGGCGTGGTCTCTTCACCTGGTGAATGAGGTGTTAATATAAATCTGATTAAAGGAGGTGTGGTCTCCGTGTCTATTAGTCCTAATGAAGGAGGCATGGCTAAAGTGTCTGTTAATATCCTAAATATCTGGTAGTCCTGATGAAGAAGGCATTATCTCTTAGACCTAATGAGGGCGTGGCCTATGTGTCAGTCCTCATAAATAAGGTGTGGTCTCTGTGTCTGACTGTCACAGTAAATGAGGTGTTACTATTATTAGTTAATGATTGAGCAGGGGAGAGAGGGACACCATCCTCCCCACCCTGAGAGCACAGAATATTCTGATACACACAGCAGGAACGTTCGTTTACACTTTTGTGGCATCCCATATGTCTGTTTGAGCCTGCAGCAGTGAAATGGTTGAGTAATTACATTACCGTGCGCTGAGCTTGAACACACACACCATGCTTAGCATTCTTCACAATGTTTTTTCCAGGAATGTGTACAGCCGAAAGCGTCTCTCGTTCCTTTATGTTTTTAAGTTTTTAACATAGTCCTGTTAGAGACGCTGCTTCCTTTCAATCCTTCATTCAGTGCTGCGTAGCGATGGTGAGAATATGCTTTAATGTTTGTTCTTCAAAGGATTAGCAAGCTTGATTGAGTGAGCTAAATCCCCATGCCTCATACAGCATGCATGTTTTATTCATTAAATGAAGCTGTAGAAGATGCACAGTGGCTGAATTAAGCAGATATAGTTTAAGTCAGAATTTGGCTCTGATGCTAACTGATAGCGACATCAAAAACACCTCTTTGGTTTGCTCTGTGACACTCTTAGTATATATATTTTATTTCACCTCATAAATTTTAATGTTTAAAAACTACCTAGATAGATAGATAGATAGATAGATAGATAGATAGATAGATAGATAGATAGATAGATAGATAGATGTATTTTATTGAAGGAACATGGGAGGAACATGGTATTTTTATCTGTTTATAGTTTCATTTTCATACATTTGTGGAATGTCTGTGAAACAAGTTACTTCCTGTTCTCACTTGCTTTATAGAAGCTATAAACAGATGTTCCCTCACCAGCCTCTCTTTTCTTCCCCTCTATGTGAAGCGTCCACTGTACAAGTCCCTGTGAATGAGCTGTTACTAAAGAAAGCGTAACGTATTAAAACGAGTGCTATAATATACTGTATAGTAACTGCATTTTGGCTTTATTGTAACTCTTTGCATTGTAACAACAAAAAGTAAACATTTATAAACCTGTCGATGAAGGCGGTTTCTGCCTCGACTCTGGATTCTGACCTGAATATTAAAATCTGTGTTTACATCCTATCACTTCTCTCTCGTGAGTTCCATGTCTGGATATAATCACGCTGTTATTGGTATAATAGGACTGTAAGTAGAACAGGAAGGCTCTCCTGACCGCATTAAGCGCTTTTATCATCGCACTCTTCCACTCCCACAGATAAAAGCCTGCATATTTATCATGACCTTCGACTAAATCTCAAATCATCGAGGTCAAATAAACACACATGCTTTTCCCTCCCTCACAATGAGCTGTTGCTGCATCAAATAGCTGTGTGGAATACAGATTAGATCACAATCAGAGGGAAACGATCGAGCAGCTGAAGGGAAGAGAGAATGCTAATCACTTACCGGGAGTTTCAGCTCCTTAATACACAACATCAATCTGTGGATCTTGATCAGATCTTGGTAACACTGTGTGTCTGATGCAGGTGGAGTTTATTTGTCTGACTTATTGTCCTATAACAGCAAACAGTTTTATGTCTATCACTGCAATTTGACGATTATTACAATTTTCAATTTATTAAAGAACAACGTGTCATCCATTTTATCGATCTGTAGTTACACTTAATGTTCTGGAAACCAGTTAGTTCCTGTTCTCACTTACGTTACAGCAGCTTTCACCAGTCGTTCCCTCACCAGCCCCTTTTTCTCTCTCTTGTAGTTAATGAGACAAAAAAGTTTTGGAGTTTGTCATGTTACTGAGAAACCACAAAGCATAAACTTCTTTGTCCTGAAGATGAAGCTTTACCTCTAAATGTTACAAATCACTGACACTGGAGACTCCTTCCTTAGCTGTTAAATAAACATCTCCTTATAGAAAACTTCACCATATAACGCACTGATTTTAAATCCGTTCACACCACAGCGCTGTTGAATTCTGAATAGTGATTGGCCAGAAGGTGTTGACTAATTTTCTATAACATTAATATTAATGCACTCATTCTAATGCGTTATCATTTCTGCAGAACAGCTCATGCACAGGGACGTGTATCACCACATTCTCTAAGACTAATAATAAACAGATTGTAAAAAAAAAAAGCATTTCTGAATTGAAAAGTTCAGAAGTAATTTTTTATTGAGGACAACAGATGCAGGTTGGAGCAGTTTAAATAATTTCCGCCCATCAGCACAGAAAGGTCACTCTCATTACTCAGTAAACAAATGTCACAATCTAAAATATGCACTTTTAGATAAGAGACAGGAACACAACACTGAAGCACAAGGGGTGAGAGATTACTTTGAAAGAAGTGACATCATTCTGTGTTGCTTTTAAGTTCCAAGTGGATAGCTTAAAACCCTTAATTGTTCTTTGGTTGCCCCTCTGGTGTAATCCTTAAAGGTTCTTTGTAGAACTCTGAGAAACATAACCCAGGGGATACTGAGAGGGGGGAAGAATGAGCTCTCCAGGAGGATGGACCCAAGGATTTGGACCCACGCAAACGGCCAGACAATGATAAACACAAGATGAACCTGTGAGAAGTTGCACAGCCTTAAAACCCATCAGGCCAAAAATGCAATGCTCAGACAAGGACAGGCAGTTCCAGCACACAGGGCCTGATCCTGGTGAGGCACAGGAGGAGCCTGGCCAGGACACACCCCACAGAGCCCAGTCCCTCCACTTGCCTGAACCCACAAATCCATGCAGAGTAGTTCGACAGCGGCCCCCAGCCAACAACCTATAGCAGAGGAGAACCAGAGTGAGAACTGCCAACCAGTGGAGGTGTGCTGAGGGTGTTTGGATCCTCAAGGAAGAGAAATCCAAGAACATCGACCATCTCGCTACTCTTTAAGCGTGTCATGTTATCGAGAAACTCCTCTGTCCTGAAGATGTCTGAAAACTTAAAGTTCCAGCTTTACCTCTGACTGTTACAAAGCGCTGACGCTGGAGACTCCTTCCATCAATGTTCAATAAACATCTCCGTACAGAAAACTTCACCATGTCAACAATTACAAACAATTTTTAATCTGTTTATGTGGACAAATCCCTGTGAAATATACTATAAATATACTACACTGTTTACTATAGAAACAATAATCTATTAGAATAAGATCGATATCGAAAGTGTCTTATTCTACTGATGGTTTTATATAACAACTATTTATTCTATACTGAGTTATTATTTATGAGTGGTTTTATTTATTACCTGTAGCTTATTCTTTCTCATAACTCACCTTGACTTTTCATTATGAATGAAAGGTGATATGTGAATAAAGTTATGCAAATCAACTTCAATGCGAATGCCATATTTATACATTTATTCACACGGAATTCTCCTTCAAGCCCCGTCTCAGAAACCTCTCTGTATATATCATGCTAATATGAGCTGGCAGTGAGGTCCGAAATGAAAAGACGCTTTCATATGACGGAGACGTGAAAATGCCAATAAAATGTCGTAAACTCAGAATGACATGAGGAGATATCCTAGTAATTAAAAGCTAATTGGTTTACACTTTAATAGACTGGATTAATGACTTCCATAAATAGATGCACAGCCATTTTTTTTTTTTGCTTTATTATTTTAATTTTATTTCACTATCGCTTGTTGGAGATTTATGTACAAGGTGCTGGAATTAAAATGTGTAAATAAACTGTAGGAACACAGAAGACTGAAGAAGAAGAAGAAGAAGAAGAAGAAGAAGAAGAAGAAAGCCTTTACTGTCACATTGACTCTCTGATCATTAGCTCAGGTTTTTAACCACTGAGCAGAATATTAATGACTTACCTAACTAGACTTTATTTATTTATTTATTTATTTATTTATTTATTTATTTATTTATTTATACTTACCTACTGAGGTAATTACTAATTACTTACTTATTTGCTTACTGAATTATTTACTTACTTACAACTTAATATTTACCTACACATGTAATTAGCACTTACCTATTTACAGCTTAATCTTACAACATACTTAATTACTATTTACTACTTATTTGCTTAGTTCATTATTTATTTACTTATTTACTTACATGCAATTTAACTTTAAATAGACACTAAATTACTACTTACTTTTATATTTATTCATTTACTTAATCGCTACATTTACATGTACTTACTTACTTACTTACATACGTACAACTTAATACTTCATTACTACAATAATTTACTGCATATTTGCTTTCTTAATTATTTATTTACTTACAACTTAATCATACCTAGACACATATTTACTTATTACTTATATACATTTATTTACTTATTTACTTACTCACTTAATTATACGTACTTACTTATAGACTTACTTTCACACTTAATTAGTGTTACTTATTTACTTCCTCCTTCCTACACACTTAATTCTTTCCTTACTTACCTTTTTACTCAGTTAATTAAACACTTTTTACTTATAACTTACCACCACACTTATTTATTTAATTAATAACTACTTACTTACTATTTACTCATTACCTTAATCTTACCATCACTATTTATCTATTTATTTTTTACATTTATTTACTTACAACTTAATACTTACCTACACATGTAATTATAAGTTACATATTTACTACTTACAACTTAACCTTACCTGAACACTTAATTACTACTTACTTACTTACTTACTACTTATTCACCTACTTACAACTTAATACTTACCTACACACATAATTCCTACTTATTTATTTACTTTACCTCTGTATTTACTTACTGTTTACTTAGTTCTTTACTTACTTGTAAACTTACTTATATACTTGTACACAGATTGTACTGAAAATGAAAAATGCTGTGTGAATAAAATTGTCAGAATTACATTCTAATAGAATTTGTTATAAAATATCAGTGTTCCTAATATTGAATAAATCTGTTTATCTTGTTATCTAAGTTGTAATTTAGCAGTTTTATGTGTGTACAAAAGCATTCTGTAAGAGATCTGTATTCAGAAAGTCAGCGAATCATGAATATCTAATGTATATAAAATATGCTTGTGTTACAGAGCAATTTGTTCGCCTCGGAAACAGACGATGTTACTCTAAATATGCAAAATAATGAGACGACGCGATGCAAATACACAAAACAATGACAACCAAATGAACAGGTGAACACAATTATGGCGTGGTGCCGTTTGACTCGGTGAAGCGTGTTGGGTCTGGCAGTAGAGGTGTGCTCTGTAAGCGCAAACACACTGCACGTCTGCAAAAATACAGAAAAATCAACCTGCAAGGTCGCGGCGTCCTCCGCTTCCCTGCTCACTGAGAGTTATCCAGGCCATGTAATTCAATACACCTCGTTCTGTTAGAGCTAATATTTTCATATAAAGTTTAAACTGAATGAAGTCTGAAGTACTGAAAATATTACCACAACCCTAATAAGTAACAAAAAAAACACTCAATGAATGTGAAATGAAACACCGTTCAAATACGTCTTAATGATTTTCCTAATAAATAAACTCTCTTCTAATAAAATGTAGTAATTCAGATTATTTTTTTTTTTGCCAAACAAAAACATCGAACATACGCAAGCTGCAGGAACACGACACAGATCTTAATCGAATTCAGAGGCGGTGATTTCATTATTCATTTGAGCTGAAGGGATAAAAACCGAGTGTAATGAGAAGCAGGGATGTCAATCTGTCCAATTAGCTTTAGCACACACTCACACAAACACACACAAACACACACACACACACACACACACACAGCTACAATCTATTTTATTGACCTATAGCAGAGGAGGAACAAAACAAAAACAAAACACACCGTCAGGCTGCACACAGAGGAGAAACAACACACACGAAAGATCGCCCTAACAACAAACAACCGCTGCAGACTGCACACACAGAAGCAGCTTGAAAAAAATAAAACGTTTCGTTTGTTTGTTGAGGCTTTAATTATGCAACATATGAATTAAGCGATATTGGCTAAGCTAGCAAAATAACCAATTAGCTGTGAATATGTTGAGAAGTTTTCTGTAAAGAGATGTCTATTTAACATGTATGGAAGGAGTCTCCAGTGTCAGCGCTGTGTAACAGGCAGAGGTAAAGCTGTAACTTTTCCGACATCTTCAGGACAGAGGAGGCTGGTGAGAGAACGACTGTCTACAGCTGCTATAACGTAAGTGAGAACAGGAACTAACTTGGTTCACGTTTTCAGACGTTCTACAACATAATAAAAGTATCACGTATATAAATAAATAAAAAATGAGCCGAGACATTGGAGGTAACGGACAGAAAGTACTTTGTTTCTAAAATCACTAACAATAATGTAAAGAGAAACAAAGGAAGTTTAAAAAAAAAGAGAAAGCTATTATGAGTGAAACTCCCAAATCCTCTGTCCTGTCCTTCTTCCTGTCTATATTACATAAAGTTTCTTAATCCTCGTATGAAGTAATCTTCAGCTGCGCTCTTAGGCAACACAATTATCTTCTCAAATTGTTATTCTTCTTATTTATATTTATTTCTGCACTTTTAAAAACAGACTCATGATGAAGGTCACAAAATGAAGATGTTTCCTCTGAGTCCGGCCACGTTGCTGTAAAATCCGTGTGCACTTTTATAAAGAGGGAAAAAAGCAAAACAGATTTGCAAAGTGCCGCATAATTAGATGATAATTAGAAATTTTTCATGCACAAACACAATAATTGCTGAACAAGTTCAACACAAGCAAAATTCAGCTGGAGGCCAAAGAGAACACGCTGACAAAACACTCCTTCACATCTGTCTATACGGATAAAGGAGATCAGTCAGGAGATGCTTGGATTCATTCACTGTGGCACAAACCACGAGGCAGACAGACAGACAGACAGACAGATAGACAGACAGACAGACAGATAGATAGATAGATAGATAGATAGATAGATAGAACATTGATTATATTCCCATAACAGCATGTCGGTCATCGATCACATTTACTATTTATTTAGGATCAGCGTCATGCTTTTTATCCGTTTATAGTTAGATTTAACGTCCTGTTCTCACTTACGTTATAGCAGCTATCAGTCGTTCTTTCATCAGCCTCTCTTTTTCTCTGTCTCTGTGTAAATTGTAATATTTCTCGTATTAATCGTGACGGTTTTGATGCTTCGTACAGTACGTGTGATCACAGAGAGTTTGGTTGGTGTTTTTGCGTCGCTGCGCCTCACCGGAGAGCCGGTGCGTGATTTCCGCCTCTGGTCATTACCTCCGTTTTGAACGTTGATGTTTTTGTTGTGTTTGCTGACGGCGTTTCAGCTCCGATTAGAGTTCACATCACTCAGAGCACCACGTCACATAGATTCACCCTGAGATCTGCTCCTGCTCCACCACCGCTGTCACGGTGTGATGGGGGAAATATTGGCCATGCTGACCTTTCTGTCATTCACACACACACACACACACACACACACACACACACTACAGCCTTCCTGTCTCCATGATTATTGTTAGTTCCTTACAGGTTCTAAGTCGAGACCCTCCAACAGAGCGAAACTTGTCAGAGACGGTTATCTAGTTATGAGAGTTATTGAGTTAGGACACTCTTTATGAGGCTAAGAACCCTTGAAGAACCCTTTTCTCTAAGACTGCACTCAGTATTAAGACACCTGACATGTTCTAGGTATTATAATAATAATAATAATAATTGAAATAAATTTTCTTTGCTTGTCTCTCTGAGGGAACAGTTAAGGTTTAATGGCTAAGAACTCTTAATTATCCAACAAAACCCTTAAAGAACCCTTGAAGAACCCTTTTTTGCCTGAGAGTGTATCATGTACCAAGAAGCTAAATGTTAAACATCCAACAGGTTCTAGGTATGGAGAAGAAAATATTGTGTAATAATATTATAACTACTTTTACAGGTTCTCTGGCTGTCTCTCTGGAGGAACCTTAAAGGTTCTTTGTAGAACCCATGTGTCTCTGATGGAACCCTTTCTTTAATGGAAGGGTTAGCAAGTAGAAGCCTTTTAGGAGGATAAGAAACCTGAATTATGATGATTTATTATTGAATTGTGATGATTTTCATTTAACTGCATAATAACTGAATCAGTGGCAAATAATCATACACAGTTTGTATGTTCAGGATACACAGTGTTTTTTTTTTTAAACTTCACCGAAATTCTGATCATACACACACTCCTGATGAACTGAATAAAAAAAGAAAATATGAAATACTCATGCATATTCAAATAAATGCAAAAAAAAAAAAAAAAACTAACAAGTGAAGCCCTTCTCACTCTGATGTTAGGTGACAGATGCTCTGGGTTATTTCATGTCAAACGTTTTGTCTTTATTTAAACTGCA
>CM075012.1:26803473-26818473 GCA_037576675.1 Pangasius sanitwongsei | reverse complement strand
CTGAAGGATTTTTTGTTCAGAATGAATACGGAATTATCCGAGTCATTATCCGTGTCTTCCTACACAAAATCCTCACCTGTATGAGTCAAATCAATAGCATTATGATGTATATCCGCATAAATCTGCGCTTTGTTCAGGGTGATGCTCTGAGCGTCCTCCTCCTCTCCTCGTTTTCACGTTCAGCAGAGACGTTTCCTGCAACAAATCGATTTGTGAGCACAAAAATGAAATCCTCATAATTAAAACGTTTTATTTAGCATTCATCACTATTGTGCCGTCGGTTACAAGCTGCTGAAATTAATTTGAGGTGAAATGAGTCAGAATCTGAAAAACAAGGCCTTTTTTTTTTGCTCTCTAACACTCCTGCATGATGCTGTGACCAGTACAGAGAGAAAAAAAATCCAATTTCTGAATTTCTCACCACGACACATCGACCCTCTTGTGCCTGACCCACCGTTTCTGTCTGGCTCCGTTTCAAACTCCTAATCAGACAAAATGCTCTCTCGCTGTTTAAATGAGCCAAAGCGGCTGCCCACGCGTCTGACACCTGCTCACCGCTGCACGGGTCGTTATATTAACATCGCCGGCTTCTCCGCATTGACGTCTCGCTCTAGACTTTACATTAAACCATCTTCTTATTCAGGCACTTATCATATATAAAATACTCGTCCATGATCTTATCAATCTTCAGCAGTATGCACTATTTTCGGTCTAAAAACATCTCACATATATCCAGTGACGTGTAAAGAACATGTCTAAGCTCTAGAAGTATCGCAAACACTTAAAAAAATGACTCATAAGTCTTAATTTTCTTTTTGTGGACCAACTCACAGGCCACTTTATTAAGAACACCCGTACACCTGCTCATTCATGCAGTTATCCGGTCAGCCCATCGTGTGGCAGCAGCACAATACAGCTCAAGAGCTTCAGTCAAAGTTCACGCCAAACATTAGAATTGGAGGAAACGTGATCTCAAAGATGTGACTTGACCGTGACGTGGCTGGGCTGCGTATTTCAGAAACTGCTGATCTCCTAAGAGAGGTCAGAGGAGAATGGACAGACAGGTTTGAGCTGAAATGAAGACTACAGTCACTAGAACAGATAGATGTTCCTTATCAGCTTGGTTAGTCTGCTGGCATGTGCTGCTTTCATGGCACTACTCCAGATTACTGCTGTGTTAAAGATGGCACCCACCACAACTGACTGGAAGAACATGCATAGCATCCTGTTGCATACATTGAAGGACCTGAGCTTCCTCAAAAAACGGAGTCTGCTCCGTCCCTTCTTGTAGACTGCCTCAGTGTTACGTGTCCGATCCAGTCTAGGTGCACTCAAGGGTACCTGAAGGATTCCACCACTTCCACGTCCTCCCCAAGGATAGAGCCACATTGGGCTGTAGGTTGTTCCTTCCACACCACTCAACGAAGCTGTCGATCACAGCTCTCTACCCCGACTCCTGCCCTTCCCTTCCACTTCCCACTACAGCAGAGTCATCAGAAAATTTCTGTAGAGGACACATTCTGGAGTTGCAGATGGAAATATTCCTTCTGGAGCTCCTGTGTAGCTCACCACCTTGTCTGACACACAGTTTCTCAAACGCACAAACTGGGGTCTAGCTGTCAGGTAGTCAGGGATCCAGGAGGTTGTGGTGGCGTCCCTCTGCATTGCTTTAAGCTTTTCACCAAGCAAGAAGGACTTTCTTTGAAACTGGAACTAGACAAGATGTTTTCTAGAGTGCAGGGACCAGAGAACAGGAGCATCAGCACCTTTGCTTTTAACCTCTGAAATGGAGTAGAAGGGGGAGGGTGCGTTCAGCTCTTTATGCTGGCCTAAATGTTATCGTCAACTCTTTTGAGGATCACGTGATGATTTAGCAATGCAGATTTAGTGCATGATGCTAAACTGGTGGTTGCAATCTTTCATTATTTGTCAGCTACATTAGCCAGGTCCGGTGCAAAACTTTACAAGGAAAACTCAGATACTAAACATGTTTTGGCTGACTGATTACATTCGGAGAAAACTGTATTTTTGTCCAAACTTTTCCTTTAATTGCAGCTCATGAGTTTTGGACGAGCATGTCATTACACTTTAAATCATCATCGATCGTTAAATAGCTCATCTCAGTACGGTGGCCTGCTGGAGGCCGAGTGTGAGCTCAGATCAGTGTGTGTGTGTATGAGGATAGGAGTGTGTGTGCATGTGTGTGTGTGTGTGTGTGTAATGGGAGCGATTTATGAGCCATGTGCTTTAGGGTGTGTGTGCATTTGCTTGAGCATTATCAGCTCTATAAATTACACACACTGCAATGAGCCCGGCAAAGTGCTCTGCTCCATCATACTTAGCCGCTCTGTCCTTATCTGCGCTGCCTCGTGTCCCCAGAGTCCACATTCTTTCTGTTTCTCATTTTATCTCTCTCTCTGTCTCTCACTTGTTCCTGAGGGACTAATGTGTCCTCGTCGCCTCGTCCGTTTGGACTCTGAGAGAAACGCTCATCTGTTTAGACTGAGCTCTGACACGGGACTTTCTGTCCACATTAACAGCTGCTGCTTTGCCAATACAGAGCCTACACACACACACACACTGCTGCAGCCACTGAATTCTGGATTCTGATTGGCCACAAGGTGTTGATTAAGGTTAATATTAATGCGCTTGTCGTTTCTATAGTAACAGCACATACACAGGGACTTGTACGGCGGACGCTCCACATAAACGGATTAAAAACATGTATAATTGTTGATATAGTTGGTGAACTTTTCTGCAAGGAGATGTTCATTTATGGAAGGAGTCTCCAGTGTCAGCAGTAAAGCTGTAACTCTAAGTTTTCTGACATTCCTCAGGACAGAGGAGTTTACACTTTGCGGTTTCTTGGTGATACGACAAGCTTGAACACCCGTGAGCGCATTTCATGGCCACTTTTTAAACCAGAGAAACATAAATAAAATAAATAAAATGTTCCATGACGTTCCTGATTGGTTAAATCTAAGTACGGTAGTCATTTTGGTATCACTATCGGAATATGTATTGATGAGTAACAAAAAAAAAACCCTGTCAATTCAAGTCAAAGCACAGCATGCAGTTGCTAAGCAACAGTGTTCCCTCGACCTGAAATGTTCAAACAGTAAGCGTATCGTGTTTTTCGACTCCCTGTGATGATCTCAGCATGAGCGTAACTTCTTTATGGAAGCTACATGACATGTCTCATCACTTCCTACAATAATGACTTTCAGACTGAGTTGAAATTTGAAGTGTGAGATCAGAATGTTTTAAAAATAGGGCACTTTTTTTTAAAACACACAGGCACTTTCTTTCTGTTAATTAAAATTCCTGAACTGTTTTGCCTCTGACAACAGCTGCATGCACACGATTGCACCGTTCAGTGTGAAATTCATTAATTTTCAGCTCGCGTCTCAGCGACAGGAACCCGTGAAAGCCAGGTAGCACCTTTCCGCCGCTGCTTTCGCGAGATGGTGCGAGACGCTGCCTCTTTTTATACACCAACAATGCAGCGTACACAGCTGGCTGCTGTCATCAGACCGAGTCGAAGATTTCACCCAAAACATCACCTAAAGCTCTGAGAAGACAGCTGCAGTGGAGAGAACGTGTGTGCATTTATTCTTGTACGGTCATGGACCTGCTTGTTCATGATAATTAAAGTGTGTTTTCACTGTTGGTTTGAATAACGGGTCAGGGTTGTGATTGTGGGGTTCTGTGGTTGTGTGAGGGTTCTGATTGGTTGTTAGGTGTTGATTAACGTTCTATAACAGCAGCTGTGACAGTAGTGCAGATGCAAATCACAGGTTTATATTAAAGCACCTGTTCTAAGAAAGAAAGGAAGAAAGAAAGAAAGACGGTTCTTCAAACATTCAAGTAATGCCAGGTCTGGTTTACTCTTTTTGCATTTTTTTGGTAACACAACAAGCTGCGTTTCTGTTTTCCTTTTAACTATTAAAGAGAGGCTGGCGAGAGAACGACTGTGAATAGCTGCTATAACGTAAGTGACAACAGGCACCAACTTGTTTCACAGAACATTAAATGTGACCATAAAGGGATTAAAAGTTTGACATGTTTTTTAATAAATAGGAAATGTAATCACTGGTAAACTGCTAGGGTGGAAGAGGAATAAAACACTCAGGGACGTGCTGTTATAGGAAAATAATCAGTTTGGTGTGTATTTCGAGCTTGGAGGATATAATTATCAGTCCCAGTTCTGTTATTGTTCTCTTCTCAGCATTAAAGAACCACATTCCTTCAACCTTCAAGCTAACATTAGCCACAGAATACAGCTCAACAGATCGCGAACTAGCCAAGTGACATTAGCTAGCTAGCTAAAACACAAGATCTTATTGTGAGAGAAATCAACTCTGATCTCTCATCGGTCCATCGCTCCGCTCGGAAGCTTCACATCTGATCTTTCTTTATTTCTTTATGATGTTAATTTTTTACATGATTTTATTCTTCGGATGTGATGTTCTCAGATTAATGAATTCCATGAATATACAGTACATACAGTAACTGGACACCATTCTATGGTTTCTGATGGTTTTCTAACAGCATGTAATGGTCTGATCACAATGTAATGGGTTCTAATGACTACACATATGTCTCAATAACTTCCTCTTCAGACAGTACCTAGTGCTTCTTTCATTCATTTTTTTAAAATTTGTTCTTCCTAGTCAGCGTCTAGACCACTCCAGTGGTTGTACAAACAAGAATTAGCCTCCAGTCTTTCAGGTTCTCAATCCTTATAGACTTCCCAAGCACTTCATACTTCATTTAGTCATCAGTGTCTGACTAAACTTATTCTTATTGCCCCACACAAGAGCTGTGTATTGGTCTGCACTACACTGTCCTTTACTGTGCCTCTTGTCCTGTTTTGTAATTGTTGTACTGTCTTGTGCTGTTGCACTCGTTTGCACATGTACACGTTATGTAGTACTGTGTATGTCTTTATAGCCTTCTTTAGTTGTGTGTAGTCTCATGTAGCTCTGTGGGGTTTTTTTTATGTAGCATGATGGTCCTGGAGGAACGTTGTCTCATTTCACTGTGTACTGTACCAGCTGTATATGGTTGAACTGACAATAAAGCCACTTGAACATGAACTTGAAGTCATTTATTTATAGACAGAAAAAACATATATACTATTAAGATACAACAATTCAGTTAATTAAACTCTGAATATTTCATGGATCTGTAGCTGCATTAGAATCTGGAGATAAAGTGTTTGCTGTAAACCATTACACTGAACCCCTTCAGGACGTGAAAAATACTTTTTTTTTTCAGCACAGAAGAAGGAAAGAAAGGAAGAAGGAAAGGGCGTTAAAAATAGCTGCTCGTCAATTCTCGGCCTTTCAGCTCGAACCAAGAGCAGAAAAGAGAATAAATGAATGTAGTTATGGATGAATAATTGAAGACAGATCTGCCTTTGCAAGCGAGGGAAGCAGTCTAACAGGAAACAGAAGCGGATGGTTTCCAGAAGCACAGCAATACATCCAACTAACAAGAACCATCTAACGACTCTGACAGCTTTTGAGAAAGAGGGTGAGATGCAACAAACGTGTGTCAGGTAAAGATCCAAACGGAGAGAGGAGACAAAAGTTAGACCACACTTTATAGGTGGATGAACAAACAGAATACAATCATTTGTAGCTCCAGAGCATCCTGTTCTCCCAAAGTTCTCATATGTGACTCCTCTACCAAATTTTTCTTCACAGGCTTTATTAAAGTTCTAAACTTTTTGCCTTCCAGACCAAAGGGTTCTGCAATGGTTCTTAAAGCTCAAGATCTCGCTGCTTTAGTGTCCTGAACTCTTAAGACCTCATCATCCTTCGACGTTCACCTAGCTTCCATGAAAAGCATGACGTAACTGAGGAGAAAACAGACGTCATGCAGAGGCTTCATGCACACGGGAGCTGGGCGAACTTCATGGACAAACACAGGCCTGTGATTGGTCGTTACAAACCAGGTGTGCCCAATCCAGTTCTTTCCAAGTATCACATAAGTTTCACTAGCATTTATTTAGTATTTATTCCATTTATTTAATGGTCTCACATAAAACCTGCACCTTAATTCTCTTTTCTCTTTGGTAATATGGAACAAAATATGCGTTCTTCCACTTCCTCATCTGTTTTTTAATCCCATTTTCTCCCAATTTGTTCATTCACCAAGTCCCAGCCACCAGCCAGCTCTTCCCAATCACACAAAAGCACTAAATCAGGGAGAGTGAATGCTCACACAGTCTGAAAAAAGGGTTATCTGCCCTCTTACACATACATGAGCTCACAGACGCCCACGATTGGCTAGATTGGTAAGACTTGTCTCTCAACAATAGAGCAAATGTTCCATCATTTGTTTACATTCTTCCAAACAAATCCTGTGTTGGTGTAGTTTATGCTACCAGCATTTTGCAGCAGTCCATCTTCTTCCTGCAGTCATAGGAATTATTGTAAAGTTTTAATCGTAGACATCAACTCCACATTAAACTCACCTGCCAATGTTTACGCATTTCCACATTTTAACATCATAGTATGCTGTTACGAGTTATCACTAAAAAATGCGCCAAAAGTCTTCTTTTTTCCCTAATAAAAACGCCAGATGAGCCAATCGACAAGTGATTGACAGTTGTGTAGGTGTTTTAAACTCTCCACTGTTGACTTACCTCCTGGAAGCCCCGCCCCCTTCCCCCATCTCACATTAGTAATGTTTTTCTAATCTCAACTCGATTTTCCTACTAGAAATATACAATGACACGGCATCCTCGCCTTCTGTCACAGTAAATGGAGAATGTTTCGAGTTCATTAACGTGCATTTTTTACACACAGGTGTAAATAACTTCCTCCTCAGACAGTATCTAGGAAAGCACTTCATTTGTTCATTTTTTAAATGTGTCCTTAGTCGGCGTCTAGACCATTCCAGCAGTTGTACGAACGGGAGTTAGCCTCCAGTCTTTCAGGTGCTTATAGATTTCCCAAGCACTTGAGAGTGTCTGACTAAACTTAAATCTTTATTAAATGGAACTGAACTGTGAAGACCAGAGATGAAGAGAAGTGAGCGAGACGAGGAGAGAAGAAAAGAACAGAGATCTGTTTTGTTTTATTTTTTCCCCTCAGAAACGAGATCCTCCACATCTATTCAATTCTGTGTGTGTTAAAAGGGATACATGAAAGTACACACACGCAGAGACAGTGATTTAGAAATAAAACACAAAAGCGAAAGGAGGGAACGAGACGAGCCTTTGATCCACCATGAGAACGTCACTGTGATGCTTTTTGTCTCCTGCCTGATCTCGTTCCTCTTAACTAGAGCTTCCACTTCCTTTAAGGGAATGCGAGCTCTTGTTTTTTGACAAAAAAACTGCTCACTAGAGTCAGAGTTTGCTGGAGATGAAGTAGATTTAAGTCCATTTTTAAGACATTTGATTTATATTACACTATACTTATGTAATAATACACATTTTTATAAAGCCAAAACACATTCCATCCAGTCACATTGCCTCAAAAGCTAATGTATAGAAGTGAGCAATTGTATCTTTCCCTACAAGATACGATAATTTACCTAAAACTAGCTAGCATGCTAGTTAACAAAGATTCGTAACAGACTTGTAACATGTTGCATGACTCGTGTAACGTGCAGGTTGAAGAGGAAGCATGTAATTGCAGACGCCTGGTGTGTTTTGCTGCTTAAAAATCCTAATGGAAATTTCGTAATTATGAGGTATTCAGACTTGTCTTTTCCTTTGTGCCATGACTTTCCGAGTTAGAGGCGTGTCAATAACAAAAAGCCCCAATACTGATGTGATGCCAACAGCAGACAGCAAACAAAAGAAGTGTTCCTATTCCATCACCCATCCAAAACCAACTGAACACTCACCATGTCGTAATCACCACCTCCTGACCTCCTAAGCACAAACTTCCGAGGTGTTTTTTTTATCAGGCATTTTATCCAAGAAACATCATCAGAAGGTCATGGAACAAGGATACTCCATACTCTAGGTCAAAGGTCAAAACCAGGAAGTACTATAAGACACAGAATTCAGAAAACTCACTGGGCTTGAAAATATAAAGTACAAAACAGCAGGGTATACATTATATAAACTACTCAGTATATAAACTACTTTGCAGTAACACAAAACAGGTGAACACAATCAGGTAACAAGACAATGACAGGACAGGGGGTGGAGACAGGAAACCAAAACAGTAACCAAAAGCACATGGTGTTTTTATCGTCATGGGAACCGGGACACGAAGCGGGAATCTGTGACTTGTTGTTTGAATTTAGTGTGGAAAAAGAGGACAGTTACGGTTGGGGTTATCACTCTTACTTTTCCTTACATCTTCGTTAGTCTAAAATAAAATGCACATCACAGGTGCTTTTGCAAATTCTTAATGTTAGCTAGCTTGCTAGCTAATAAAAATGGTTCACAGTGACTGCACACCTACAAATCTGCAAGATTTCTGTGTCTGATTTTTTTCTAATTGCCCGTTTTCTTTGTGCTCCTCTTTGAAATGAAATGTCTGTAGGGCTAAATATCTGCTGCTGTGGATGGTTCCTCTCTGCATTTCTTCCTCATGTCATCACTGTCACCTCTGGCTTGTTCATCAGGGATCTAAATCTACAGCCGTATTTCTGTAAAACTGCTTTTTGATGATGTCTATTTCTAAAAGTGCTATACAAATAAAATCAAATGGAAAACACTGAAACATGACATTTCGTGGGCATGGATTTATACTTCATTGCGAGGCATAATTCTCAATCATGCTGTATTTTCTCTCCCTCGAGGTAGGTTTCTGCTGGGGTGGAGGACAGGTCTCTTCTTCCACTGAAGCTCCCGGGACAGGAAGACCAGGACCAGGACATGCCCCAGCTCCCTGCCTGACTCATTTGGAGGATGGAGGATGGAGGAGTGATGGGAAATTCGGAATAGCTCACTATAGGAATGATTTCCAGCTGCTCAGCTACTCAGCTTTCTCCAGGGAGGATGGACGATGCCTCCAGATGCAAACGGACGTCTACAGCCATCTTGGTGTCCTATTTCGGAACCACTTAAGATAATTTGTGCATTTATATAAGGAATAAAACACTCAGTGTGGTGCTCTTATAAGAAAATAATCAACTGTAGGCTGGTGTGATGAAGCAGAGTTACTGTTACCTTCCTGAAGTTGATTATTTTCCTATAAAAGGACAAGCCCAAGTGGTTTATTCCTCGTATACCACGTAAAGCGTGAACTCCTCTGTCCTGAAGATACAAGCCCCGTGAATGAGCTGTTACTATAGAAACCATAATGTATTGGAACGAGTGCATTAATAAACAGTAAATCTGTGATTTGCAGCCTCACTACTGTTATAGAAAATTAATCAACACCTTCTGACCAATCACGATCCAGAAGTCAGCAGTAAATATCTGCAGGTTAACTGCAAGTTTTTTCACCCTTTCAGTCAATGAATCCACCAGACAGAAACGGAGTTGGTTGATTACGTTCGGCATTTAACAGCCAGTCGATTCTGTACACGGAGACTCTGGGCAGCGAGGATAGAACGCCATCGTCTCGAGTCAAGGTGAAGCTCTCACTCTGTGGCACACACACACACACACTCACACAACTGGACTTAAAGAAAAACAATTAATCCTCATTATCCTCATCAGGTGCTCATTATGCAGTCTGCTGCCCCAGTGTTCAGCTCACAAAGCCCTTCTGTTTCTTCACCTCTCCTCTAACATCTCTCCATCTTTACCTCCTCTAACATCTCTCCATCTTTACCTCCCCTAACATCTCTCCATCTTTACCTCCCCTAACATCTCTCCATCTTTACCATTAAGTTCTAGCTTAATGACCTTTGTATACGGTGATACTGCGATGTCTACACTGCAATAACTGCAGCTTTAAAAGGTTAAACTCAGATTTCTGGACCAAATGAGATTTGATGTTTTATTTATCTTTTTTTCATTCAATGCAACGACATGACTATCTATCTATCTATCTATCTATCTATCTATCTATCTAAATTTTCACTGTGCAAATTAAACACAACAAAAAATATTATAGTTATGACGTTGCCTTTCTCTTGACAGACTAGTTCATTTTCATCTAGTGATGATCAGAAGGTGTTGATTAATTCCCTATAAAGTAGTGCAGCTGCAAATCACAGGTTTATATTAAACCTTGTTAGAACATATTATCGTTTCTATAGTAACAGCTCATTCACAGGGACTTTACCACGAGCACCTATGGTGGAGTTTTCTGTCATTTATTTAATATTTATAGAAGGAGTCTCCAGTGTCAGCACTTAAAGCTGTAACTTGTGTTTGTTTGTTTGTTTGTTTGTTTTGTTAACATCAAGAGAGAGAAAAAAGAGCGGCTGGTGAGGGAACGACTTTATAGCTGCTATAACGTAAGTGAGAACAAGAGCTAGCTTGTTTTGTGGACTTGTGGACTATGAAATTGTAATTGTTGGCTAATTGCTCACACTTGCACATGAGATCTTTATGAACATGGTGTTAATGATCTGCATTCAAACTCGGATGCCCCTCACACTCTCTCTCTCTCTCTCTCTGTCTCTCTCTCACACACACACACACACACACACACACACTGTGAAGGGTGTGTTAATGAGCCGAAGCGAGTGGGTGTGTCAGTGCAGGGTGTGTTCCGGTGGTGTGATCTGTTTTACTTGGGGTTTACTGCAGCTTTTTTCCAGAGAATAAAGTGAGAATAAAAGAGCTGACTCTCACAAGACTCCATTCTCATTAAAAATAAAACATGACACTCGAGCGCTGCAGTGTGTCGTGGTTCAGCTCAGAGCTCATCTAACACACACACACATATACACACACACACAAACACACAGGCGTCTCCTCAGAGCGGCATTATGTGCAGCTGAGCATTTTATCTTTCACTTTTGTGGAAATGTATCTGATCCTTTATATCTTTAAGCACCTCCTCCATACGTGTGACTCGTTTCCCTCTGATGGACTGTATCCATTTCCTCGAGAGGAAAAATGTTAATACACAGAATTTCTCTCGTATTGCTTTTCATTCCAATCCACACGTTCCTCTGCGAGATGTAATTCTCTCAGTAACACTTCTCTCTTTATGGCGAGAATCAAAATGGGGTTATCAGTGGAGCCTTTGGCTCACGGCGGAGCGCTTTTCCCTCTCTATCCTTCAGCATGGGTCTCGTGATACATGCAGTAGATATAAAAAGTTTACACACCCCTGTTGAGATTGTAAAAAAAAATGAAACCAAGAAATAAATCATGTTAGTATTTTTTCCACTTTCGATGTGATGTAGCAACCAAAATATTCAAGTAAAAAAAAAAAGAAAAAGACGTATAATATCCTGGTTCAGATTGAACAAATCACATTCAAACTCGAACTCCAAAACTAATTATCATACAGCTGTCATCAGTGAAGTGATTCGGATTAATAAAAAAAAAAACCCAGCTGTTTCTGTACGATTTTCTTGATATGTTCTTAGTTTCGTCCGACTGCTGAAGCCATGTTCCACTAAAAGCTTAAAAAGCCTGTACAGGGTCTCACTGTCGAAATGTATCAGTCAGGAGAGGGGTACAAAGAAATTTCCAAACATTAGATGTGCCATGAAACACCCTGAAGGTCATCTTCAACAAGTGGAGAAAATGGAGCACCACAGTGACATCACCAAGAACAGGATGTCCCTCCAAAATAAAGGAAAGGACAAGAAGAAAATGTATCAGGGAAGCTGCCAAGAGATCTACAGCAATATTAATGGAGCTGCAGGAACATCTGGCAAAGTATTGGTCACTCCCTGCATCTCAACAATCTGTCATATTCTTCACATGTCTGGGCTATGGGGTAGAGTGGCTAGATGGAAGCCCTTTCTCATGAAAAACATCCAAGCTCAACTAAATCACCCCAAACCATGTGACAAAATGTGTTATGTTCTGATGA
Organism: Pangasius sanitwongsei; assembly: GCA_037576675.1. NCBI lineage: Eukaryota > Metazoa > Chordata > Actinopteri > Siluriformes > Pangasiidae > Pangasius > Pangasius sanitwongsei. Next base: position 26,806,549 of record CM075012.1, on the reverse strand, counting down.
GACCAAGGTAGAACTTTTTGGGCATAATTCTAAGAGACATGTTTGGCACAAAAGCAAGACAGCTTATCACCCATAGAACACTATACCCACGGTGAAGCATGGTGGTGGCAGCATCATGCTATGGTTCTGCTTCTCTTCAGCTGCGACTGAGGCTCTAGTCAGGATAAAAGGAATCATGGATAGCTCCAAATACTAATCTGTTCTGGCATAAAACCTACAGGCTTCTGTTAGACAGCTGAAGATGAAGTAAAATTTCACCTTTCTGCACGATAACAACCCAAAGCACAAACCAACAAAGTCAACAAAGGAACGAAATCAGAAAATCAGAAGAAGAAGATCCGTGTTTTGGAATGTCTCAGTCAGAGCACAGATCTAAATCCTACTGAAACCTGTGGAATGACTTGAAGAGGGCTGTGTAAAGGAGATCCCCTCGCTATCTGATAGATCTGGAGCATTTCTGTAAGGAAGAATGGAATAAAATTACCAAATGAAGATGAGGAAAGTAGACTCTTACTCAAGAACGCTGAGTGCTGAATTACAAGCTAAAGGTACTTTAACAAAGTGTCAGTTAAGGGGCGTGCATACTTATGCAACCAGGCTCTTAAGTTTTTTTCTTTTTCTTTTTTTTTTCCTAAAATGTTTCTATTTATTTTCACTTGAATATTTTTGGTTGCTATATCACATTATAATGTAGAAAAAGATTTGCCATGATTTATCTTGTTTCATTTTTATACATTTTTTTAAATACTTTTTATAACCTCTGTATATCTGTCTCTCTCTCTGTCTCTCTCTGTCTCTCTCTCTGTCTCTCTCTGTCTCTCTCTCTCTCTCTCTCTCTCTGTCTCTATCTGTGTCTCTCTCTCACTGTCTCTGTGAAACCTTATCAGGTTGGACTTAAGGAACTCTAGATGCTGCTACACACTGCACACCCTGCACAACACACACACACACACACAAATTGTGTATGCACGCTAGCTCTGCCTCAGTGCCTCAGCGCCTCGCTCATTAAATCCCTCCACTCGGAGAATTTTCTGGAATAATTGTGGATGATTTAAAAACTGCTCACACGCTAGCTAATGATTTTCTGACTTACATTAGCATATCGCTAAGTGTTAGCATGCAACACGCATTCAAAAAGTTGCTTATAATTAACGCTAGAATGAAATTCCTCCCATTTTTACACAGGTGAAAGAAAGAAGAATGAAAAAACACTCAATAAATAATATAATGAAAATAAATATTACATCTTGATCAGAACAACAACAACACGGGAGCCAGGAACAAGATGGCCGCCGCTGTAGAATAAACGCATTAGCTACGACGGTGGCTAATGAGCGATTTCTAACAATGAAACCCTACAAGATTATCTCGCTAATCTACTTATGAAATGTTGCGCTCCTGCTCCTGAGGCTTCGCTTCGAATAGTAATTTCCCAAGGTCAAAAATCTCCTCCAGCCTGAAACACATCGCTCACATCGTCTCCTCGTTAAAGACGAAAGATTGAAACATTGTTATTTACAAATCCACGTCTCTACCAGAGGTCACGATTATCAGAGAGTTGATGTGACTTTTTAAAAATTGCTTTAAAAATACCAAAAAAATCATCCTTTTATATATAAGGGAAAAACTGAATAAAATAAATATTAATTATGAGAGAGAGAGACATAGATACAGACAGAAAGAGACTGAGAGAGACACATACAGAGATAGAAAGAGAGAGAAAGATAGTGACAGAAAGATACAGAGAGAGACAGAGAAATGTAGAGAGATGAATACAGAGAGACAGAGAGAGACAGCCTGAGATAGACAGATAGAGACAGGGAGGTGCAGAGAGACAAATAGATAGAGACAGAAAAAGAGAGACAGATAGATAAACACAGAGAGAGACAAACAGATAGTGAGACAGAGAGAGAGATAGACAGACAGACAGAGAAAGACAGACAGGGAGAGAGAGAGACAGACAGACAGGGAGAGAGAGAGGCAGAGAGACAGAGAGAGAGAGAGAGAGAGACAGACACAGAGAGAGAGAGAGAGAGAGAGAAAGAGAGAGACAAAGAGAGAGAGACAGACAGACAGAGATACAGACACACAGAGAGAGAGAAAGAGAGAGAAAAAGAGAGAGCGAGACAGACAGACAGAGAGAGAGATACAGACAGACACACAGAGAGACAGACACACACACACACAGAGAGAGAGAGAGAGAGCGAGACAGACACAGAGAGAGAGCGAGAGAGAGAGAGAGACAGACACACACAGAGAGAGAGAGAGAGAGAGAGAGAGATGAGTGCCTGAAGTCTGTGGATTATTCATTAGCAGTCAGTGAGGCTTGTTAGTACAGCGCTAAATAGGACACGTCACCGAGAAGGGGGCACAAACTTTGACCCTCTGTCACCTCTCAGTGTCCCAGTACAGAGCTGGAATGCATACAGAGAGAGAGAGAGTGTGTGTGTGTGTGTGTGTGTGTGTGTGTGTCACCAATAACTTTATGCCGTAATCTTTCACATATACTCGCTGTATCATGTCACTCAGTTAATATTTATTGCTCAGTAATATATTATTTAAACTCTCACAGAATGTTATGTTAAATATTAAAATGTTTGTATAAAACAACAAAAATGTGTGTATTGATTTAACGAAGTTTGAATAAAAACAAGATAAAGAAATAAAAGAAATATAATAAATAAATAAATAATGCTCAAACATTAGCAGAACTCTGAGTAGACTTCTCTCTCAACAGACTGGGCGTGGCCTAATATTCGTTTGTCGAGTCTGAATCACTGAAACTGATTCTTTTTATGTCACACATAATTAAATGTTTAAAAATAAATAAACACATTCTTGTAAAACTCCTGACTAATGAACTTCAGTCACTGGTCAGAAATACAATGATGATTTACTTCTTGCAGTGGAGTCGATTCAGAGTCGACTTGCTTTCTCACTAGAGTTCATGCTTAATTCACTTCATGCAGTGGAGTCGATTTAGAGTCGACTCGCTTTCTCACTAGAGTTCATGCTTGATTCACTTCATGCAGTGGAGTCGATTCAGAGTCGACTCGCTTTCCCACTAGAGTTCATG
>CM075012.1:26776492-26803373 GCA_037576675.1 Pangasius sanitwongsei | reverse complement strand
CACTAGAGTTCATGCTTGATTCACTTCATGCAGTGGAGTCGATTCAGAGTCGACTCGCTTTCCCACTAGAGTTCATGTTTGATTCATTCTTGCAGTGGAGTCAATTCAGAGTCGACTCGCTTTCTCACTAGAGTAGACTCAAAGCGACCGTATTTTAACACTCCTCCATTTTCTGTAAGGAGAACAACAGTAAGGTTCTCTGTATTTTTCGGGACTAAATGTCCCTGAGACTGCAGAACACTTGGCGTTCGAGCAGTAATGAATCTGTAACCTTTAATACTTCAATCTCTGCACACACACTGGCCCAGTTTTCCTTTCTCTTTCCTTATATGGTCAGTGCATTGTGTTTTTGTTTTCCTGTTGCCATGGCAGATAACGAGGCTCACCTGTTGCTCGTTATCTCTCATTACCCTCTGTGTTTCCCTGAGTTCCTGCTAAATGTGTGTTTTGGGTAATTGCATGAGAGCTGTGATTTTTTAAAGGCAATTTCATAACAATTTAATTTATTAATTATTAATTATTCGCTATTATTAAACAATATTCTTGAGGTTGCTGTTAACTGAGAAAAAAAGCTCCTGTGTGCCCTGAGCACTGTGCTGCTGAAATTCTCAAATACAAACCCCTTTCTTCTAGAGAGCTCCTAGAGTTCCTCAAGGGAGAAAAACAAGAAGGTTCCTCAAGGGTTCTTGAGATGAACAACAAGAACCAAGAGACCCACACAGCTATATTCATATTTGAAATAGTGAAGTAGACCGGTGAAGTAAGATAATCTAGCTGTGGGTTCCTCAAAAGGTTCTTCAAGGGCTTTTTTTAGGATGGTGAACAGCTTTAGCTTTCTAAAAGGGTTCTACTTGGAAAAAAGAGAAATGCTCTGTTACAGGGTTCTACACTGAACTGTGCCAAAGGAACAAACCAAACCAACCCTTTTAGGTGCTACATGAAATCTCATTGCGTGGAATCTCCTGTATGTCACGTTTATGTTTGAAGTCTATTTCCCCTGATAACGTCTGTGTTTTCTGTGTTAGAGATCACCAGGACTTGATGGTAGCTTCTCATAATTCCAACATCAGCACAATAAACCTAGACGCTAATTATCTAGAACTGCGAATAAGCGAGTGTGTCAGCGTCCGTGTCCCTCGGCGGCCTGCAGAGCGTTACGCCGCGCGTGGAACGAGTTAACCTCACTAAGCAGCGGCGTTATGAAAATTTCAGCTTGTAAATGAATTCCAGGCGCGTTCTGCGCTCAGCAGGTCACGGCTTCAGCATGATAAAGAGTCTCTGGTGCCTGGAGGTGTCAAACGCTCCTGTACACGCTCCTGAAGAAGCCTGAACTAGCTCGAGATGGTATTAGCCGTGATGCCTGAAACACCTGCAGCTATTAATAAAAGATGCAGCGCGTCTGGCACTGTCTCATATCCGCAATCAGAACAGTAAACAAACAGCGCTGCTCGAGCTCCAGTCGGCTGAACGGAGCACACGGGCTTCACACCGCCACCGGTTTCAGCGCATGCACAGTTATATACAGAACATGCAGAACATGCAGTGACATGAAAAGCTGGTCTACTCCTCCTCCTCACACTGTGCATTTCAATAACTACATTAAAAATAAGAAATGAATAAGAAATAATAATAAAGAAGAAATATTTGTTCAGGAATGTGCGAAAAAAACAGGGATTTATAAAATGTGCAGGCGTGTTAGGTTTAGTAGCCGTACAAAGTGACTGGTTTTCAGACCACAAAAAGTGCTGCTTCATTTGAACGTAGTGCAGCTGCTAATCACAGCGTGCTTCTATAGTCATGATCGTTTCCGTAGTAACGGCTCGTTCCCAGGAATCCGTACGCGGACGCTCCACATTAAAAACGCGTTAAAAGCAGGTTAAAAAATCGTGTGTAATCATCGATATGGTGACGTTTTCTGTACGGAAAAACGCATTTCTTTAACATTTACGCTTCTTCGCGATTTCTCAGTAACATGACAAGCTGCGTTTTTTTTTTTCTAATTAACTTCAAGAGAGAAAAAATAGAGGCTGGTGAGGGAACAACTGTTTATAGCTACTTGGAACATTACATATAACTAGAAATGGATAAAAATTTAATAATTTGAGGAATAAAACACTTGAGGACGTTCTTTTTGATTATTATAATAAAAAAAAAACCCTGAATTATCATGGTGTAATGTGTCTGTGAATAAAATTGAGTTTACAATGACCAAGACCTCATTCGGTGAGTAACGAATACGCTATAATAGCTAATTATGGTAATTGATGTGTAAGAGTATTTGGTTAAAAGTGAAATAATTATCACGTGTGCTAGCGTTGTTTGCTGTAGCTGTGTTTCTTGTTTCACATTACTGGTGAAGTTCTCGCTTTGCTATCGTTATATTTCAGAGAACTTTAAGGTAAAGCGAGATTTCCAAAGTCAGAAAGGTCACACAGCTGTCACAACGTGAGGTAAAGTCAGTGTGATGTTAATTATTGTCCTCGTTTCATTGATTAGGAATGACCTCGTAGCCGCAGGCCACCAATCACCCGGGGATCAGTGGTCGAATATCTCGCTCTGCTTTCACAGGTAAATTAGCAAGAAGACTAATAGCGTTAGATGAGCTTTTATCTTCGAATAATGAAAAGTCTTTAGCTGGAATTAATTCAAGGTCAAAATCCTAAACGAGTTCTAAACATGTTTCAGAAATAATCTTCACTTAAATAATTGGTCAGTTAAAATCCCTAACAGGATTTTAAAAAAGCAAAAATATAAAAATCGAGGCTGTAAACAACTTACGCTTTACATCGGCTTCTTTAGTTGTGATTCAAGATTCAAGAGGTTTATTGTCATATGCACGGTGAAAACAACGGTTTAGACCATACAATGAAATTCTTACTTTGCATGTCTCCCAAAAAAAAAAAAAAGTGTTAGCTTCTAGAGCTACAAGGCTAACGTAGCTAACATGTAATAGAAGCTAGCAGCCACCAGTTTAGCATCATGCACTATAAACCTGCGTGTGTACAAAATATGAACATTTCTTCCTCCAGAATTTGGTGTAACTCCACGTCACAGACTCGGGAAAGGGGCGTGGCCTACTGTTTTAAATACGGAGTGATAATAAGTAACTGAGCCACGTCATGGGATAATTACTGTGTTTATCATGATGCTATTTTTACTTTGTCGATGTGTTAGCTTTGTAGCTGTAGTGCAGAACTAAAGAAGCAAGCGTAAGACACAAATCGTCTCATGAGCGAGTAAATTCAGGAGAAAAACTGTATTTTTAAGTTTTTGATGAACTTTTTTTCCCTTGTAGTAAATTATTTGCTGCATCTTTCATACGATAAACACTGATGTTCAAACTTTAATGTAATATTGAGCAGGTTTGGGGTTTTTTAATGCGCTTTTCAGGATTTTATGTACAAATTGTGTTACTGAGGAACGTGATGTTTATACATACAATTATTTAGCATGATGCTAAACTACGCTGCATTGCGTTCTAGCGAAATTAACCTCGTAGTTTTAGTGGAAATCTAAAACAGCAAACGTTAGCCACTAAACGAGTCTCGGATTTAAAAAGAGGAAAAAATCGTGAATATTTAATGGGTTTTTTTTGGATGAACTGTTTATTTCTTTAACACAAACACTCTCTTTATCCAGCATTTCACCTCAGAGTTTAAACAAACAAATAAATAAATAAATTTAATAAATAAATAAATAAATAACACCTTTATTGTGAAAATGTATGTGCCGTGTTTTTATTCCTGGCTTTTCCACTCAGGGTTTCTCGAATACAAATTCACAGCTTGCATAAAAACAGCGTGCGCTACGCCCGACTATGCAGACGACTTCCTGAAGGAAATGGAGAGAGAGAGAGAGAGGGGGGAGAGAGAGAGAGAGAGAGAGAGAGAGGGAATTTGAAACGGTTGAGTTATTGTGAGGTCGCAGGATGACGGATGTGTCTTTTTGGTCTCAGCACTTCAACAGCTGTAGCATCACCAAACCAAACGTGTATCACCGCTTCACCGGGCCGCTGTCTTTTCACAGAGACACTTACTGTGGCCTAAATAATTCATGAGGCTCTTGCATAAACCATAAATACTCTCTCTCTCTCTCTCTCACTCACACACACACACACACACACACACACACACACACACGTGCACGCTCGGCTTATTTATAACGGAAAGCCTTCATTGTTGCAGCTGCAGAATTGCTAACCTAAAGCTACATTTGCAGAATATAAAGTACTAGCATTCAATAGGAAACAGTCCAGAAGGTTACAGCTGCAAATCACAGCTGTATTATATTACTGCGCTCGTTCTAATACGTTAGCGTTTCTATAGTAACAGCTCACGTAATGGACTGATGCGGCGAGGTTTTCCTCCCAAGAAGGAGATGTTTAACATTTAAGGAAGGAGTCTCCGGTGTCAGCGCTTTAAGTTTTCTGACATCTTCAGGACAGAGGAGTTTACTCTTCTTTGCTGTTTCTCGGTAACATGAAAAGCTGCGTGTTTTTTTGTCTTATTAACTTCAAAAGAGAGAAAAAAGAGCAGCTACTGCGTAAGTGAGAACAGGAGTTACCTCGTTTCACGAACATTAAATATAACTATTAATGAATAAAAAGTATGACCTTTTCTTTAACAAGTAAAAAGAATAACTGTAAATTGGAGTAAGATAGATAGATAGATAGATAGATAGATGAGGTTTTACAGATGACTTCTACATGTCTCCTCACACGTTTTCTCTTGACTGTATCTTATTTCTGCTGCCTGATCTCATGCATGTCATATAACATACAGTACGTCACGTGTTACACTGTGAGGAACAGAACATGTTTTTATTATCACACACACTTCAGAGGGCTGTCTAGACACACACACACACACACACTCGCTTTCATGTCTCATGAACATAGAACAACCTTCATTAAATATTTATTCTGTGATTTATTCTGTATTAATGTTGTGTGACTCTTACAGACGGAGAGCGTGATAAATCTGATCACACGGAGAGAAAGAGTTTCATCACCTCACGTCTCAGTCAGGAGGTTTCTAACCAACCAGACACATTCGTTCAGTTGATCATTTCTTATTAGGATTTTTTTAGATTTGGTGTTTTGTCCATGAAGGATTCTGTCTTTTTATGAAGTCACTAATGTGAACGAATCAGTATGTACTGAGACATTTCCTTTCCTTCAATCGCAGCTGACTGAGAATCACTGTTTGAATCAGTGACTCATTTTGATCACAACTGAGATTCGCTCCTCGGTCTTTCAACAGGTCAGAGTTTGTATTATTGAATCATTTTGGTTATGACCGAGATTCACTTCTCTATCATTCAGTGATTGTGTGTGTGAATCAGTGAATCATTTGGCCAGTGTTTGATTCAGTGAATCATTTTGGTTATGACCGAGATTCACTGTGAATCAGTGAATCATTTGGTTCGCTCTTCTGTCATTCATAAGTTGAAGTAGGTGAATCATTTCCGTCACAACGGTGATTCACTCCTCTGTCCTTCGTTAGCTCAGAGTTTGAATCAGCAAATCATTTTGGTCATGACCACCATCAAGATTTGCTCCTCTGTCATTCAGCAGGTCACTGTTTGAATCAGTGAGTCATTACGCTATGACTGAGATCCGTACCTCTGTCATTCAGCACACCAGTGTTTCCATCAGTGAATTAGTTTGGTGATTCACTCTTCTGTCATCCATCAGGTCAGTGTTTGAACCATATTAGTCATCACCAAGTATTGCTCATTCAGTAGAGAGGTGTGAATCACTGAATCATTCTGGTCACAGTCGGGATTCACTCCTCTGTAATTCATCACATCAGTGTTTGAATCAGTGAATCATTTTGGTGGTGAACGAGATTCTTTCCTCTGGAGTTCAGCAGGTCAGTATTTGAATCAGTGAATCATTTTGGTTCACACACACACACACACACACACACACACACACACACACAGAGGAAGACCCTGGAGAGGAGCTGTCCATTTATTCTGACAGGTCAGTGACCGGTGTGAAGAGCTCAGGGACGAATCCGTAACACATTAATTATTCATGTCGACTCTTATGTGAACGTCAGCTGGAACAAACCTGCACCGGCTACTTTCTTTTCTTTTTTCTGTAACAGAATAAAGTCTATTCATTTATTTGTTTATTTGTTTGTCTTTGTTTTTTCTTCTTTTTCCTCTTTCTCCTGTCTTAGGATTAGTGATAATAGTAATAAATAAATAAATAAATAAATAAATAAATCGACAGATGGATAAAACCCCAGCAGTGTGCACTAATTGACACATTTCACACTCCCATTCTGTATGTGTATGAGAGTTCACTGCTGTTCTGTTTCAGGAGTGTGTGTGTGTGTGTGTGTGTGTAAATGAATGACAGTGTGTCTGTATTTCAGCACAAACGCTAATGAGAATCAGAATCACTCTCTCACACACACACACACACACACACACACACACACACACACCCCTTCCAGAAATTTCTAATATTTCCAAGATTTTTCTGGTCTGTCTGTATGGCACATACTGTCACACTCAGTTTAATCACTTTTCAAAAATTTTAAATGTAATTTAAATCCTAATTGGAATAAGTTCTTTGAGCAGAAGGTTCACAGAAAGCCAACAAATGGTTCTTCTACAAACACAGAAGAAAGGTTCCTCAATAATTCTTTAAGGATTGATTGGATAATTAAGGGTTCTTAGGTTCCAGGCAAGGGTTCTTGCGATCCTTTTTAATATGGAAACAAAAGGTTCTTTAGAAAACCAAAGAGATGGTTCTTCACCACTCTTTAAGGGTTCATTGGATAATTATTGGTTCTTAGCTTCCGAAAACGGCTTTACTTGGAACCCTTTCTGATAGAAAAACATTTTTAAAGGTCCACCAGACAAAATGTTCTTTACAATATCCATTCTTAATAAAAAGTTTACTCAAGGATTTATTCCACAAAGCGTTCTACTTAGAATAGGTTCTGATAGGGAGATCATTCTTAGCTTCCATAAACATTCTACTTTGACTTTCTAACAGAGAAACATTATTAAAAAGACAAATCATCAATCAAAATGTTCTTTGGAAAACCAGTGAATGGTTCTCTTCTACAAAAAGGGTTATTCAGCAGTTCCTTAACAGTTCTTCACTTCCAAAAACCAGCTTTAACCTTTATGATAAGAAAACATTATTAGATCCATTAATTAAACATTTCTTTGGAAAACCAACACAAGGTTCTTCAAGGGTTCTTTGGATAATTAATGGTTCTGGAATAAGTTTCCCAAAAGCATTGCAAAGTTAAAAGCATCTTCACTGGAGAGAGAGAACGCAACATCAAGCTCACCATTTAACGATGATCTTTTGGGAAACTTGACCTCGGTTTTTAGCGTCCAAAAACGGGTTCTAGTCGCAATCGTTTCTGATACGGTTCTAAGTTTTCTACCTTTACATCATTCTAAATGTTCTACATTTTATTGATGAAATAGAACCAGGAAGTAAACTCGACCCAGAGACTGTAAAAGCAGAACCAAGTGAAACAACACACACGTAGTCATCTGTGAATACACAGCTGTGTGTGTGTGTGTGTGTGTGTGTGCGCGTGTGTGTGTGTGTCTGAGGTTATCCGTAAAAGAGAGATGATGCTGTGATCCGTCTCTGGTCCTGGTGCTCGTTTTAACATTCCTCTCTCACACACTGTGATTTTTTCCCCCGTGGCTTTTGAAAAAACGTCGGCCAGATGAACATACGGCGTGCTAAACAAGTGTGAAGGCATTTTTTTTTCTCCAGCAAAACACATTCATACACACGACGTGAGGACGAGAACACGATGAAAGAGAGATGAACAGATGTTGAGAACAACAACACGTATAGAAGAGAGAAGATGACATGTTACTCAACAGCCATATTAAAAAACCTCCAATTAAACACACATCCAAGCAGGAAGCTAATCAGATGATGTGCCGCTTTTAGGGGAAATGAATGTAATTATGCTGTAATTATATTATAATTATATGGTAATTAACACTCTAGTGACTTGCGTGAACAGAGTGACGGCCCACAATTACATAAATAGATTATTTAATAATCATCAGCTTATTCACTGAATTTGTTTAAAAGTAAAATCAATCTGTTTTAATGCGGAACTTCTTTATCCAATCCTACGCCTCGAAATGATCTTCTAACTTAACCTAATGATCCATATAGTTTATTAAAAGTGAATCAGATATCTTCATCTTATGATACTGAAATCTGCTCTATCAATCACACACCAAAGAGAAAGATCTCTGACACGGAGTGCCAAAAACAGGAAAAAATCTATATCTATCATCTATTTTCTTTCTTTCTTTCTTTTTTTAAATGAATGGTTCTTCTATACTCTTAGAAAACAGGGTTCTTCAAGGGTTCTTTATGGAATCACTGGAAACATAAGTAAAGATCCTTCAATCCAAAGGTTCCTTAGAATTTTTTATTTTTTATTTTTATTTTTTATTGTTCTATCATCTTGGGAAAAAATGTTCTTTAAGGAGTGAGTGGAGAATTAAGGGTTGTTCCAGAAAAGGGTTCTTGGACTCCCTTAGATAGTCAAACGCCCTGTTGTAGGCTTCATTAGGGTTCTTAGCTACCAGGAAGGGTTCTACTTGGAACTTTTTCTGACAGGGAAATATTTAAAAAACAACTACAACAACTACAAATGTCTTTTTCTACACTTCTATAAGAATTGTTAAGGTTCCTCAGTGATTATTTAAGCATTCAGTGGAAAAAAAAAAGTTTTCTTCAAGGGTTCTCTAAGGGTTTGTTGGCTTGTTATGGATTTTAGCTTCTGAAAAGGGTTTTACATAGAACCCTTCAGTCAAAAGGTTCTTAGAAACAAAGGTTCTTTCATGATTCATTAGATAGTTAATGGCTCTTAGCTTCCAAAGATGTTCTATTTGGAACTCTTTCTATTAGGGAAACATTATTATAGATCCAAAAGGTTCTTTAGAAAAACTACGCTTGTAGAAAACAGGATTCTTCAAGGGAATTCATTGAGTTATGAAGGGTACATGGAACCTTTGTGATAGGGAAACATTATTAAAGAGCCATCAATCAGAAGGTTCTTACTTAGATAGTTTAGGGTTCTTGGTTCCATAAAGGGTTTTATTTGGAAGTCTTTAATCAAACAATTCTTAGGAAGAAAAAAAAAGGTTCTTCAATGCTTCATTACATAATTAAAGGTTCTCAGCTTCCAAAGTTGTTCTACTTGGAACAAGTTTCTAACAGGGAAACATTTATTAAAGATAAACCTATAAATGTTTAGAAAAAAGTTAGTCAAGGTTATATTGGATAGCTGAGGGTTCTTAGCTTCCAAAAAATCTTCCATCAGTCAAGATAGTAGAAAAAAGGGTTCAGCAATCGCACAAGTAGATAATCCTCGAGCATTATCCTACATATCTTCGTCATTTTCTTAAGAAATATGAAGAATATCGAGCCTTAGCTTACCTGTCTTTTTTTTTAAATATCTCACAGGCTCATGCACATTATCTTCGAGAATGATATCAAATAATATAAATGAATAAACCTACCTTTTTTCCTTTCTTTTGTGCATGTGGTCGTTTCTAAGTGCAGAAATGTGACCTTTAGTCTGAATTAATGATGAAAACCGCACCAGGATGCTGATGAAGCAGCGAGTCAATTCTGTCTGCTTCAACACACTGGCTTCCATACAAACATATAATATACGCAGACTTTATTTATAAGCCAAGAAAAATATTAACTCTTGATAAATGCCTGAAATATTGTTGCAGACCTTATGAATGTGTTATGTAGCCATTGTTTTAGCTTTCCATGTTGCTCAGAAATCATCCGCAGTAGGATGTGTGAAATAGGATTAAAATCACTATCCGGATGTTTACATTATAAATACGCTCATGTGAAGGGTTGTGTTGAAGATCCACTCACACTCGTGATACTCCGCTTACTCATAGACCTGCTAATTCAACCTGCGATTACACAAATGGTAGTAGTTCTGGCTCTGTTAGCTGAACTGTGTGCGCATGAATTCCCCTCATTTGCAGGATTTTCTTAGACTGAGCTATAATTAGCGATCCAAGTTCACCACTGAATTCCTTCTTATTAGAGACGAGCTGCAATCACAACGTCGCTCTGTCAGGAGCTTCTCGAAAGATAAAGAGCATAACAATAATAATAATAATCAGAGATTCAATTCCAGTGGATTTACTGATTTACATATGAAAAGAAATGAAAAGAGTTGAAGCGAATCAAATCAAATCAAATCGTCAAAAGTGGCTCGTCTGGCTTTATTCAAAATGAGAGAAATAAAAAAAAAATCGCAGGTGTTTAAATACAAGCAAATGAGTGCCAATGAAACAGACATGAAACAGAATTAAACAAGTCACGTAACGTATTTAATTACATACTAATTACAGCTGTAAGACTTCATTCCATTACAAATTACATTCCACTTAATTCTCCAATCAGTCCTTAAAGAACGCTTGCAGAACCTTTTATTAACTCTTATTAACTGGGTAAGTGTGCTGTACAAAATCCAAATTATTGCTGATTGTTTTCTTCTTAACACATGGAACTTGTCAGTAATTTAACATTTGGCTAGCTTGTTACTTCAGACACAAAGGGTTCTTTAAGGGTTTATTGGATAATTGAAGGTTTTAGCTTCCTGAAAGAGTTCTAGTTTTTTGCTAATAGGGAAACACTCTGTTGTAGGGTTCTACTGTACACAGAAAGTGTAGAACTTAAGGGTTCTTCACTCGTTCCTCTGGGGAAAGCCCTTAAAGGTTCAACCCTAAAACAAAAAGATTTAACACTTAGTTATCCAACAAACTCTTAAAGAACCCATGAAGAACTCTAAACTTTTTCCTAAGAGTGTGGATTAACTGGGCAAGTGTGCTATACAAACTCCAAATTACCGCTCGCTCTTTTCTTCATGTAGCGCTCTGGAACAAAGTGTTTTTCTATTAGAAAGAGTTCCATGTAGAACTATTTTAAGAACAGTACCCGTTTTTTATTTTATTTTTTTTTGTATTAACTGGGTAAGTGTACCGTCCAAACCCCAAATTATTGCTGAGTATTTTCTTTTTATACCTAGAACCTGTCAAGGCTTCAATATTTAGCTATCTTGGTCCTTGGTACACACTTAAGGTTCTACTTTGGTGAAACACTGGTTCTACTGTACAAACACTGGTTCTACTGTACATAGAAAGTTTAGGACTTTTACAAGTTCTTCACTTGTTCCTCTACAACAAAGTGTTGTTTCAAGAACAATCCACTGGAAACTAAGAACTGTTAATTATCCAAAGAACCCTTAAGAATGCTTGAAGAACCCTTTTTTCTAAGTGTGTGTGTATTAACTGGGAAAGTGTGCAGTACAAACTCCAAATTATTGCTCAGTATGTTCTTCTTAGTATCCAGAGTCTGCGAGGAGTTTAACATTTAGGTAAAATGCATTGGTCCTTGATATGGTTCTTCAAGGGTTCAATAGATAATTAAAAATTCCAGTTTTTAGAACCATTTAAATGGGTTCTACTTGGAACTCTTTCTGATGAGGAGACACTCTGATGTAAGGTTCTACTGTTACTACTCTACACTATTATTTTCTTCTTAAGATCTAGAACCTGTCCGGACTTTAGCCTGTATCTGTCTTGGAACTTGGAACATTATTACAATGCGTGATTAATATTCTCTGTAGAAATCGCCAATGCAGATGTTAACACACTTCACAAACACACACTCATGCACTCACACACTCTTTGTCATCCTGTTGGCTTCTCCTCCTCCTCCTCCTCCTCCTGCATGTTTGTTTCCTCAGCTTCAGCTTGTTGTGATGCAGTCGTACCTGCGGTATGGTGTCATGGTGTGCTTCATCCCCGAGCCCCAATTTAGAGTCAGCTCTGATCAGATCAAGGTCTGCTCCGAGGAGGAAATCCAATCTGGCCACCCAGATTCCTTTCAACAATTCTCGCCGTGTGTTAATGTGTCACAGCGGATGCCGGATAGGAGGTGAGGGGCTGGAAATGGGATTCGGGATGCAGTCAGGATCCAGCATTACGAGCCGGCTTCTCTCTCACCTTCATGATCTCTGCTCTGGAAATTGAAATTTTAATTCCATTAAAGCAAAATGGCGTGGCCAGGTGGAGCCAGCGCGGCTGAGGGACACCGGGCAGCAAATGATGTGTCAGTCAGGACTACAGCACACACACAAGATTAGAATGATCTGAAACTCTCTCTCTCTCTCTCTCTCTCTCTGTCTATGCTAATTACACATTCCACACAGTACTGTAGGGTCCCCCTTTAGCTTCATTTACATATGCAAATCACAGCAGTCTTAATGGATATTGATGTGTGTGATTGGTTTAGCTACACACTGCGACATTGTGTCAAATATGTAATATGTAGTGAGAAACTTTTGTGAAATGAGTTTAATTTGACTTCATGAAAGAGGACGATCAGCAGAAAACTCAAGAAGCTAAGATTCTTTTTTTCATGCTGTAGAATTTGGAAACGTTGCAGCATTGCAATACGACTTGTGAACTCTGAACCTACTTTAAGGTAACATTACACATTTTTATGTATTCCTGCTCAAACAAAATCTAGGACAACTTATTTTAAGAAAGAAAGAAAGAAAGAAAGAAACTGAGCATATGACACCTTAATTTATATCCCAAACATCACATTTTTAATGATTTGTGTAATTCAAGATAAACATTTACAAAACATCACAAAGAATCGCTAGAAACTGATGATCCTAAATCAAATAAATTAAAAGAAATAACTAAAAATACTTTTTGTCCCTTTTTCCTTCTCACTCCTGGTTTCTGGCATTTAAGATGATCAGATTGTGATTTGTATTTAATGTAATTCTTGTTTACACTTCACCAGATGTTTTGCGTCATGGAAGTGATGAATGTCTCATTAGCTGAGGTAGTTCTGGGGCTTGATCACATCAAGCATGACGTTAGGTAGGTTTAAAGAGTTATTAAGAGTTGGAATGGTTTATGAATCAGGAGGACTGAAGAGAAAGAATTTCTTATGATGCTTCCCTGTGGCTTCATCGAATATTCCTCAGCGATAATCTTTCATTTGGCCGGTTAACCAAAATAAATGTTTGAATGTTAGGAGTCCTCGCCTCCTGCCGCAGAGAACGAGTGTAATATTCATCAGATTTATTATGCTGCTCCTTTGAGGCATGACCTTCATGATCCTGCGCTAACCTCCGACTTTCTGTGTCATTTATATAAAGGAAAAATTTCAAGAGAGTAGCGTCTCAAGAGTTTTAATGTCTCCAGAGCTTTAGATTTTCAGAGGCATAAAACTAAATGTGTTAACGCTTAACCATTTACAGTAAAAATATATATCATCCTGTCATGCGGAGAAGCCGGCCCAATGCTTGAATTCCACTTCCACACTGAGCTGAGCGTTAGTCTGAAATGTGGAAGATAACATTAGCTCATTAATGTGGCACGCAGTTCGAGGCAGGACGGAAACTTAGAGGATTCTTTATTAAAGACGTTCCAAAAGTCATTATCAAAGTTCATATCGTTGGGGAAAAAAGAGCAGTGATCGAAACGAAAAGGTGGGCACGATCTGGAAAACTGGAAGACACAGGGATGGGAGAAAGGCTTAGAAACACACTGAAATAAGGAAGTAGCAGGGAATAAATACCCAAACCAATCAAGAAGTGAATACAGGGCAGGTGCACTTATTTGGGCAACCAACCAATGACAGAAGAGAGGTGGAGACAGAACCCAAACCCAAAAAAGGAGTGACACAAAGTTAGCTATGATGGCTATGATATTGGTGATGATGGTCATGACAGTGATGGTGTTGGTGATGATGTTGGTGTTGGAAATGGTGATAGTGATAGTGGTATTGATGGTGCTGTTGTTGGTGTTGGTGATTGTGATGCTGATGGTGTTGATGTTGGTAATGGTGTTAGTGATAGTACTGGTGATGGTGTTGGTGATGCTGAAGGTGTTGGTGACAGTGATAGTGCTGGAGATGATGTTGATGTTGCTGATTATCATGATGCTGATGGTGTTGGTGTTAATATTGGTAATGATGATGGTGATAGTGGTATTGATGGTGGTGGTGGTGGTGGTAATTCTGAACGTGTTGGTGTTAGTGATAGTGCTGGTGATGGTGTTGATGTTGGTAATGATGATGGTGATAGTGGTATTGATGGTGTTGGTGTTAGTGATAGTGCTGGTGATGGTGTTGATGTTGATGTTGATGTTGGTGTTAGTGATAGTGCTGGTGATGGTGCTGATGTTGATGATGGTCATGATGCTGATGGTGTTGCTGTTAATGTTGGTGATGATGGTGATAGTGGTATTGATGGTGGTGGTGGTGGTAATTCTGAACGTGTTGGTGTTAGTGATAGTGCTGGTGATGGTGCTGATGTTGATGATGGTGTTAGTGATAGTGCTGGTGATGGTGCTGATGTTGATGATGGTGTTAGTGATAGTGCTGGTGATGGTGTTAATATTGGTGATGGTCATGATGCTGATGGTGTTGGTAATGGTGATGGTGATAGTGGTGTTGATGGTGCTGGTGATGTAAGCGGTGGTGTGTGGGATAGAGAAGATGAAGATGAAGAGCAGGAGGAGGAGGAGGAGGAGGAGGAGGAGAGTGAATGATGGTAGTAATGGAGCTGCAAAGAGCCGGAGTGGGAAGATGAAGAGCCGGAATTTCCTTCAGGACTGTGATAACTGCAATATGAGAGCAGGTCCGTGTTCCTGAGTGCAAAGAGACGGACGGGAAAATCACATCCAGTCTTCCATTTCATCCATCTAAAACCACTATAATTCTCATCTCTCTCTCTCTCTCTCTCTCTCTCTCTCTCTGTAATATGGTCACCAGAGCATCTCGCTTTAACAACACCACTTCTTTCCTCTGAGCCTTTTTTGTAGTCAGGAGGAAAGAAATCTCATTTCGAGTGTCTCGGTTCGAATTGGGAAGCGAGGGATTCTCTCCATCCTGCCTTCCCAGTGCTGATTCAATTGGGAGTAAATTATTTCTTTCATCTTTCCCCCCAATTATGTGCGAATCCATGAGCCAGTTGAAGGCCTTTTTTTCTAATAACACACGAATAAGCGACTCTCAGGGGGCCACAGAAGCAGGATTAAACAGATTCACCACATTTCCTTTGTGAAACACTGCAAACTTTGAGGTTTTATTTTGAACTTCTAAACAGAGTAAAGACACCACTGTGTTTTCACTTCCAAACTACCCATAATGCACTTCTGCACCTCAGCAGGAAATGTTTAAATTTACATTGTTTATGTCATAAACGAGTTATGCTAAGATCCTCGGTGAGAGATTAAAATTTATTTTTGAAAAACACAATAGGAAACTTTTCAAGTAGATAGATAGATAGATAGATAGATAGATAGAATTATAATATTACTGTTTTTTTGTCTCAGCGTGTGAATGCAGTGGTTCACACCTCACCAGCCTGCAGAGAGCGTCACACTGAGCCGAGAAACCGTGTCAGAAACCCTGTGCAGTACCCAGCGTGGTACTGTACCTCATATCCAGGAACAGAAAACATAAAACAGGGTTGTGTGTGTGTGTGTGTGTGTGTGTGTGTGTGCGTGCACACGCCTGTGTAGTATTTGTGCATGAAATATACTACTTGTAGTCAAAATAGCATCGACTACACACTACTCAACTACACAATATTTGACTACACAATATCTAACTACATAATAATTGACTAAACAATACTCAACTAGATAATAGTTAACTACACACTACTCAGCTACACAATAATTGACTACATAATATTCAACTAAGCAATACTCAGTGGCACCACACACAACTACACAATACTTGACTACACAATACTCAACTTTGCTCAACTCCACACTACTCAACTACACAATACACAACACCACAACATACACCCACACAATACTCAACTACACAACACACACCTACACAACTACACGATACCTGACTACACAATAATCTGGTCTTGAGAGCAGGCTAGGCTAGGTATTTAGTCGACACAGCTAGGGTTGGTAAGAGCGTTGTTATGGTTACAGCCAGCACGCTGACTGGGTTTTTTTTTTAATCATATGAACATGAAAAGTCTCTCGGTCCAGCTGTTTTTCTATTTAAAAAAAAAAAAGCCATGAAGGTCCTTCACTCTGTCCTGTGCTGCTCTCTCGCTTTCTTCACTTCCATTTTTATTTGTGCATTATTTCTTCAGCGTGTCTGTGTGCTGAGAGGAAGAGGCGTGTCTGCGCTGTCAGTTGAAAGTGTCTTTGCTGTGAAAGGAAACGGCTTTCAGTGCAAACCATCCTTAAAATCCAAAGCGATCCATTTGTCTGTCATTCTCCATCCTCCTGAATAAAAACACACATCACTTCCTCGCCACCTCTCCGGCTGACTCACTCTCCCATGTAACTCCTGCTCTGTCATCACTTTCCCAGGATGGAATAAGAGCTGCCATTTTATACACCAGGTTCATAGCAGATATATTTGTGAACATGTTATTGAGCTTCAGTTAATGAAAAATTGGTAGAAAGATGAGTCATTAAAAAAAACACTGCTTTCATTCAAAACAGAACTGAGGAAGTGGCATTACTGTTACCACCTCAGAGTTGATCGGTTTTCCAATACAGCATGTCCCCAAGCTTTTTACACCTCTTATACCACAGTAACTTCCACCAATTAGAATCCTTTATTTCTTAAAGAATGACACATCATAGTTTTTGCCTATGTTCATTACATTTAGCATTGTTAAGTTAGGTTCTGTTCTCACTTAAGTTATTGCAGCTATAAACAGTCATTCCCTCTCTTTTTCTTGAAAAAAAAAAAACAGCTTATTATGTTACTGAGAAACCACAAAACTCCTCTGTCCTGAAGCAGTCGAAAAACGGAAAGTCACAGCTTTACCTCTGGCTACAAAGCACTGGCACTACAAAAGTTACAAAGTGCTGACACTGGAGACGCCTTCCACAAACGTTAAATAAGTGCCTCTTCACAGAAATCAACAATCGTACACTTTTTTTCAATCCGCTTATGTAAAGCGTTCGCTGTACACGTCCCTGTGAATGAGCTGTTGCTATAGAAACGATAGCGTATTAGAACGAGTGCATTAATATGAACCGGTGATTTGCAGCTGCACTACTGTCAGAGCTGCTGTTCTAGAAAATTATTCAACCCCTTCCACCATTTTTTACATGAAGAGTCTGTTTAGGATTTCTTCCTGCTTGCACAAGAACAGCAGCTCCACTCAGATCAAACCTGTTACCTTCCTCTTCACGTACTCCTCCGCTGAAATATGAAATATTCATGAGCAGACAGCAGGAATAATTCCCGTCGTGTATGAATATGCACTGAGAGCGGCTCGACGAAGGAGGGAGGAGGAAAAAAAGATGTCATGTGGTCATGGAGTTTAGATGGAGCCTGACACTTCCCACACGGTCAGTATGAAATTCTCACGATCAGTGTCTCCTGTGATAAAGCCTCGATGTAATTATAAACCAGAAGCAGATCAGAGACCTCGGGAGACAAAACCATGGACAGTGTGTGTTATTACAGACTGAGGAGGATGGTGAAGATACACACACACACACTCGGACTGCTTCAGATGAAGATAGATAGATAGATAGATAGATAGATAGATAGATAGGAAAGAAGAAGGCCAAAGTGCTTTACAGAGTGAAGTAAAAAAAAAAAGAGAAATAAAGAACAAAGATCAAATGTAAAATATGCTAACAATAATGGTTAATAGAAACAAGCAATAAAATTATAAATAATATTTACTATATAAAAAAGTGTAAAAAAAACAAAACAAACAAACATACAATAGTATAAAAGTAATTTAAAACTACCAGTAAATGTCAAATAAATAATAAAAGCTACCTAAATGCTAATATGTAAAAATATGAAAAATATTATTTTTTTTAATCAGGGATAGATGGAGGAAAGAATATATGGCTCTATCTGAAAAGGCCCTGCTTATAATGTGAAATTAAACATTAATCCTGTTCAGTTTCACTCCGAATGCAGTGCGGTTCCTTCAGTGTATTCTACCATTTCCAGTTACACTACACTTATCACAATACAAATGACCCACAAGTATTAAGAGCATTAAAATTGCTCTATATTACAAAAAACAGGCAGAAAAACGACTTCTCAGCAGTCCATAATCACTTTTCCTTGTCTTAAGCCTCAGCTGACCCCCCTCATCTGACCTAAAGGTATAAAATGCAAAATGGTTTTAAATGTTTTAACTACAGGGAAGAACATCACGATGTCAGTAAGCAAGAAAAATAACCACGGGTTGTTTTTGCGAGCGCCGAAAAACAGCTGTGGTTTCCTCAGATTGCACAGTTGCTCCATTTCCTGGTTGTCCGTCCAGCAAATGTTTCACCCTCCTGTTTTTTTTACACTGATCACTAGCCACATGGGTCCACTCCCATTTTATCTGGTAAGGCAACCTATCACAGCATGCTAATGAGTCTTATTGCTTCCAGGTGAGGAGCTGCTTAAGGGGAAAATACAGTAATGCCCAATGTCTTTGCAATAACATTACTGTTGTTAATTACTCATCCAATGCTGTCCACTATTTATGTTTTGTTTTTCAGTAAACAAAAATAATTAACCCTGTCCTATGACTTTTAATGCTTTCCTTTACTTCCTTTTAAATGATGGAGCCATAAGAACATTTGTTCTAGACATTTCTGAAGAAATTAACTATGAGTTTTTCAAGGTAATCCAGAAATCTCCGCATAAGGTGCTGGAATGTTGAACAAATTAATCTTGTTAGAACTCATAAAAGAACCAGTGGTGTAGCGAAGGCTTTTTTCTTGATCCTCAGGGGTCATCTCAAATTGCCAATATCCTAATCAGACATCATGTACCGGAAGGCTTACTTCAGTCCAGTCAATGACTTTTCTATCCATGGGAGGGGGAAGACATGCCTGTGCGATACTGTGTTTAATTTGCTATATATATCTACACAGAATCTAAAGGAACCATCTTTTTTCTATACCAGTACTACAGAGCAGGTGTGCTCCATAATGATACCTCTGTCCAGCGTCCCTGGAATCAGGGCACTTAGCTGTAGGTATAGACTTCTAAGAACAGGCTAACAGAATAACCAGATGGGGGGAGCATCCCTTGTTCTGCAGGAGGCTTCCCTCATTGGGAATTCCTCAGCCCTGTGTGCTGGATAGACATTAGAGAAGTGCTCATTTTTAGAGTCTGTACTGACCTGAAAGATATCAACCTCTACCTCATTTACTCCAGTCTAAGAAGCATGAGAAGGCTACAGAAACCTTATCACCAGTGATTTGAGAATCCTGTACTGAAGGTAGGTGCACGTTCAAATCTGTAACCCTTACTCAGTGGGGTTTCCAGTCTAGGTGCTAGCAGAGATGTGTGAGGAGCAGAGAATGGAGCCCTTTCCTGCTCCTCACCCCCCAGCCCAATTACATGGTGAACCTGGGCCCACTGGATTGTTAGTGATGAGTTTATGCAACGAACACTACTGGAGCACTATTTTTGAGCTTTGCTATACTACTGATGCTTCTTATAAGCCCCAGAGCGTGTAATTGAAGGCAAAGAGCCCCAACAGTGGACTAAAAAAGCAATCGGTTGAAGGTGATCACTGGAAAAGAGTTTTCCAACCATGACTACTGACACTCATACCTGATATGTCATATGAACAACAATCCTCTGCAATCATAACTGCCTTTAATCCAAAACATCTGCTTAGTACAATATGCCTGCATATAGTTTAAAGGACACTGGATTGCAATAAGGCTCCATTATATGTTGCTAAGATAGTTATCTTTATGATTCTTTTGCAATGCTTAGACCTAGCATTAAACTAAATATCAGTCTTTAAAGTTGCTGTTTTGCCTCAAGTGGATGAAATTTTATTTTAGTGGAAAAACCCAACCGAAGCTGAAAAGCCACCAGTGAGCCATTACCTGACGATATGAAGCTCAGCTCAGCTCAGCTGTTTCACATTCTACTCCTGCCTTTATCGAGACAAAACACACACACACACACACAAACACTCGTTCTCCAAGGCCCTTAAGAAAGATAAATCTCAGCTCTGTTTTCTTTTTGACCATCACTGTACAGCTGAACACCTGAGACCTCCAGCACACTCAATGTTTCTCAATGCTAATGTACAGCAGAGGGAAAGAGTCTTTCACTCAATTTCCAAAAGTCTTCCATGTTTTCATCAGATGCTTTTCTTTTTTTTTAAGAAAAAAGTTAGGCTTGTACTGGAAATGTACTGGAATCTGGTGAGTGACGAAATATGGTTAATGGTGCAAGAGGAACCATTAAAATCTAGTTACAATTCTGGAACTTTAAACACACAGACAATCTAAGATCATACATGACTAAGATCAGACAAGACAAGACTAAAACCAGATAACACTAAGATCAGACATGAAAATATTAATCCCAGAAAAGATTAATTATAGATAAGAATGAGCCCAAACAAGACTAAAACCAGACAAGAGTAAGACTAGACAGGACCAGACAAGATTAAAAACAGACGAGACCAGACTTGACCAAGAGCAGACAAGACTATACTAGGACTAGACAAGACAAAGACCAGTAAAGACTAAAACCAGACTCGACTAAGACCAAACAAGACTAGGCTACTAAACTAAACTTAAACCAGACAGGGCAATACTAAGACCAGACTAAAACCAGACAATACTAAGCCCTGATAAAACTAAGACCAGACAAGAAAATACTAAGACCAGACAATACATGTTATTTTGCTGATGTTAAAGAGGTAATCCTGCATAGACCATGGCGCTTTTAGTAAATCAGGGTGAGAGGATTTAAACAGAGGAATGACAGAGAGGTAACAAGCAACTAATTAATCACCATGGCAACAGCAACAGATGACAAGAATGGAAAGAGAAAAGGCCGGCTTTATACTCAGAATATTTCAAGTCAACAGCATAAACTGGGGCCACATGATGTAAGAAATAATAATGGGTTTTAGCAACACAAAATAATTAACAAGGGGAAAAATTTACAAAAAATGGCATGCAAAGTTTGGTCTGTGTGTAGGTGCTGAACATGCTAAATGATACTGCGTATAAATGATAATTCTAGCTTATTTTATGATGTCCCTCATTAAATTACACTGTGTCCATGAGTATTAGGCAAGTCGATAATCTGATCATATATTTTTTTCCAAGCGCATGTTTCCAGTTCCCAACCACAGCAATCTTAATAACAGGGATGTTGATGAGGGAAGGTGTGGCTTAAAGAGGCAAACACCTTAAATTCACACGTGCAGAAGGATGCAGTACTATAAAAATTTCCAAACTATTAAAGTGTGACCATTAGACAATCAAACAGTCTATTAATAATAGACAGCAGGGTCGCAAAAAACGTGTTGAGAAGAAAAGTTGCAAATTAACAGCAAAAGACCTGCAAAGAATTAAGCGTGAAACCACCAGGAACCCTTTAGCCTCCAGTGCCACCATTTTCCAGAACTGCATCCTAGCTGGAGTCTCGAGAGGTACAAGGTGTCAGGTTCTCAGAGACATTGCAGAGGAAAGGAAGGCTGAAACACGACGCCTACTTAACAAAAATCACAAGCATCAAGATTGGGCCATGAAATACATGAGAACTGATTTTTCAAAGGTTTTATGGACCGGTGAAATGAGCGTGACCCCTAAAGGGCCAGACGGCTGAGCCCGTGACTGGATCACTAATGGACACAGGGCATCAGTTCGAGTCGGCCAACAGCAAGGTGGGGGCGGAGTAACGGTGTGGGCTGCTATCATTAATGATGAGCTAGTGGGACATTTTTGGGTTGCAGATGGACTGAAAATGAACTCTTAAAACTACTGCCAGTTTCTGGAAGACACTTTCTTCAAACAGTGGTACAAGAAGAAGTCAGCAGCATTCAAGAAGTCCATGATCTTTATGCAGGACAATGCTCCATCGCGTGCATCCATGTACTCCACTGTTTGGCTTGTTTGGCCCTGCAAAGGCTTCAGAGATGACAGAATAATGACATGGCCCCTTCCTCACCTGATTTAAACCCAACTGAGAACTTGTGGGTCCTTCTCGAGCGTGAGACCTCTCTGAACCGCATCTGGGAGGCTGTGGTGGCTGCTTCAGCTAAAGTTTATCGAGAATAAATAAAGACACTGACTAATTCTATGGCTCATGAAAAGAAGAGCGTCTATACTGGCCACTGAATACCAAAAAAAAGTTCTTTTGTTTTCTATTATATATTTGTTTAAAGATTCTTGTTTACTATTACACTCTGAAATAAGTGGAGAGAAATCCTTTATAATCTAATTGCCTAATAATTATATTATAGGGAAAGTTATTTGAGAAAGTTGTTGTAATTCCCCTGAGAGAGAGACAGATCACACTTTTTTTATTAAACGTATTTTTTTTAAAACAAAATAAAGTTTCTGACTCACTGATAGCATTATATCTCTTCAACAGTAAAAATTAATCAAGAAAAACATAAATTGTCTAATAATTATGCGTGCAGTGTATGTCTTTGATTTTACCCGTTTTTAATAGCTTTTCAAAGAATTTGAATTTTTTTAAAAATTAAAAAAAAAATCAAAATTCAAGTACTTTACATTTGACAGTGTTATTCTTGTTCAGGACCCGGTTCCTGCACGTCAGTCATCATTACCCCCGAGTGGTACATTCGACTCAACTGGTGAGTTTATTCATCTCATATCGACGCAGTAAACAGCAAACAGCACACGCTGTTTCAGTCTCGAACACGGTACACACCTATCACTCAACATCACGCTACGTCAAGGCTTTAAAATTCACAGTGAGTTAGAGGAACAGCTTGTTCTCTCAGGGGGTTTATAATGAAACACAGTGCACACACACACACACACACAAACTCATTTTCCATCTGTTTGTTTTTCGAGCATGTTGTTCCCAGGATTGTTGACTCGGATGTTTTAGTTTCCTCAAAGAGAGCAGTGTGTAATAAAGCCGAAATTTCCACAGCAATTCCACAGCAATACGTTAACATGTTTAATACACACACACACACACACACACACACATATATATATATGATTTTTTTTCATTTATTTATTTATTTATTTACTTACTTAGTATTACTTAATATTTTTAAATAAGTATTTATTTTCCACCTCGCTATGTTGTATATCTAAAACCTAACAACCCCAAAACATCTTACACCTAAAGCTGCATTCAGCAAGTGACGTCAAATCAAAATGGCCGCTCACAGCATAAGCAGTAAACATTCACTTGTTAAATCAATAACACTGAGTAGGCAGTTCTCTGTTTTGAGCTAAATATACATCATTCATCATAGTTAGCTGGCTAGATTGTTGTTATAAAAAAGACAACCATGGAGGCGTCCATGTTTTTTCCGCAGTTTGTAGCTCGGACTCACACAGCTTGATCTTACTTCCTGCTTCAAAAGTAAGTCAAAGGCAGCAAAACTCTTTTTTTACAGCTTGTTTTGCTAATCATTACTGCAAAAAAAATGCCGATCTCACTATTCCTCATTGTGTTTGTTTTTGTCTTAAACTATATCCTTAACCTTCTATGCCTCTGTCACTAGATGGTGCTGGACGCTTTATGTTTTTGGGCTGTCCATGTGTGCGTCTGTCCAAGATTCCCTTTAGCGCATCATCTCAAGAACGAGTGGTTGAATGTTTGTAGGATTGATGTGGAACTGTCACCAGCAGATGAACCATTTGACCCAAACAGGGTCAACGTCACAGCGAGGTGTCTACAATAGTTTTTCTTCAAAAGTTTCCTTCCTGTTTGAAGTTTATTTGAAGGGGAAATCAGCCAATCGCATTAGTAACAGGAAGGACTAGACGTGCTGGCAGTGGAGGCGTCCCTGCTACTGCCCTTGGCGCTGAGTTTGACTTGTTTCATTCTGAAAGACCTGACGTATATTAAATGGTTACTATATAAACCATTTTTTTTCTTTTTTTTCCCCCAAAACATCTGCTGAAAAGTTGTTTATGATCCATATGCTGCATCTCAGAAATCGCAGTACATTTATAAGTGCTGTTGATGCGTCACATCGTCTCAGTCCCACACCGAGTTCCTCTTCCTGCATCAGTGATCTGACTTCAGAGAGACGGCTGTCCTTACTGCAGTGATGGATGTGTGCAGAAAAACCCGGGAGAGACGAGAGGAAAAATGTGTACAATAATGAGAAAACTCTGTCTGTCTTCATCTCTCTCTTCATCTCTCTCTCTTCATCTCTCTCTCTCTTCATCTGTCTTTGGAATCGATGTTCTCATTAATAGGAAATCCGTCACATTGTATGATTTTAATATAATATGACTTTGGGGGTTTTACATGATTTGTAGAAAACTGTAAAAGTAACAAAGAAAGAGAGAAAGAAAGGAGAAAATGATCAAATGGATCAGAAAGAAAGAAAGAAAGAAAGAAAACAAGTGTGATCAGTAAGAAGAAAACACTTCAAAAAAAAGGAAAATGGTAAGTGTTTTTTTTTATTCAAATTACCCACAAAATCTATTTATTTATTTGTTTGTTTTTCAAAATTGTTGACGCCAGCCCCCTGCTTTATTTACCTTAAAGCTGCTTTGTTTTGTTTTTCCTTTTTTTGTGATAGTTAAAGATGGCTAATGAATGAAAATGTTATTTTATGCCCCAAAGCATCTTAATAATATTATTTTATTTTTTTTTTTTTTTTGGTTGTTGCCCCAAACAGTTTTTTGTCCTACATTTTATTTTGAACTGTTTTTATTGTCCTTAAATGCCCTGGCTAAGAGAGGTTTTATCTAACTAACTGAAGATCAGATCCCACGTTGAACGCAGCTCTTTTCCGCAGCTCTGCAGGTAAACCTGGGAGTTTTTATGACGCAATCCTCCTGCTCTGTGTTTCAGTTCAAGCATCTCTTGTTTTACACTTTTACAGTGTTTCTGCTTGGAATTGATGCAAAACACACTGAGGAATCGATAGAGCCTCTGAGCCTGCACACACTCGCAGGTCGAACCCGGAACAGCAGGTGCGATGGTTCGAGAGTTTCGGTGTAAATTAGCGAGCCTGCCGTTCATCACACGCCGGCTCGAGGGCTTAACCAGCCTGGAAATGTTTTCTAGCTCATTTAAGAAAGGCATCCCGCTCAATTAAACCTGTAAGGATCATAAACACACATGTCTGTCTGTCTGTGTGTGTGTGTGTGTGTGTGTGTGTGTGAGTATTGAACAGAGCTGCACTCATGAATCAGTCCTGATCAATTTTACACACACTGTGTCGATACACTCCTCATGTCCCTGCAGAGAGACGGCCAAAATGTCCGACATGTTAATCACAGGGACTCTCCAGGGTGTTTTCTGCCATCTGTGCTCCGATTCTATTTATTTATTTATCTGTCTATCTATCTATCTATCTATCGCTAGCTTTGCAGGTCTCTGAGTAACACTCTACGATCACACACTTGGGCATTACATTCGATCTCAGCACAGACATCAACACTCACCTACGGGAGTCTGGCGTAAAGGAAGAGAGCGAGGCATGATGGGAAAAAAGGTCTCACGTGTTCAAGAGAAGGCGATTTCTCAGCAAGTTCGGATAATCGGGTGTTTGTTTGTTTGTTTGTTTGTTTGTTTAGATCCACACATTTACAACACACACAGAAAGGGAGCCATCATTTATAAATGGGGCAAGAAAAGAATTTTTTTTGGACTTTTTTTCCAACAATACATAAAAGTTCTGCAAAATCTAATAGAAGCCTAAGTGCATGCATAAATAAATGAATGAATGAATGAATGAATGAATAAATAAATAAATAAATAAATACTTTGGGGATGGCTTACAAAAAAATAGAAAGGAAAAAATGAAGGAAAAGAAGGATAGTGAGAAGACGGAAGGAAGAAGGAAGGAAAGAGTAGGGAGAAATAAAGAATAAAAAGGTGGAAAATTAAAAAAAAAACATGAAAAAGAAAAAAGGAGAAGAAAAGATAAAGAAAGAAAAATAAAGCTGTTTGGGGAAGAGTTTCAGCAGCTAATTTGAACAAATAAAAACACTTCAGTCATTTAGTTTTTGTAAAAAAAATTAGAAAGGAAAGAATGAAATAAATGAAGGAGAGTGAGAGGAAGAGAAATAAGTGTAGAAGAGATAAAAGAATGGAAAGAAAGAAGGAAGAAAAATACTATGGAAGAAAAATTAGAAAATTAAATAAAATGAAACCAGACCAAAAAAAAAAAGAAAAAAAAGCATGAAAAAGAAAAAAGGAAGAAAGGGTAAAAGTAAAAAGTAAAAAGTAAAAGAAAAATTAGAAAGAAAGAAAGAAAGAAAGAAAGAGTTGTTTTGGTGAAGTGCTTTTGCAGGTAATTTGGACAAATAAAAATACTTTAGTCATTTGGGTATTGTTATTTTTAGCTAAGAGGCATAGAAGGAATGATAGGGAGAAATAAAAGTAGAGAAAGAAGGAAAGAAAGAAAGAAAAAGAATTAACACAGCAACGGTACAGCAAGTTTAGAAAATAACTTGGAAATATTTATTATTTATATATTTTTAATAGATGAATTGTAACATTTGGCTAACATTTTTTCACCTAGAAACCATTGGGGTGTACAAACTTTTGCACTCAGCTGTACACTGTGTAACTTATTTGACACAGAATATTGAGATGAGTGCAAATTTATTACACCCCCTTTTTGTAATAAATACATTATATATATATATATATATATATATAAATACACTATATTACCAAAAGTATTCGGTCACCTGCCTTGACTCACATATGAACTTAAGCACCATCCCATACCTAACCCATAGGGTTCAATATGATGTTGGTCCACCTTTTGCAAGGTTGAGGAGTGTGTTTATAGGAATTTTTGACCATTCTTCCAAAAGCGCATTGGTGAGGTCACACACTGATGTT
>CM075012.1:26749415-26776392 GCA_037576675.1 Pangasius sanitwongsei | reverse complement strand
TAGGACACCTGATTCTGATCATTTGGATGGGTGACCGAATACTTTTGGTAATATAGTGTATATATATATATATGTATGAACTACTGCTTCCCATTTCCCAGTCATAAACCATGGGGGCACAAACTTTTGTAGTCCAGTGTATATTTAATAACTCTTTCAAAAATCAAGTTGGTAGGAACCAGCGTGAAAAATTCGTTAAAAAGCAGAATTTAACTTTATTATTGAATATTAAAATGCATATTTCACAGCATACAATTATACTGAAACATCCTCACGCCTTTATCACGAATAAAATTGAATAAATGTAATAAGACAATCGAGTTTGATGCTCCGCAGCACTTTATTTTGCGCGTGTGTGTGTGTGTGTGTGTGTGTGTGTGTGTGTGTGTGTGTGTGTGTGTGTGTGTGTGTGCCTCATTTAAATTTGAGAAATGCAATCTTCCACCAGCTTTTTTTTCATCATGAAGATATCCATCATCCGTTCCTCAGCGTACTTTCCCGAAGCGGCCGTGTCCTAAATGATTTTCCTGGGACGGGAGATTCCTCAGCTGAGGTTCGAAAGGGTCTTCTCTCTCCTTCCTTATGAAGAGAGATGGTTTTATCACGGCCATTTATCTTCCGCTCTTTCCCCAGGTTCTCGACGTTAGCGGTGAAAGTGTGTTTTCAACCTCCGCTCAAATGGGTCACTCAGCCCTGACGCTGGCGTGAGCTATTTTTAAAAGAAACAAAAGCCTTTTTCCAGATCCTTCATACTTTTCCCCTTCTGCCGCACAGAAAAGAGGCACTTTAAACACAATAAACTCATGCATTCTTAAAAATGAACAAAAGTAAAGTCAGTTCCGTTCCTCCTTTGGGTCCAGACGCTGAATCAGTAATAGGGAAGTGAACACTGAAATATCCTGAGTCTCTGGACACGTCTCAACATCGTGAGGTCAAAAAGTAAATCTGAGGAGAAGCTAAACTCTGTGTTCAGTCTGTTACTATCACATGAGTTTCCCCTAAAATCGAGCGGCTCTGATATCTACAGCTGTTCCTTAAAAACTGTTTATACACTTTCTGTATAAAACCACATCCAAAACCGGATAAAAACTGCTAGTGGCCGTTGTCTGGTGTCTGATGTTCTATGTTTTCAGGGCCTGTGTTCCTAGGACCCTACTCTTCCAGGAGCTTATATTCTAAGGCCCAATATTCCCACTGCTTTATGTTTCTAGAGCCCTATGTGACTAGGACGCTATGATTTGAGGACATTATGTCCCTAGGAACCTTTGTTCATAACGTCCTATATTTATAGGGTTCTATGTTCAAAAGGTCCTAATTCTCAAGAGCCCGACGTTTCCATGGTCCAGTGTTCCCAGAATGTTCTTTAGGACCTATGTTTCTGGTACTCTATGTTTACAAGGCCCTATGTTGCAGGGCTCCCAGGGCCTTACGTTCAGAAGTTTGTATATTTCAAGGCCCCTATGTTCCTAGGGCTCTATGTTCATAAGGTCCTATAATCACCTTGTGTGATCACCTCCAGTATGTTCCCAGTGATCTCTGTTCCTAACGCCACATGTTTGCAGGGCCGTAAGATTCGAGGAGCCTATGTTCTTTAGGCTGTATGTTCCGAGTGTCCTATATTCACAAGTTCCTATGATTCAAGGGCCGTCTATTCCTACAACCTAGTGTTTTACAATTCTTCAGTTTTCTCTGCAATATCCACATCACTTACTGAGGCCTCACTATTTTCATTTTCATTGCCAAGTCCACAATTCGATTCTGTAGTTTATAACAATTCTTATACTTCAATCTTACTGAATTATGAATAAGTATAACCACATTTCACCACACGTAAGAGTGCATATTTGAGTGTTTACCTCAATATCTGACACGCCGGAGCTCAGCACCGTGGCGAGAAGGGCTTCAGATGGAAGACTGTTTTTAATGCAGCACACATCCGTGTTTCAATACAAGGTCAACAAGAACAGCCTCCCATGATCAAAAAAAGAGGAAAGGGTATGACTCGGACTGAAACTGAGGTGTTCTCATCAAAACAACTGGCCTGCAGCCGACAACAAAAAAGAGAAAAGTTTATAACAGTGAACGAGCCGCAAGCATCCTTTCAATCCATCTGGACACACTGACATCCTGTTATAATGTTTATAATAGTGTTAGAATTATGATGAATTATAAGTAGTGTTCTTAACACCAATCTATATCACCAACACCAGAGAAACACAGCCACAATCTGAATACTGCATTATGAGATCCGTTTTATTTTTCTGTAGTTAATTAATCACACCAGAGAGGTTATCAGGAAACTGTATTACAAAGCTTTACAAACCTTTCATGTTTTACAAAAAAAAAAAAAAAAAGGTAGTGCTTTTGATCTATATATACCTGCAGTATAGTTTTGGGAGTGATTACAACCATTCTAGAAAACTTTATGACTTCTACAAAACTTTACAGCTTCAACAAAACTTTACAGCTTCTACAAACCCATTTTACAAAGCTTTTCAACTTTTACAAAACCATAGTACAACACATCACAGCTTTTACAAACCCATGCTACGAAACCGTACATTTTCATTTACAACTTTTATTAAACCTTAGTACAAATTCAAAAAAACATAATAAAAAACTTTACGACTTCTAAAAACCATACTGCAAAGCTTTACAAAAAACGTACTGTTTTAAACCTATAACTGCTGTAGTTTTGAGAATGCTACCATACAACAAAACTTTACAACTTATAAGAAAAACATAATACAACACTTTACAACTTCTCAATTTGTTTGGTGTTTTTTTGTGTGTGTGTGTTTTTTTCAGTTTTATATACAGATTAAAAATTTGGTGCTTTTAATCTATATATAACTGAAGAATAGTTTTGGTATTGATACCATACTACAAAACTTTATAATGTTGAAAATAACGACAAAAAATAAATTATACATAGAGGTTTTTATAAATGATAAAATATATATATATATATATATATATATATATATATATTACAAAGAATTTCCAGGCTTCAGGCAGTTGAGAAATATTTAAATATTGCCATCAAGTCTAAACAACTGAGATTCTTTTTTCAACACTTTTGCAACACTTTTTTTAAATTAAACATTTCATTACTTTTGCCAGCTTTGTTCTCTTTTTGACCTGGAGGCAGAGAAATAGGAAAAAGTTTCTGCACCCTCAGGAGAATATTAAGAATGCAAAGCCATTTAATGCATTAACAGCTGTTTCTTCATTCTGATAAAATTGCCAGAAAAAGGCAAAATGATATGAATTTAATAGTTTTTATACACACACACACACACACACACACCTCCCCCCTTTATTTATGGAAAAGCAGTTATTTAACAGGAGGCATTTCAGAAATGTAAAGCGACGTGTCGTCTGCAAGGCAACAGAAGATGAATAATTCTCTTTAAAATGTTACAACAAAACAAAAATCTCTATTGATTGTTTTTAATTATTTTTTTATGTGTCCACAGGCACAGTATTCTCACCTTGTTCAAAATACAATCCAGCGAGGTCATTAGTTACTCTGGGACAACTTTGATTTTCCACAGAAAATCGATTATTTTTTACGTTTCGGCAAAAATGTGTAGCCTCAGTAGGTCAGTGTCGATCAATTAAACATCTAATTTAGTGCTGTTAAAAGGTCTCGTTGGGGAACACCAGACAGAGATGGAGTAGGTGCAGAACTGCAGTGAAAAAAATGTCAAATGTGACAAAAAAAACATAAAAACCTTACAAGAAGTACGCCTCACGGCAGATTTAATCAGAACACACAGTTCAGAGACGTGACACAAAAGCCTGGCAATCTTGTAACGCCGTGGCCTTTTCCTTCTCCGTGTTTTTGAAGAAAAGAAAAATTGAAGAAATGGCACCCGGACACTTTAAAACATGTAGCTCCTTTTACTTAAATGGCAAGCATAGCACTTTGTATTCTCCTAAACTTCTAAAAAAAAATAAAAAAACACGAGTGTGTGCGGTCGCCGGGTGTAATCTCCGTCTGTAAGTGCTTCCTGTGCCCTCACACACTCTTCCCTCTTAACTAGGCGTGTGATAAATGTGTGTCTTGCGGCCGTGCCAAAGTGCAATCTGTCTCACTGCAGGAGTTCGAATGTCATCAGTTTAGAGGAAAAGTTCCCCACACGAATAAACACCACTTTATAACCCAGTTTATCTGAAGATAATTTGCGCGCAAGTCTACGATATGAAACTCTTGAAAGTCAGAGTCCACCAGCAAGAACTGCTTTTATATCATCATTATTTTATCAATAACGACAGTAGATTTTTAATCAGTTATTCAAGCATTTATTATTTAACCTGCAATGTTGCCAGTGACATCAAATTTCTTACATAGCGCTCAATAATTTAGGAATTATTTGACGTAGAGACTTTAGATTTTTTCTCAGCTATAAATAAATATTCTTATTCAGTTATTGTTCAGTTTTAGGATAGAACACACACATACACGCACACATACACACACATGCACACACACGCACATGCAATAATACCCTGATTCA
This sequence comes from Pangasius sanitwongsei, assembly GCA_037576675.1. Classification (NCBI taxonomy): domain Eukaryota; kingdom Metazoa; phylum Chordata; class Actinopteri; order Siluriformes; family Pangasiidae; genus Pangasius; species Pangasius sanitwongsei. The sequence goes on along the minus strand of CM075012.1, from coordinate 26,771,869 downwards.
CTGGGGTAATTTAGCGTAGCCAATCCACATAACTGCATGCTTTTTTGGGATGTGGGAGGAAACTGAAGACCCCTGAGAAAACCCGGGGAGAAGATGTGAAATTCCACGATTATGATGCCATTTATTTTTTTTAATTATTATTTCCCATATTTACACATCAACTAATAATCATGCTCTTCATCATGAGTGATAAAAAAGCAACAAGAAAACCTAGAAAAGGTCACTGCACTCTCACTGGAGGTTTTTTACTTTTATAAAATGAGTAATTTACACTCTATATTATAATTAAGCCTCTATATTATAAAAAATCCTCGATATACACACATACACACACAATAAATGACTTCTGTATTAATGCACCAGATTTGAAACCAGTAAAGCTGTTACACTTCAGCCGTCATTCTGTCCATGGAACACCCCAATCCTTCCCTGTTATACTGTATATGACCAGAATATAAACCGAAAACATAGGAAGCAACGCTCAGAAATGCACGAATACACTCAAGACGTCTTCACCAAGAACAATGAGATGCAAAGGATCTAAGAAAGCAAACTAATCATGAAGCTAAGACACAACAGGTGAGTACAAAGCTAATCTGTACAGAACTGCAATACAATATACTGTACTTCCTGCAGCTTAGCTTAGCATAGCTATAGATGTATATGATACATTCTGTACAGGTGCACTATTTATATCATATCATCGTGTTTTATGCATGCTGCTGGAACACCCCGATTTCCCCTTAGGATCAATAAAGTGTTATCTGATCTCTTACAATCAGTAACAGACCAGTGGCGGGACGGGGGGCAGAGATCGGACCGGATCAGAAACAAGGGCAAAATAAATAAAAGCACAGAGAGAAGTCAAAAACAGAACACGTGAGACTGAGAGTGAATTCATAATGTGTAGTTTCTTCTTCTTATTCTTATTATTATTGCTCATTATTATATATCTTGAATGTTCATACGTTCCAGAAAAAAGTGCACTATATGGTTAGCTATTTGAAACAGGCTACTTAGTGAATCTCAGCTAACGTTATTATTTGCTAATCATTAACCAGCAATGCCGAGCTTTAGCTCCAGATTAAACTTACGATGCTTCACTAAAACAAAAAAATGAAAGCTACACATTTCTTTATCAAGGTTCTTTTAAAAACTAGAAAACACATTTCAAGTATTAAAAGGATTTTTTTTTTAAAACTTTCGTAATTGTAGAAACTACAGAATTTGTAAATATTTAAATATATCATGGAACTGCTGTAAGCACTATAAAATGCAGGTCCGTGTTGCTGAGTACATTATATTTTCACTGAAATCTCAATAACACACACGTCAGAGTGTTTGGAGAGCTCGCAGTGTTTTCTGTACGGAGTGTGTATAAATGAGCGGCTCGGTGCTGAGAGGGCGCTCCTCAGGATTAGCTCACTTTATCTCCCACAAACAGCCAGCGAGTCTTCCTGTTGGTCAAGCAGCTCGAGGCAACGTTTAAGATTAATGTCTTTTTGGGCCAAACTAGTCAGGGTGAAAATGTATTACAGTGCACTTTGTGCTGTTATAGTCTCGGCGCTTTTTTAACACTTCCTCCATGTGCAGCTCTGCATCGTGACCTTCTCACAGAGCCTCACAGAACAAGACCAAAAAAAACACGTTTTTATCATAAAATAAACGCAGATGCGGTCGAGTGGAAAAGTGCGACTCTATTAGCAACAACTGTTTTGTTTGTTTTTTTGTTTTTTTTACAGATTTTTAACAATTTTATAACAAAATCTATGTGTGTTGTGCTGTGATAGGAAAATAATCAGTTACTGGCATCACTCTGAGCTTGATTAGTTTCCTAGAACAGCACATCCTGATGTGTTTTATTCCTCTTACACTACAGCAATTTGGCAATGATTTAGAATTTCAATTTATCGAAGAACAATTCATCATGCTTTTTATCCATTTATATCCGTTATAGCAGCAAGAACAAGAACTGCACAGCATAAACCCTTAAAATCTCTGACTGTTACAAAGCGCTGACACTGGAGACTCCTTCCATAAATGTTATCTCCTTACAGAAAAAATCACCACATCAGCGATTATAAACATTTTTTAATCTGCAGTGTACAAGAGTTTCGTGTGGTGAGCTCGTATGATCCCAGTTCACAGTGTTGTGTTACAAAAACACAGCGTCAGTTTGGAGTGTATTATGAGATCCGGTTTAGAGCTGCATTCAGACAGCGATTTCCAATATGCACACTGCATAAGTGAGACGTATGGATGTGTTCGTGCTCTACAGTTGTAGCCCGTTTCCCAGCCGCGAGTTAGTGAAGCGCAAAACTCCTGCTCAAGAGAGACGCTGCTGTTATATACAAACTGAGGGACATTTATACAGGAAGCTCAGGAGGTGATGAGCAACAGGTGAGTGTAATTAATAAGGTAGAGAGTTCGATTGGCGTGGCTGAGAGGGGGCGTGGCTGAGAGGGGGCGTGGCTGAGAAGGGGCGTGGCTGAGAAGGGGCGTGGCTGAGAGTCAGAAATTTTGTTAGCTCTTGAACTATAGGCTTATTCCATTAAATATGAAACATTAAACATGATGAATGTCAGGTGCTTGAACATCTCTCTTAAAAACAAAAAACACTAAATCTAAGTTCACCTCCTCAGAACTGATAACTGAACGCTTGAGTTGCCTAAACAGATTAAAAAAACAAAGTGCGCTGTTGCTCTTTCTCCTGTCAGTAACTGGAAAGGCAGCTGAGATGAATTAGGGGCAGGAGAGCACTTGTACTGATTGAGAGGAGAAGCTCAGGGACTCCAGCTCTCCTGTAGTTTACACGTAACACGTGATATCGACTCGCTACCGTTATACGTTACATTGCATCATCCCTCCTGCGCTCTGTCAGTCTGTTCATGAAGAATAATGACTGAGGAGTGCATTTGGACTGAAAACATGAATGCAGTTTAATAAATACCAACCCCATGAGTTTGAGTCCACGCATCAAAGCAGCTATTGGTCCTCATCCTCTCGTCATTTGAAGGACACCTCTGGGAGATGGTCCTTCTGTCATCTCATAAGTCTGGGTGACATTTCAAGTAGTGATTGTTCCGTCTCAAGGCCCCGTTTTCATTATGGACTCGGCCATGTTTTATGGGCTACATAATTCCCGGGCCTTACGCTGGCTCAGGGTTTCATAATAAACGTCCATCAGATTGTCAGAGACGCACTCCTGGACCAGCGCACTACTCTACATGCAGGAGATCTTCACCTCAGATACACTGCGTCTCCATCTGAACGTCTGTGAGAAGAAAACAGGAGTTATGTTTCCGTCATCACTAAAAAAGCACCAGCCTATAATAAGTAATCATAGCAACCACAGCAATTTTACAACAATTACAATTTTAATCTATTAAAAAATGACATCATACCTTTTATCCATTTATAGTTTACTTCTGTGAAATAAGTTACTTCCTGTTCTTACATACGTTACAGCAGCGATAGACAGTCGTTCCCTCACCAGCTTCTTTTTCCTCGCTTGAAGTTAATAAGACAAAAAAACGCAGCTTGTTGTGTTACCAAGAAACCGCAAAGAAGCGTAAACTCCTCCGTCCTGAAGATGTCAGAAAACTTAAACTTATAGCTTTACCTCTGACTGTTACAAAGCACTGACACTGGAGACTCCTTCCATAAATTTTGCATAAACTTCTCCTTGCAGAAAACTTCACCACATCAATGATTACGCCCATTTTTTAAAAATCTGTTTATATGAAGCATCCGCTGTACACGTCCCTGTGAATGAGCTGTTACTATGGAAACGATAACGTATTAGAACGAGTGCATTAATATAAACCTCTGATTTGCAGCTGCTCTACTGTCAGAGCTGCTGTTATAGAAAATGAATCAACACCTTCTGACCTTCTGACCAGAATTCAACAGCAGCTGTGGTGTAACTGAGAAAAATGTGAAAATAAGATCAGGCTGTCATTCAATACATCAGGGTGAAATCTGCCTAAAAACGGCTACCATTAGAGTTAACAGTCACTCAAAATACAGCATCGACTAACAATTTAGCACCAGAAACACACAAATCACATCGCAATACATTACACACACACACAAACACACACACACACACGCGCGCGCGCGCGCTCATAATCAAGTCCGCTCGTTGAAGATACAAAAACATACAGGGTTTTTGCTGCTTGTTGCAGTTCTGTGATTATTTTGATTATTTCTTTGGCTTTAACTCCCATCTGTTTTTCGTCGTTTCATTTTTTTTAGTGATTTGTCTGTTCCATTATTAATATTTCTGAACTTTTGGTGGCCCTAAGCGACATCCTACTTGCCCCCTGCGTTCTTACAGCGCCCCCTGGTGGCTCTTAGGCCCCTGAGCGACTGTTTTTACGGCTTCCAGCTAAAAACAGCCCAGTTTAGTTCTCACGCCTGCGAACCTGCTCTCACTGATGTACAGATCTGTTGCAGGCACTGATGTTCCAGTTTAAACTCTCTCTGGACTGCTCCGGTCACGTCTCCTGGTCCTTTTGATTTGCAGTAATAATGTGATCGTTCACCGGAGTCAGCAGCGAAGAGATGGAGAGAAGTGTCCGTCAGTAATAACCTCAACAGCTACTTCTCCTGAACAGCCAACATCCCTGCATGCATTCTAATCAGCTCTGATATTCAGAGTTCATTCTGGCATTTTTTTTCTCCATTTTCCCACTTTTTCTTTTGGCATTAAATCGACAAGCACCAAGCTAAAGGTCAACCATTAAACAATCCAGGCTCGACAGCTCTGTCTGTTCCTTCACATCTCTCAAAAAAATGCGAAGACAGCTCGCTCGCCAACACAAATCCACAAGGATAGCTTTACGGCGAGGCACATAAAAGATGATGCAGAGCCCTGATTTTATCCAGTTCACTCATTTGTTTATTTATCGTCTGCATGTTGCATTTAACAGCCTGTCGTTTCTTCTCCTCTCTGACACATTAGACCTGAGAAATAAGCAACGAATGAATTTCAATCATGAGCAAAAGAGTCAACAAGAGAGGAGCCAATCTTTGTCCTAACTGACAGATTCCCTGACTCTAATTTTGAACCACTGAAAAAGAGAGGAATGAATCTCAGCCATGATAAAAAAAAGATTGATCATGCTGAACAAAAGATTCACGGACTCAAACACTGACCCACTGAATGAGAGAGGAGAGGATCATTAATCCAGTGAATGACAACCTAGCGAATCTCATTATGAACTAAATGATTCACTGACTCAAACTTTGACTTGGTAACCTGGAGAGGAAGGTATAAAGCTCATGAACGAAAGATCTGTGATTCTTTCAAGGACTCCGTGAACATGAGAGGAAGAAAACCTTTTGCTCGAGTGTTTTTCTAGCCCGTGCCGTCCAAAAATATATTTCTACAATGTGATAAAGTAGGACTCATTTTCCCAAAAGCATTCCCAACATCATATTAACTCGCAGAGAGAGTGAGCATTCAACGTGATGCTCGGTTTCCTATTTTATTATGACTTAGGATGACTTTGGGAAACAACTTGTCATGTGATAGCTGCAATCAGCGTCATGACCTTCGTCAAGTGTTTTCACTGAGAAGATCATGCAAAACACACGCCTCTTAATCACCTGCACAAGCGAAGAGCATCTTAAGAGGTTATTCTTAAACGAGAATCATTGTGCATCCTGGTTTGAATAAGTCAGAGGGACCACAGGTACACGTACATTAAGAACAACAATTATAGGATGTACTGATTTTGTAAAATATAAGATATGCGATCATTTTTAAAGTTAAAAGCGAATTCGTCCATGTGAGAACAAACCAAAATGGGCCCAGAATCGATCTTTGGTGGATACCTGAGTATTCTTTCCAAATAAGAAGAAGAATTAAAAGTTAAATCTAAGAAACTCCTCTCAGTAAAAACGCTCAAGACGCCACCTTGCTGTGAAACATTTTTGCTGAACGAGCCAAAGTTACACAGTTTTCTAATACCACCGTAGCACAATTAGCACAGTTACACTTCTAACACCTCATCATTAGCGTAGCGGCGCCTGTCAGCCCGTCCCACTCCAACCCCATTGTGTGAAACCACGTAACAGATTACAGCAAATATACTACTAATTAACTTCCCGGATGCGCCAAGAGCAGAGCTCGTCTATAATAATCACAGCTTTTAGAAATCTTTATTTATTTATCTGTTGACCATGAAACAAGATCTACTTTTTTCATCTATTGTTTGTAACATACGATACTGTAAAGATTCGGAACTACACATGGACAAACTTGTCCACAGTCTGGACAGAGATGACAACTGGTCCCCATTCTCCATTCTTCCATCTTATCTTTTTTTCTTTGCAAAATAAGCCAAAAAAAATGACCAAGTCCTCTCTCGCTGACGCAATTGTCGCTCTTCTGCCACCACCACTGCTGTTCTTTGTTTATTTCTTCTGCACTTGATGTCCTGATGCATGCAAAGAGTGTCCTGTAAAGACGTACCATGTGGGTTTCTTTTTTTGCATTTTGTCCCTTTGTAAATTAAAGTGTATGGTCACCTTTACAATGCCATTGTGACACATAAATTTAATTTAATTAAAACCCCATTTGACGTCACAGATGAGATGTTACCCTCAGATCCTGTGGAAAAACATGTGCACAAACAAAAATGGTCAAACTTTCTACAGGAGCAGATGGGATTAGTTAGACTTTCTGCAGGAATGGGCATGATTGGTCAAACTGTTAAGGGGGAAAGCAGAATTGGCCAGAATTCCTTTGGGAGTGGGCGAGATTGGTCAAACTTCCCGTTGGAGTGGGCGGGATTGGTCAAGCTTCCAGTACCCCTTGCTGCAGAACCAGAAGTCCAGGGGGTGGAATCGGACCTGATCCAGCTCCTCAGCGGACTTGAACTAAAAGTCCAGGGGGTGGAGACAACTCAGGGGGTGGATAAGTGTGTTGGTCCATGTTGTAGAGCATCTCTCGGGCAAGGGTTAGGGTTATAGGAGGAATTAGATCAGGTCTCGCTCCACCCTGCAGGAAGCAATTCATCAATCTACACAGATTATTTTAATTCGTTTAAAGTGACAGAGAGACTTTAAAAGTGACTTTAACCTCCTATAAACGTGTCATAGTGTTACACTCCTGATGTGAACAGAAGCTTTGCTGCACTGCAGGTTTTCCCGGCGTGAAGGAACAGAACACGATGAACCATTCCTCAGCCGATATTGTCTCGTCCTCCCCTGAGCTTTTCACAGACGGAGTCATCCATCAAAAGGCAATCAGATAAGATTATCAATTACTGCAGGGTCAGGAAGCGAGAGCCGCGTTCTATTCTCTATTGTCCCACTGAAAACAAAAGCGGCTGATGAGGGACTCGCGGGTCTCTGGAGGACTCATTATTTCATTAAGGACAGAGTCCAGTGACACTTCACGTAACACCATGTTTGGGAGATTTCTCTCTATTAGCAGAGATGTGTGTGGAGACAGGGGAAATATTCGGAGTTTCTAAGCTGCAGAGAAAAATGGCTGTTAAGACTGTTAATGATACATCTATAATAATAAATGTGAGTGTTTTTGGCAAAAAAAATTAAAAGATTGCTTCTTGTGGTGTTCATGGCTGTGTCCTAAATGACCCCCTAATGACTGTGCCCTACACTGGAGCATCATTAAAACACTACAAGACAGTAGTGCAGCTGCAAATCAATTATCGTTTCTATAGTAACCGCTCATTCACAGGGACTTGTGAGGCAGACGCTCCACATAAACAGAATAAAAAACGTGTGTCATCGTGGCTCTGTAAGGAGATGTCTATTTAACATTTACGGAAGGAGTCTCCAGTGTCAGCACTTTGTAACAGTCAGAGGTAAAGCTGTAACTATTATGACATCTTCAGGACAGAGGAGTTTATACTTTGTGGTTTCTACGTAACATGGCAAACAAAAAGTCTAATCAGCATCAAGAGAGAGAAAAAGAGAGGCTGGAGAGGGAACAACCGTTTATAGCTGCTATAACGTAAGTGACCACAGGAACTAACTTGTTTTGAGTTACTAGAAATGGATAAAAAAAAGTACGACATGTCGTTTTTTTAATAAATAAAATTGCAATAGTTGGCAAATTGCTTTTATGTAAGAGGAATAAAACAGTCTGGGACCTTCAGCGTGGTAACAGTAACTCTGCTTCATCTCCACCTTGTCATTGATTATTTTACTATAACAGCACCACACACAGGGGTTTATATGTAACGTAATAAACGTTGCTTGGTTGTTACAAGCCGATGTAATTATTTTCATCGTGCCATTTTAGTCAGAGTCAAATGAACAAATCGATATGAATCAGTATGACATGATGAAAAACTGACTAGATTTTAATTTCTTTTAGACAAAACACATTAATCCACTGAGTAATTAAAGCACGTGTAAGATAATCATCCCAAAAACCTTTGCCTCTCACACCATTGCAGCTCATTTTCTGTTCTTTTCTCTTTTTTGTAAGCGCAGGCAAAGCCCGAGCGTTCATGGTGTTTGGCTTTCATTATGAGAGCACCATTTGACTTCATTAGTGACTCTAAACGTCTGTGAGCAAAAATAAATGCCCTTCATTTAAGCAAGGTACAAACTGCGACTCCTAGCAGTGGAGCAGCGTTCCACTTATTTTGTGACAAAATATGAAACGAAAATGGGAGATTTTGCTTAATTAAACAGATACAATGGACATATTAGAAACAAATCTATGCAATTTTGCAGGTTTTCTACAGCAGCAGGGTTGACTTAAGGTGCAATAACATCAATCTTTCCTCTTTCTCCAGGTACTCAGTGCTGCTGCGGTGTTAAAAACGAGAGTAAAAAATGTTCACTTCAGTCTCGCTGAAGTTTCCAACAAGTGAAAATGTTAACAAAAGCCAAACGTGTCAGAGCGGACAGCGGTGTGGGGGCGAGAAAAATGTTAATGTCAGCAAAAATGTCAGCACTCAAACTGAGACGGGACGCAGAGGGGGACAATCCTGGTGCACCATTAGCCTTCCAGCTCATTCAGCAGGAGGTGCCAGTATAACACACACACACACACACACCTCCTGTGACTGTACTAAGAGCAGATCAGAAGGTGAGTCAGTGGGCTTTTTTTTTTTTTCCCCCCAGAGTAACAGTGTGGAACTCATTAGAATTTTATCCACAGCTGGAAAACCGGAATGTGATGAAATATCAGAGATATCAGTGATATATCAGTACAGATAAAGTTACACCATGATCAGGAAATGATTAGATATTCCGAGAATGTGACATGCTCATTATTAACGTGCGAACCTGATACAGTGCTGTGCTGAAAAGTGTGATAGTGTGATCATCATAGTGTTTTGAGCTGTAGCATGTTATGCATTACACACGCAATAAACCAGGAAACATGAAACATGTTCAGTCTTGTGGGAAAAAACAGAAGGGAAAAACCTAAAAGGTCACATTTAAAATGCAAATGGAGATAAAAGGTGTGAGTTTGCGCCGGGCGGCGGCGGGAAGCGTGGTGGCGGCGGCGGCGAGGCAGTTTCAGTGCAGTGTGTGTAACATTTCTCAGGAGGAGCTCGGTGTCAGCGATGTGCTGATGTGGCATAACGTGTGCTTTAAAGTCCCTACTGAAGGTCACAGCACTCGCCATTACCCCCGATATTACTATCCAATATCACACACTGCAGCTCACCGCAACACAGAAAACGTTTCCTATTATGAGATCATTATATATTAAATATCAGATTATTCAGCCTGATTTTAGGTGCTTTTTACTCATTTCAAGCTTTATATTTTCTTATTCTATTGCCAGATCCTTTGTCTTTTCTCTAGAAATAAACGCATTTAAATAAATATAACTGCATATAAATAAATCAGAAAATGATCTGCCAATAGTATGAGACTATTTAAAACTTGAAATATTTTTTTTTTATGTCTAGGAATAGGTTTAATAATCATATTTGGCTATTTGTAATCTTATAATAGGAAATGTTAAAATAATCTCTTCAGGCATATCTATCTTATATTTCTTACATTGTAAAAACATGTCAAGATCTGTTTGTGGATTTTCACTAAAGAGTACAGAAAAAATAAAATAGTTACATGAAGAGATGTTATTTATTTATTTATTTATTTATTTATTCATAGACACAGTGAAATCAGGAATATCAATAGAAAGATAGAAAAAGGAACAACAGATGGATATTTAGACATTTAGAGAAATTACACTGCAGCTAAATATTTAATTTGAATTATAACACTTATAATGCCACTATACATATTTTATATTTCATTTGATTTACACACTCACTTTCAGTAAGCACCTTATCCTGGTCAGGGTCACAGTGGATCCGGAGTCTATCCCGGGAACAATAAGTGTGAGATGGGGATACACTCTGGATGGGACGCCGGTCCAGCAACACTTTTCTTTTCTTTTCTTTTTTATTTAGTTTTCGATGCAATACATACATCATCCATTTTTTTTAGCCTCAGCAGGAGACATCTTTACCAAATCAAAACCTGTAAACCTGAGAAAGCTCATTCTTGGCAAACATATCAGGAACAAACGGCGACTCCGAGCCAAGTCGATGCAGCACACACTGAGGACGGAGGAGTGTGAGCGTAAACATTTTAAAAGGCCTGTATAAGAGCACATTAGCGTTTCGGATACGGCGATGAATCACAATCAGTGTTTATTCGCTGTGGACGAGACGTCTGAGTAATTTCTCTCAGAGCATTCACATGTCGATATCCATTTCTGTAAGATAAACTCAGGCACATATGCAATAAGAGTAAATAAATACACGGTTAAGGAAGTAAAGAGGCGTGTGGTGAGAGGTGTGTAAGTCGATATGTACGTTATAAACATCAGTGCTGTAGCTATAGTTAAATATAGACAGTTAAAAGAACACAGTTAATATCTATAGGGAAAAAATGACTCACCACACACTAGACATAAAATCACCACATTATAAATCAAATCATCCCACAGCTGATGATTTCTGCATTGTGATTGGTCAGAAGCTGTTGATTAATTCTCTAGAACAGCAGCTCTGACAGTAGCGCAGCTGCAAATCACAGGTTTACATTAATGCGCTCTTCTAATACGATATCGTTTCTATAGCAACAGCTCATTCACAGGTACAAAAAAAAAAAAACATGTAACTGTCGATATGGTGAAGTTTTCTCTCATTTATTTAACATTTCCAGTATGGAAGGAGTCTCCAGTGTCAGCGCTTTGTAACAGTCGGAGGTAAAGCTGTAACTTTAAGTTTTCCGACATCTTCAGGACAGAGGAGTTTACGCTTCTTTGCGGTTTCTCAGTAACGTGACAAGCTGCGTTTTTTGAAGGGAGAAGAAGAGAGGCTGGTGAGGGAACGACTGTTTATCGCTGCTATAATGCAACTAACTTGTTTAACGGAACATTAAATGTAACTATAAATGGATAAAAAATTATGAAATGACATTTTGCAAGTTGCTTTAGTATAAGAGGAATAAAACACTTTATGTAATCAACATACTTTGACATCCAAAATTTCACAATAACTGCTGTGTATATTTTTTTTATTCAGGTTACATTCTAACCTTGCGTTTGTGTTTTTTTTTTTTTTGTAAAGATGATGTTGCGTTTACAAACACAGCCATAAAACCAGTCAGTTTGTCTGTCTAAAGCCTCGCTGGCTAAGTGTGATTTGATAAAAGCTTTGATAAAGTTGTTGGATAAGTTCAGTTTGTAATCAAACAGCGGCCGTCAAAATGTCATCATCAAAACAGAGAAGAGCGTTTACACACTGCACAGACGCACCAATTTTAAATAACAAGAAATGTGAATGAATCAGCGATTATTTCCTCACCGATGTTAGCGTGAGCAGAGATGAGTGGAGTGAAGAGACGGCGATGATGAGGCTCATGTTGTGATTTTTACAGCAGGGGGTGAGACAGAGACGATGTGGACGATGCTGATAATCAAAGTCAGAACTTGCAAACTTCTGATTCTTTAAAATCCATCAGTAGAATGGGTTAGAAAAGTAGAAGCAGCCTCTGTGTCTTTCAGTGGATTTCACTGGAATGAAATCTTTAAATATGATTTTTTTTTTTTTTTCACTTTTGGAGAAATGCTAGAACTTCTGGTTGAGGTGCATGCAAAATGGAAACCCATTTCAGTCCAGGAAAAATCTCGTCTTCACAATGATATGTAGAAAATATTGACATTTCACTATGTGAAGGGTTTTCGCAGGCCGCCACACGAATATTTGGGCTGGACAACCACGCCCACGTGGCTCAATCACCACGTGCCACGTGACACGCCCCAAAAAAAAGACACGCCCATCCGCGTGCAGTCTGCTTTCAGACTCTCATCGCTCTTCTTAATCTTTATATTATCTTTATTTCCTCACTGCTTGAAGTATAAAAATAGATTTTCTTAGGTGTACATTCAAAATCTGCATTAAAAAGGTGGTAATTTCACACACATCTACAAACACACACACACACACGAGGGCATTCATGATCTTATCTTTCTCACACACACACACACACACACATATTATCATATCAGCTTTGTTAAAGCTCTTCTGCCCCCTGCTGGTGGGATTCTTTGTGGTTGATTCACCTTTTATGAGCCGCACTGAAGCACGCATGTCCATGTCCAAAACGTCAGGATGAATTTATGTACCCATCAGAAAAAAGACGAGCGTTAGCCAGATTAGATTAGCATTGATTGCACCGTGCTGCTGAGCGCTTGATTGTGCTCCGGTTGTATGCCATGACTCATTCACCGACCTAGCTGAAGGTTTTAACACCACTTCTGCTCATAAAAACACAACTGCATTAATATAAAAAGCAATCTGTCACTAATGTACAGCTCACAGGGGCGTGGCCACATGAGTCATCTCAGCCTTAAAATGCCTTGCCACCTCGAGTCACATTTCTGTAATATCTATTACTACTATACAATTAGAATTAACAAATTATAATTTAGCTCATGTTGATGTAAATACATTTTCAACATAGTTAACTATCGCCACCCTTTATTGTGCCCTTGCCCGCCCTCCTTGCCACCCCACTCCTAAAAATACGTACACTGCTGTCCGTGTCTTCATTTCGACTCATCCCTAACGTCTAGCATCTTCACCACATCTAATAAAGCGGGTAAAGCAGAAGCTCCTGAACCTCGGGCAGCTTCCCGAATCGGATTATTATCTGTGAACAGACGGAAGGAGAGCTGTTTATCACGCTGAAATAGATCTCTACAGAGCGTCTGAGACAGACAGAGAAAGAGAGATGTGGTTAATAAAAAGCAGAGCTCCACACATTTCTGTTTCACACCAACAAGTGGTTTATCTTTTATGAATCAGATTTTACTTTATTTTTTTTTTTGCTGCTGTAAACAGATTTGCGGGGAAAAAAAAACATAAATGTTCTGGCATCTTTGTCATCTTTGTTGCAGTGAAAGAACAATACTCTGAACCAACAAATCTTTGAAAATGATTAAAAAAAAAATTGCAAAGAAAGTTGTAAGTTAGAAACAAAACACTGTTATTGAACAAATCCAGTTTTGCAGAATAAAAAATTACACTGAATTCCATCTGCTCATTAAAGAGCTTAAAGTCTATAACATTGCACTGATTATTATAATGTTAAAAGTATTACTATTGAAGAGTGAGAGGCCACACCCCCTTCACTGTGACTGACAGATACAGAGGCCACACCTCTTCACTGTGACTGACAAATACAGAAGCCACACCCCCTTCACTGTGACTGACAGATACAGAGGCCACACCTCTTTCACTATGACTGACAGATGCAGAAGCCACACCCCCTTCACTGTGACTGACAGATAGAGAAGCCACACCTCTTTCACTATGACTGACAGATGCAGAAGCCACACCCCCTTCACTGTGACTGACAGATAGAGAAGCCACACTCCCTTCACTGTGACTGACAGTTACAAAAGCAACGCCTCGTTCACTGCGACTGACAGATACAAAGGCCACACCCCTTCACTGTGACATACAGATAGAGAGGCCACACCTCTTTCACCGTGACTGGCAGATGCAGAGGCCACACCCCCTTCACTGTGACATACAGAGAGAGGCCACACCCCCTTCACTGCAACTGACAGATACAAAGGCCACACCCCTTCACTGTGACATACAGATAGAGAGGCTACACCTCCTTCACCGTGACTGACAGATGCAGAGGCCACACCCCCTTCACTGTGACATACAGAGAGAGGCCACACCCCCTTCACTGCAACTGACAGATACAAAGGCCACACCCCTTCACTGTGACATACAGATAGAGAGGCTACACCTCCTTCACCGTGACTGACAGATGCAGAGGCCACACCCCCTTCACTGTGACTGAGAGATACAGAAGCCACGCCTCCTTCATGAGAATTGACAGACACGACAACATGCCACACCTCATTCGCGCTAACAAATGCACATGCCACACCCCCTTTATGGTCACTGACAGGCACAGAGGCCACGCCTCCTTCATTTCACTTATTAGCTAGCACATTAAGGTATGAAAATGCACAATGATGCACTAGCTAATAGCAAAACACTGCTAAATTAATGATGAGTTTAACGATCTATCAGCCTGCTATTAGCACTAAGGCTAACACATTACTGAAAATGAGCATGCTAACTCAGGATTACACTGAAAATGACACAGCAGACTTTTATCATCAGCATCTCCTCAAAGGAGAAATAAAACACACACACACTTAGTTAGCGTGGTCTTTAGCAGGGACATGGAGCTCCACTGCGAGTGTTTTTCTCCCAGTTCTCTCTTATAATGTCGATCAGCCAGAAGCGCAAATCAAATGACCTGCGTTACTGAGAGACGCCTCCAGAGAGAAATCCAATAAGCAGGAGAGCAAACAGCGCCGTGCTCCAGCCTTCCACAACGCCCCGATCTCAGCTCTGGGTTTGAGAAGTGCTCTTTAGAAACAGTGCTTCATCTCAAATGATTCCGAAAAACTTTTATACGTTACACAATCTAATGTTAGCAGCCGTAATGAGGCTCCGAGCAATAAGAAAATGTTTACGGTTTCATTCACGTTGTGTTGTAGCATTACTGCCTGCACAGCACACGTGACTGAAATCATACGAGTCGTGATGCTGATCCCAAAACCTCTGGGAGGTTAAAGGTAAGACACTAATAATACGCTAACGCATAATGAAAAAAATAACCGTATTAACAGTAACAGATAATGAATGGTTTAATTAATGGATTAATGGTAACAGAGACGTTGGTTACCGAAGGAAACAGATTTTGGTTATTGATAGTAACAGAGACTTTGGTTAGTGACAGTAACAGATTTTATTCTTAATTGTAACCAAAACTACATTTATTAATGGTAACAGAGATTTCAGCTATTCACTAACCTAAATTTTTGTTATTAGCAATAACAGATCTTTCAGTTAGCAACAGTAATAGATTTCGGTTACTAACAGTCAGAGGAATTTTGATTACTGACTGTAATAGAGATTTAGGTTATTAATGGTAAGAGATTTCAAATGAACATTTCTGTTCTGAAATCATTTTCAGTTGTGTGTTTCTTGAAGCAGTTTAGAGTCTGCCTCAGTTACCCCCGCCTCAGACACCCCTGCCTCGGATACCCCTGCCTCGGATACCCCCGCCTCAGACACCCCCGCCTCGGATACCCCCGCCTCAGACACCCCCGCCTCGGATACCCCCGCCTCAGACACTCCAGTTATTACAGTTATTACAGTTATGAGTTATGAGTTATGACCTGCAGCATTCTGTCACAAACACTTCTTTGAAACCGGTGAGCTTACAGGCTCATACAATAAAATTCCATGTAAATAAATATTTATTCAATTTATCAGGAAATTTGTGTAATTTACACTCAAATGGCACACTTTAAAACAAAGCTCATTATTTATCCAGTTAGCTAACAGTGTAGATTAAATCTGCTGCTCAGATCCTCAGCTGAACAGAGTTAAGAGTGTTTATAAGAGGGTTTGTGTTGCTAGTTTAATGGCTTTCGTGTGTTGTGTAACTTTGCCAGAAAAGGAAAATTGAAAACCTAAGAGCTGTAGTGAGTCAAATTGTGCCCTTAGGACAGAAACGAAGACATGAAACAACGTGGTTTAATCACATTTCCACAATATCACGAGTTAAGAACCTGTATATAATAACACGAGTGAACTCCTTCACCTCATACGTCCCAATTTACACGCGAATTTGAAACTGAGGTTCTGTCCTGAAAACGCTGCGGAGTCCATGACAGAAATCTGAGCAGACAGGAAGTGTACTAGGACCCATCTTCTATAATGAACAGCCATTTGAGCTCCTGCAGTCATCCAGTCAGCAGATTGCTCCCTCACTAGGGGTCAAGGGGAAGTTGGCCAGCTCCGTTTATTGTGCCACAAAACATCCTGACAGAAATGGTCCTTAAACACATCAGACTCAGGTGTTATGACTAAATTTGGCTGGGTCAAAATCTCAATCGATCAACACTAACCCTAAACCCTTCTCCTGCTGAGAGATTTCATAAATCTCAGCCCTGTTTCCTTTAAAAAAAGGAAAACCGTCAAACGGACTCGTTAAGGAGGAAATTGAGTTGTGATTTTGTGGTGTGTGTCCTGCCCTTGAGGGGCCTCCGAGGGAGCGAGCCACAGCTTTAGTGGGTCTTAAAGGTGAATCAGGACGGAGCCGGCGCCAGCCTGTCGAAAGAGGGCTTTTACTCACACGAGCTCGGCCACTCAAGCGCGAGACACGCTGATGTATTACCTCAGGTGCGATGGAAATCTCCAGCAAGGCAAAAAGAAAAGCTCCCCGTGCCGCCGTCACTTCAATTACCATTTAACATCCACTCAGATTTTTCCACTTAAGCCCTCCTCTTAAGTCCACTCAGAGTCCTGCGACTTCCTGCTGACTCGCGCTACACTTCCATTCAAATCAGTCGACTCGGATAAACGTCGCTTTATTTTTATTGATTTATTTATTCATTCCAAAACCGTATAAATCGTTCTGCTTTGTACTTTACCTTAGGGAGGTAAAATAAAGGTAATAAAGTTGTATCAGATGCAGAGATGGGGTCATTTTTTTAATCATTCTCCATTTTCATAATAGTGCTAAATATATGTAAAGATATATTTTAATGTAGTCTTTACATTTTTTGTTGCATATTAAAATGAAAATTAATTTTTTGTACAATTATTTAAATACATTAATATATTAAAATATTGTGTTGAGAATAATATTAACAGACGAGAAGTATAAAAAGGTCAGATTTTTACTTTTTTAAATACTTTTCAGTAGGCTACTTTTTAATTTAAATTAATAAAAAATAAATTAATTAATACCACAATGACACTTTTTTTTATTTATTTTATACTGCAGGACTTTGTGGTGTATATCTTATGATAATATTTTAGTTTTATAAGTTCAGAAATGTATACCTAATGCAATAAATATAATAATACATGTAATTACAAACTTATAATAATGTGAAATATGGTGATTATTGTTACTTATTTAATGTAATATTGTTACCGAGTGCCTTCGAGCAGGTGTAACAAAAACCCAGCGTGAGCCGAGAAATCACTAAACCCGTCACAAATATTTCAATATAAACACAGTTAAGGTGCTTTGGTGTCATGAACAGGATAAAAAAATGACTAAAATAATACGGATAGCTGGTCATTTACTGCTCTGACACAAACTTTGACACTGGTGTTAGAGTGTTAGTCACTCTATCGCCCATCATGTAACCTCACTCATCTCCTCTCGCTCAGTGTAAACTCTCCTCCTGCACGGAAACGGCCACTTACCCCAAGTGCAGCGTCGTGTTTCCACATCATACATAATGCACGCTGCTCTCGGCTTTAAGAGCCTAATAATACTGTATCAGATGAACAGCAGATGCAAAGTGAGGAAAACAAGGCTCTTATCTATCGTGACTAGGGCATAAAGAGGAGAACACACACACACACACACACACACACACACACACGGCCTTGCATATGGCTGTCTTTGTTTTTCCCCGATGACACACTCAGCACATTAAGGTCTGTGACTTACTGAATTATTATTCACCAATTTTTCCCAGTTTAGTCACTGCCACTTCTCTCTCCCTCGCTTCCTCTCCTGTGTCACATGACACCTAGGCTTTTTTTGTAAGCTAATAACCCTTAAAGAACCCATGAAGAACCTTTTATTTGGGATTCATCAGTGGTACAAACTTATTGCTCATTATTTTCCTCCCTTAAAGGTTCTATGTAGAATCCTACAGCAAAGTTATTCCCTATCCCGATTCCATCTAGAACCCCTTTTGGAAGCTAATTATCCAAAGAACCCTTAAAGAACCCATGAAGAACCTTGTTTTTCTAAGACTGTATGTATGAACTGAGTGTGCAGTAATTCAAATATAGTGTGCAGTAAGAATTCAAAATATAGAACTCAGGAACACTTAGTTTCTTGGTAGGTCATCCACTCCTATAAAAAAAAGGTTCTTCAAGGGTTCACTTCAAGGGTTAATTAAAAGATCTTAATCTCCTTAAAGAGTTCTACGTTGGAACTCTTCCTGATAGGGAGACACTCTGTTGTTGTGTTCTACTGTACACAGAAAGTTTACAACTCCTAAGAGATCTTCACTTGTTCCTCTGGGGAAACCTTAATAGGTTCAACCCTACCAATCCTATACGCAAAGGTTCCAAGTAGAACCCTTTTCGGAAGCTAATAACCCTTGATCATCCAATGAACCCTTAACGAATGCTTGAAGAAACATTTCATTCTAAGAGCATATGTATTAACTGAGTAAGTTAATAATCCAAATCACTGCTTGTTATTTTCTTCTTAATACCTAGAACCTGTCAGGAGCTTAATATTTAGCTAGCTTGGAGCTTGGTACACACCTAAGGTTCTAGTTGGAACCCTTTCTGATAGGGGTAGTTCTTTACACAGAAGGTTTTGAACTCTTAAGGGTTCTTCTAGAGGGTTCTTTGTTCCTCTGGGGAAATCCTTAAATCCTCAACCCTACAATAAGTAGAACACTCTTTGGAAGCTAAGAATCTTTAATTATCCAAAGAACCCTTAAAGAAGCCATGAGGAACCCTTTTTTCTAAGAATGTGTGATACAAACTCCAAATTATTGTTCATTATTTTCTTTATAATACTTTTAACACTTTTCTTAGTACTTGGTCTACAGTAACTGAAGAACAGAAAGGGTTCAAGGGTTCTTTAAGGGTTCCTTGGAGAGTTTAGGTTTTTTGGCTACCAAAAATGGGTTCTACTTGGAATTGTAAAGTGAGCTGAGTTACGGAAAGACATAAGTATGAAATTCGGCATATACTTCATCATCGTCATCATCAGCTTCGTCATCGTAGTCCATAGCATGGGTCAATACACAAGCACACAGCAACATACTACAAAAAAATCCATAGTCATAACCAAAGAATGAGCAAGAAATTGAAAACAGGAAACAAGAAACAAAGAAACGAGGCATTTGGGAAACTTGGAAGCAAAGAGAACTAGGACTCAGACTAAAATCTTCAGAATGAAAATTAGAAAAATTAGAAAGAGCAGGGTGTTATATACAGACAAACTGATTAAGGTCTAAACACTGAACTGGTGCACACATTAGGATAACAAACCAATGACAAGACAGAGGCGGAGACATAGAACCTTTAAGGTTCCCCCAGAGGAACAAAGATCTCTTAAAGGTGTACATTGAATTTGAAATCATTACAGTGGCTCCGGAGCCTGTACTGGGAAAACCGGGGCAGTCGCCAGTCCACTTACTGGAATATTTCCGGAAGGATGGGAGGAAACTGGAGAACCCAGAGGAACCCAGAGGAACCCATACGGGGACAGAGAGCCACAGGATCGAACAGAGGAGCCTGGAGCTGTGAGCTTTCTAACTTTTTAAATTATTTAATCCCACTCCAAGTTAAATTTAATTGCTAATGTTTTGCTTCATTATTAATTTATTTTATGTTTGTACTCCATTTCAGTTTTTAATTCTTGGACGTTCTCTGCACTGTTCTAAGCGACAGCTCTACCATAAAGATGTCTCACAGGAATTTAGGAAATAAATGAAAATCAGAAGTGTTTTAATATGTTTCCCCATGCAATCATCTTTCTCAACACGTCTGCGTGCGTGCGTGTGTGTGTGTGTGTGTGCGAGAGATTAGCTGCCATGACACTGTAATCCATAGCGGGGAGATGTTCAAGGGTCATTGTTCCAGAGAAACTCGACTCTTGTGATACAACTTAAGTGAGGCTTCCTTCTTTTCTTTTCTTCTGTAAAGCAGATGGATGGATGACAGTTTGTCCTCTTCACATGTCATGCTGGCTGATTTTTAATTTTTAATTCAAATCCGAACATCGGATGCAACACTAAGAGACTACAGCGAGAGCTGAATTCACAGAGATTCATTTTAATTCATTTAGATTCATTTAAACGATTCATTTCACTTATGCGTTCTAGCAGGTATTTACTGATTGTACACTGTTTTATCAGCGCAAAGTTTCTTTCATGGCTTCCGAAACACATTAAAGGTTCATCTTAGCATGCTAACACAGGGACTTAGCATCTTAGTTGTGCAAAAAAATGCTTGTTGATCTTTTATTTAACGTTTATGGAAGGAGTCTCCAGTGTCAGTGCTTTGTAACACTCAGACGTAAAGCCGTAACTATACGTTTTCCGACATCTTCAGAACAGATAAGTGTACGCTTTGCACAATGTTACACAATGTTAAATGTAACTACAAATGGACACAAAGTGTATGTCATTCTTTAATTAATAAAAAAAATTGCTGTAATATAAGAGGAATAAAACACTTTAAAACATGCTATTATAGGAAAATAATCAACTTTAGTGTGAAAACACTAACTCCGCTTCACCCTGTTGTTGATGATTTTACTTTAACAGCAACACACACACAGTGTTTATTCCACAAAAAAAATCTATTTAAAACATATTAAAAATGCAGAAATAAGTGCAAATAGTTCCTTGTTACATTTAGCTGTAAGGTTTATTTAGTAAACATGTATTTTTCATTTTTAAAAATCTTTTGTTTTGGGATCTCCTAAATGATTCATGGCAATATTTTAATGCTGAAAAACTTACTATAAAACATTTTTTACAAAATAATAATAATAATAATAATAATAATAATAATAAATAATAATAATAATTTGGGGTAACGCAAAATCAGACAAAAATTGCACATCGCTATATATGAACAGATTTTGTCAGGAACCTGCAAAGGTCACGCCGGTTTCTGTCGCCTCCTTCCCGAGTCACAAAAATAACGGCTGACTCGGCATGAAACACGGTAACTTCCTAATCGAACCGCAAATGTTTTCTTCCGTCATGAGAAACTTTACACTCTGCAGCGTGTAAAACAAAGCGTGTAGCACCACTTGACCTTGGATGAGCGATAAATAAAGCATGAAATGCAAGTGCACTACCTGTTCCATTATGCATAATCAAGTCCCCTAATGGTCCCGGCTGTAAACATAATCAGAGAGAACCGTCCATGTGCGACATCAGACACTGCTCCGGCTTAAGAGTGTGCACACACTCGCTGCTGTAAACAAAGCAACGAAACACACACACACACACACACACACACACACACACAGGTCAATAGCAGTAATGTGAGGTCTTGCTACTATGAGGAAAATGACTGAAGACCTCAACCTGATAAATTACAGGAGTCACAATACAACGGTTACGGTTAGAGTTCGGGCGTTTTATGAAAACGGTTTAAGCAATGAGCTCTTTTAAACAGGAAAAAACCTCTTGTGAAGCTCTGTCTTTGTCCTACATGAAGTTCTCTCACAGACACAGTCCATGTCCAGGAGTTCAGTTTACAGTGAGGTGAAGCGGTAATGAACATATGTGCTGAACTTAAGTACACACAAACACACACAAACACACACAGTAGATCAACAGTCAAATACTGTTCAGAAATTCCACAATCACTTCCAGCTCATTAGTGATTTCCTAAGAGACCTCAGTGAAAAGCAGGAGTGCAGATAAAGGGCTGTCTTCAGAGGCTGCAGCTTTCAGCGAGCCTGTGATTTCACTCAGCTGAGTCCAATTAAAACTGACTCCATTCTGCCTCCTCCCTGTCCGTGCTGCAATCACTGTAACACAATCTGCTTCCTCCCCATAAATGCTGCAACACGCTCAGCCTCCTCCCCATAAACGCTGCATCATTGCAATATACTCAGCCTCCTCCCCATAAACGCTGCATGGCTGCAACACGCTCAGCCTCCTCCCCGTAAACGCTGCATCACTGCAATATACTCAGCCTCCTCCCCATCAACGCTGCATCGCTGCAACACGCTCAGCCTCCTCCCCGTAAACGCTGCATGGCTGCAACACGCTCAGCCTCCTCCCCGTAAACGGTGCATCGCTGCAACACGCTCAGCCTCCTCCCCGTAAACGCTGCATGGCTGCAACACGCTCAGCCTCCTCCCCGTAAACG
>CM075012.1:26711849-26749405 GCA_037576675.1 Pangasius sanitwongsei | reverse complement strand
GCTGCAACACGCTCAGCCTCCTCCCCGTAAACGCTGCATGGCTGCAACACGCTCAGCCTCCTCCCCGTAAACGCTGCATGGCTGCAACACGCTCAGCCTCCTCCCCGTAAACGCTGCATGGCTGCAATATACTCAGTCTCCTCCCCATCAACACGCTCAGCCTCCTCCCCATCAACGCTGCATCGCTGCGACAGCCTCAGAAAGGAAACACATTTATACTCATGCAACATTGCTAAGAAAAATGGTGCTATATGGAATCAGACAAATAGACACTCAGAGAGACAAACAGAAAGAGAGAGAGAGACAGACAGACAGACGACGGCCAGACAGAAATACAGGCAGACAAACAGACAGACAGGTAGAGATACAGAGAGAGAAAGACAGAAACATGTAGAGAGACAAACACAGGTAGCTAAATAGACAGATAGATAAGGAGAGAGAGAGAGAGAGAGAGAGAGAGAGAGAGAGACACAGACAGACACATACTGTTGTGTTGTATATGAGCACACAGACTTTTCACTGAAAAATAATAAAAATAATAATAATAATAAAAAAAATAATAATCAGTAGACAGTGCAGCTCAGAGCAGATCTAATGGCGTCTCAGCATGGGCGACATTCAGCTCATGGAGCAACAGCGCCCTCTCACGGCCGAGTGAGGAACAGCACTCTTATCTTTACACTTACCCCTGCTTTAATAACGCGTCCTCCATTTCCCTGATAATCTCATGCACTCATCAGCTTTCCCTCCTTACTTCCTCCTGGCCTCAGTCCTGTAAGGCTGGCGAATATTAATATCTATAATTTCCAAATAAAAATGACTTCTCAGCTGGTTAACCACATTTAGAGAGAGAGAGAGAGAGAGAGAGAGAGAGAGAGCGCGAGAGAGATTTACATAGACAGACAGACAGATAAGTAAAGTTTCCTCCAATAAATCAATAAATCAATAAATAGTCCTGGTTTTGGATTACTGCATTACGCATAACAGTATGATTTAAAAACACTAATGCAATTAAACAAACAATCTCTTGTCTATTTATTATTTAATTATTTCTTCTTTTTTTCACTTTTTCAGTTGTAAAGAATAGCGCGTGCAGGTTTGTATTTGCGTTAAGGAAAAAAATGCACTCTCTTCTCAGATAAAACTTTATTTCTGGGTTGCTGTATTTGCATGATTAATTATTATTGAACGCACTGTTGTGGGGGCGGTCTGAGAATCAGGGGGCGTGGTTAGAAGGCCGGCGGAATTCCTTTGATCACGCCGCTGGGGGAAGTTCCTTATCGAGCTGCCGTTGCCATGACAACGCGTCGCGTACACAGCACACAGATGGAGCAGACTTCCTCCAACCGCCTCCATCCCACTCAGTAACTTTCATCCTTTTATTTCTCATTGTTTTTGTCATGGCCGCGTGTTTAGTACCAGACTTTCCAGCTGTGAACATTGCACTGGAACATCTGGGCGAGTTAGGTAAGATCATTAATAATAATTAATTAATTAATATCGGTTTTTACACTGAAGTTTACACTGCTGTGAGTAAATACATGATAATACATCATCAAGGAAGTAATTTAGAGTTCACTGCTTGTAAATGTCAGCTTTAGAGAAATAGAGAAATACATTTTTGCTCATGATTAGTTTAGGACTAATTCATATTTTGATGCTTCAGAGAGAGTTCAAGTTTCCTGCTTCAAGACAAGATCTACTATTCAAACCATTACAGATCACATGTGAAAAAGAAACATTCATGTTAACAGAATCACACCTGTCCTATATGTGAAAATAAAATAATCAGGCATTAAAAAAAATCGCAAAAAAAAAAAAATCATGCACTAAATATGAAAAAGAATGTGAATGTAAAAGAAAAAAAAGGAAATTGTGTATAAAAATCACTTGTAAATGTGAAAACATTAACATATAACACAAATAATCATGTGTAAAAAAATAAATGTTTAAAAAAAAAAAATTATTTGTAAATATCACGTGGGCAAAAAAAAAAAAAAAAAAAAAAAAAAAAAAAAATCACACTACTTGTGAAAAATAACGTGAATAAAATTGTTGTGTGTCAAAATCACCTGTGAAAATTAAACACATGTTAAATTAACATGTAAAAATAAAGTGTGTGAAAAAACTCATGTGAAAATAAAAACATGCTCTATATACAAAAAAATTATTGTGAAAATAAAATAGTCATGTGTAACAATCACGTGTGAAAATGTAAAACTTATGCCCTACATGTGAAAAAAAATAAATAAAAATAAAATTATCACGTGTAAAAATCAAATAAAAAACTGAAAATAAAAATATTGACAATAAAAAAAACTACACGTGAAAAGTCCACTACATTCAAAAAAAAAAAAAGTATAAAACAACATGCAAACGTGTGAAAACCACACGTTTAAATTTCACACGTGAATCGTGATTCTTCACACGTTAAGTTCACGTGAATTTTCTGTACAGGAAATACCACAACGTGACACAAACCCCACCAATCACACACTGCAGCCATCAAAGAAATCTAATATTTCTCCGTATTGCAATCCCTTCATGCATTTGTCATGTGCATTCACACAGCTACAGTGCCGTGCATAAGTATTCACCCCCCCCATGACCGTTTCCACATTGTGTAGTGTTACAGCCTCATATACTGTATCTACACAAGATATCCCATAATATAGATGTGTTGGGGAAATTAATATATTTGCAAAATTATTTACAAATGTTAAAAAAAAAAAAAAAAAAAAAAACACACATAAAAGTTGTGATCGCATAAGTATTCGCCCCCGTTACTGTGAAACCGTTGAATTAGTTCTGGTGCAGCCAAGTGCCATCAGAAGTCATGAATGAAGTGGACCTGTGTGTAATTAAATAGTAACATGATCTCAGTATATCTAAACCTGTTCCTGGAAGAACCCAAAGTTTGTTATTTAAACAAACAGAATCATGAAGACCACAAGGAGCGATCCAGACAAGTTCTGCACAATTATTAATCGGGGTTTCAACCATGACTCAGCCTAGAGGAGACGGTCCACCAACAGTTAAAGACCAGGGAAAGAGTCAGAAAACAACATCCAAGAGGCAAAGAGTAACTCAGAAGGAGCTGGGGAGATCTACAGACAGGAGATGATGTTTACCTGTGTCTCCCTGGTGGACTAGAGGCTAGGATTCGGTGCACTCGCTGCCTTGACCTGGTTTCGATTCCTGCTCAGGGAACGGTGATTCTTCCAGAAGAACTGGGCTACTGATTGAAAGGTCATGAGTTCAAATCCCAGCACTAGCAAGATGGCTCTGTTGGCCGCTGAGCTGTGTCGCTTTTATGTTTACGATGAGAGCTGATTCGATTCTAGCAATCTCTGGGTGAAGCTACTCAAATCTAAATCAGTGTTTACTTGATACAGTACCACTTCTCATTGATTGTATGGAAAGAGATGAAAGAGCAGCGATTCAGAAGGTGTTTCAAACAGACTACACACTGAGCACCGTACATAATAATGCAACATGAGTGTTTTGAGTATTTATGAGTGAAGTAACCATAAACCTACAACAAACCTGGATCTTACACTTCTTTGTAATGACCTTGTGTCAAAGTGCATGATGTTAACATCTATAGTGCATGTACATGTTTCACTGATCATCAACAACATTTACATTACTGAAATAAAACACCTACTTGTGAGAAGCAATGCCTTGTTGCTGGGTCTTGAAAGTCCACTCCAAACATCACTCCAAACATCACTCCAAACATCACTCCAAACATCCAAACACTGATCCAGCCACCTTTCCAAACACCTCTCCACACACCTCTCGAAATTGGCAGCAATGCAAATCCAGTGCACACAAATGCAGCATCTAGATATTTATATTTATACTTATATATGCTAAACCAGGAAGTTACCAGGAAGTTGTGAGTGTGGAAGGAAATTCCTCAGTACTCAGGCGGCCTCTGCTGGTGTGGAGGAGTAATGTCACAGGTGTGTGTTATATAATCCAAATAAATTCCATTTCTGATCTCTACACAACGTGGGGAAAATGAACTTATGCGAGGCCTGTATATTAACTTGCGTTCCTTAGTGTTAAAGCAGTTCCTAGCTTTAATAATTTAAACATAAGAGGGACTACAATACATCCATGTAAAGAAGAAATGTCACAGGATTTTCCTCAGTCGTGAAAAACAACAAGCATACGTTCTGTTTCTGAATGAGTGTCTGTCTCGCTGATGCTAATCTCGTGCACGCAGTCAGCTCCGTGATCACGTGTCACTTGCCATTAAAATTCTGAGCATATGTGCTTTCCCGAAGCTCATTTTCGCCTGAATTGCTTGGAGCTTGTCTGAGCTGATGGTGTGTTTGTTTGTACCTGTTAGATAAGCAGCTGAGAGCAGAGGGAGTGTCGTTCAGTCAAGAAGCCAGCCATCACCTGAGCGAGATAGCGGAAGCCATTAAAGAACTGGTAATAAATAAAGAAACATCATCACCTTGTTCTCGGTGTGATTGCTCTGTCACCGAGTGTCTGCTGATGAAACCTTCATTAGTGAAACATGGAGAAAAGATTCAGAGAAATCCAATAACGTGCTGCTTTAAATGGGTTTGTGTCCCATTAATGGAGGCAAGAAATTGACAAGTAAATGGCTGCACTGCATATTTTTGTGTTCTTATAGGCCACGATTAAAGGGATAGTTCAACTAAAAAGTGCACAATTTCCTCTTCACCGCAAATGTACTCAATCAAACAAGATGTATCTGGTGTCTGAAGTTATCTTCTTTAGTTTTTCACTGGATCTACCAGGATAATGTAGCTAACAAGTAATGTAAGCTTATGGCTACCAGTTTAGCATCGTCTAAATCATCACACAGTGCCTCTGTAGTGTTTCAAACAGACTGTATCACCCACTGTTGCCTAGAAACAAAAGGAGGTTGTAGAGATAAAAACAGTTGAATCCGAGGCACCAGGAAAGGGGCGTGGCCTAAAGTTTGAAGGCTGGAATGTACCTTATGAGTAATTCAGATAAAATAAAAGTTCATCATTCATTTGTAGAATTAAATTTGGCTAGAGTGTGATGATTCAGACATACAGTTTGCACGACGTTATTAACTTCCACTTCTTTGCTAGAAAACCTAAAGAAGCAAACTTCAGTCACTAAACATGTCTTAGCTGATTGACTTGCTTTATTTAACATCTGCTTAATCGTTTAGGAGGCATCCAGAAAAGCCGTGCATGAGGCACTTGAGGTGGAAACGATAGAAACGGGAAAACTGCGCCATCAGCTCCTGAGCCAGCGCGATGATATTGCTGCTGAAATATCAGGTAAACGTGCGGCATCTGAACGTGATCGCCAGCAAAGCCTTGTAGATGACATTGTGTGTACTCTGCGAGTATCAGCTCACCTGTATGCTTTACAAACAAATAAAATTAGGGTTTGTCGATTTCTAGCCGCTGTGGCCGCTGCCAGAGATGCAAACGCGGCCGAGTTAAATCAACTCCAGCTGGAGATAGCGAACATCGTGCAGGAGATCGAGTCGATGGAGAAGAGACGGAAACTTCTAGAGGAACAGAATGTACTTCTTTTGTGAGTAGTATTAGCAAATAACACGTTAGCATGGAATACAATTATTACTATCAGTTACACCATAGTGCTGTTGAATTCTCGAATCTGATTGGTCAGGAGGTGTTGATTAATTTTCTATAACTGTAGCATTTGTTAAAAAGGGTCCCTTAAGTTTTTTTTTTTTTTTGGATGGTTAGTGGTTCTAGCTTTTTAAAAGATTTCTACTTAGAACCTGTACTAATACAGGAAAAGGAGTTCCTTAGGGGTTCTCTAAGAAGTTAAAGGCTTAGAAAATTGATGTCTGAGTGGTTCACAATTTATTGTTCTCTGTGTGATTGGGTTCCTTGGCGGTTCTTCACATGATTAAAAAAGGTTCCTTAGGAGTTCTTTTGGTGATAAATTGTTTACAAAAATGAGCTCTTTAAGCATAAAGGTTCAACAGTGGTTTATGGATGGTTACGGAATCCAGCTTTATTAAAGATTCACGTGTTTATGGGAAAGCACGTGTTAGGGTTGACTCTCTCCAGTTGGTAGCAGACGTATGATAGAGGAGAACCAGCGACTGTAATGGGAGGGAATTGGCAGGTGACCAAACTGAGGAGAAAAATGGGGGGAAATGCATACCTTTCCAGATTATTATAAGCTCCTTTTTTTTAAAATACATTTGCAGGACTGAAGGGTCTTCAAGTGCAGCTGTATTAGTTGTCCCATCAGGTGTGTTTCTAAATTGTACATGCAGTGCTAACTCAGCCAATCAGGTGCTTGTGTTCGTAACCAGAAGGTTGTGAGGTCAAATTTCAACACTGTTAGATGTAAGGCTAGAGTCAGATGAGTAACGATCCTTAACAATCACCTGCTCTGTGCTTCATTCCTCATTCAAGTCCACTTCAGATAAACATGTCTGCTAAACGAATAAATGTCAGTAAATATTTCTGTAGACCAGATCACCAGCTTCTGAACGTCGGCTACACCAAGCTCATTGAGCAGCTCAACAGCCAGCTGTCAGAGAAAGCCAATACGCAGATTAGACTGAATGAAATGAGGAATGAGATCCAGTCTACGAGGGAGAAACTCGCTCGAGTGCACTCAGCCAGGAAAGATCTGCAGGAAAACCTGATCAGGGAGAGGAAGCAGTTTGAAGAAACAAAGAAAATGCTTGAGAAAGAGGTACTAAAAAAAGTTATTCTGATTAGTCAGAAGTTGCTGATTAATTTTCTATAACAGCAGGTCTGACAGTAGTGCAGCTGTAAATCACAGATCTATGTTAATGTGTGGTGTAAGAGGAATAAAACACCAGTGGACATGCTGTTACAGGAAAACTATCCACTTCATCACACCTCCTCGTCACTCAGTATTTTACCACAGCAACAGCATGTCATGAGGTTTTTTGTTTTGTAGATTGAGGAGACGATGAACACCATTCAGGAGCAGACAGAGATGAACAGTGACATGAACAAAGAGCTGGACGTGGCTTTAGCCCAGCTCGCGAAGAAAGAGGAGAGAGTTGACAGCCTTTCAAATGTAAATTGACTCCAGTTCTACTAAATCTCAATGCAGTATGCAATCTAGGCACATTTTCTCTACAGGAGCTTTTTCGGGAATTCAGAAAACACCGCCTTTAAACACAAGCACTCGACTTTAAACAAAAAAAACTGATGCAAAAATGTGAAGGAGAAGACGGCGAGGGTTGAAAGAAATCTAACAGGAGTCTAGAATATCACCAATGTATTGCTGCATGAATAGTCCTAGTTGTAATTATCACATTAATCACTGGTTTAATTTAACAAAACTCATTCCACACTCATTACTTATTAGTGCATAGAATAGCACTTGATACAGCACATCCTGTTACTGTTTTGCACTTGATATGTTTATATTGTGCACTGACGGTTACTCGTGTGCGCAACTTAATAAAGACACCAGATACTAAATCAAGGTTGATATCGCACAAGAAAAATGTGCTTAAATCCAAGGTTAGAATCTTGCATAACTGAGACATGCCTCTGTTTTATATTTTTTTTAAATACTCCACCCCACGTGTGTAGCTCTCACATAAGTTCTGAATAGCATCAGAGTCCGTTGTCACATCTGAGTTTTGAATACTGATGTGCACAATTTCAGTATTAAAGCTTCCCTGCATGTGGAGCTCTCATATCTTTTAATATGGATAAAACAAATATCTTTCCTTCCTTCTCTGTTATAACAGAGCATTCCTGTTGACGTTTATTTTAAGTGGCTAATTTTATAACTGGAAACCAGATCTGCCTTCCGGCTAAGTAAAGCTCAGCAGGTGCCCTCTTTAGGGAGCTATTCATCATGTTGAAAGTGTTATAATTAAAACATGCTTGTCTTTTTAGCAAATCTCATTGTTGGAGAGAAGTATGGTCAGACTGAAGACATCACAGCAGAAACACCAAGAACAGATCAAGGACAAGATTGAAAAATCAGACGAGCTCACTAAGCAGAAGTAAGCCAGCTAATGTAGCTTCACCTTTGATTCATTGCTGTTTAAATGTAAAAATTTTTTTACACCCCGGCTTTGTGTTACCGACAGAGAGCTCCGTGAGAAAGAGCTACAAGAACTGAGAGAGGCGCTGAACCTGCAGCTGCTCAGCCTTCAGGAGAACATCGGAGCGGTAAGAAATGTGCTGAGCAAACTTTTAAAACATCTCATTTTTTTCCCCAGAAAGGAATCAAAGCACTAAATCCCACCTCTCAGATGTGAGATTTAAGGCATCGATTTGCCGCCTGGGCTAGATCTCTCTGAGCCGAGTCTTCACACCGTGCGTTTGAAAAACACACCTTCAAAGGTGCGCCGTGTAGAGATGACCTTTAGCAGAGACGAGGATCGGACTACGGCTATGGCTCACGCCCAGTGAGTGGAGGCCATCACGTCTGAGCTGGTTAAAGGATAACTGCGGCAAAATGGACTCAGATAAACCTCCAGATGATCTGTTTGGATAAAGATTAGCCAGTTTCATTTTTCTGTTAAAAGCAGAGCAGGATTAACAATTTGTTTCCAAGATGAAGCTGAAACACACATTTGAAAAGCCATGGTTAAGATATTCAGGTCATATCGATGTGTGCGGTGCTGTTACAGTTGATTATTTTCTAAAATCAGGACATCACTAAGTGTTTTATTCCTTTTATAACACAGCAATATGCCAACAGTTTCAATATTTATTTAATAAAGAACAACATATTGTACTTTTTATCCATTTATTGTTCTGTTTAATATCGAAGAACATCTGTGAAACAAGTTAGTTCCTGTTGTCACTTACGTTGTAGCAGCTATAAACAGTCGTTCCCTCACCAGCCTCTCTTTCTTCTCTCTCTTGAAGTTAATAAGGAAAAAAAAAACACAGCTTGCGAAGCATAGACTCCTCTGTCCTGAAGACTTTCTCATGTCTGAAGACGATGTTATTTTAAAGACATTATTGCCACATTTGGGTTAAAGGGTTTTTTTCTTTTTTTTTTGCTTTTTACGTTTGTTTTGTGTTCAGGTGGAACGACAGATAGAAGAAGAGCAGAAGGAGAACAGCGTTCATCTCGAGGCCATCTCTAAGCTTTCATCCATCTTCCAAGTTCAGAAGAAAAAGGAAGACGATGCTTTGGCGCATCACAGAAGCCTGAACAGAGAGTAAATATCATTTCACAAGTTTCATACCTCATATGCTTGCTCATTTAATTAACCACAGCCTCGATGAATTCTGGATTGTGATTCGTCGGAAGCTGTTGATTAGTTTTCTGTAACAGCAGCTCTGACAGTAGCGCAGCTGCAAATCACGGGTTTATATTAATGCGCTCGTTCTAATACGTTATCGTTTCCATAGCAACAGCTGATTCACAGGGACGTATTAAAAAGCATGTGTAATCATTGATGTGGTGTTAGTTAATATTCATGGAAGGAGTCTCCAGTGTCAGCGCTTTGTAACAGTCAGAGGTAAAGCTGTAACTGTAAGTTTTTACGACATCTTCAGGACAGAGGAGTTTATGCTTTTTGTGGTTTCTTAGTAACATGCTGTTTTTTCTGTTTCTTGCATGTTCTATAACATTAAATGTAACTGTAAAAGATAAAGAGGTATAAGAGGAATAAAAACAGATGGAGGCTTTTGGACTCTACAGAACATTTTTCCTTTTTTTCTTTCAGACTTGACAAATCAAAGCAGAGACTGGATGAGCGCTTCGGTTCAATCGCCAAATATAAACTTGAAATCAGAGAGATGGAGGAAGAGATGAAACAGCTTCATGAAGCCAACAAGTACGACTCGGTTCCGTAGCTTTATGTTTGCTCTGGCGTACGGTGTAACATGCAGATTCTTGCTCAGATGTGAGCACATACTGTATCTCCTCCTGTTTTCACAAGCGGCTAATACTCAAGCTAAGTTGTATATTACTTCACGCTCCTGGTGACGTTTCTCAGTAGGTTTAGTGGTAAGTGCTAAATATATTTACAGTTAATTAGGTGTACAGTGTCTTTTTGTAATAATTTATCAACATATTTGAGGGAAATGTTGATATTTCTGATGGTTCTGTCTCATTTCTGGTATGTTAGAACCCTCAGAAGTTAGCAGTTGATGCTAAGTGTAATTATAATGTAATTTTAGTAACATGGAGTCTTTTCTTCAGAAATTTATCATCATATTTGAGGGAAATGTTGTTATTCCTGATGTTTCTGTCTCATTTCCTGTATAGTGGAACTTTCAGAAGTTAGCGGTTGTTGCGAAGTGTAATTATAATGTAATTTTAGTCATACAGAGTCATTTCTTCAGCACTTTACCAACACACCTGAGAGAAACGTTGATATTTGTAATGTTTCTGTCTCACTTCCACTGTTACTGTGCCTTTACACTATTTATATAAAAGATGTAAAAGCTACATACTAGCTAGCTAAACCACTAGCCTTGTTTCCAGTCGAACAGCGATTTGACTTAGCAACAGAATTCTCACAGCTTAAACAACTTAACGTAAGAACTTGTTGTGTTGGACTTGAAAGTGTGTACGGTGAACGAAGGGTCAGTAGAGACATAATAAAGAAGAGCGTAACAGCAGTAATGATAGTCAGTGGTGATATCAGTGGACTGTAAACGTTATTCTTGTTTCTGTTTCTCTCAGAGTCAGTGTGGAGCTGTTTCAGAAGAACATGATGGAGCTCGAGGGCCAGCTGGACAAAGAGAAGAAGAGCAGGTTCATCTCAGTTTAATCACTAATCCATGAAAGCCTCCACAAACAGAATATATTAATGTTTGATATACAGTATATTATATATTTTTTATTTTCAGGGCAGCATCCGAGGTCGAGAGAGAAGAACTCTGTCTGGGGATCGAAGCTCTAAAAGAGCAGCACGAAGACAGCGTGAGGAAACTCTGGTCATCCATCGCGTTACACAAGACGAGATACAGCGAGCTAGCTGAGGAGGTCAGACACTTGCATTACAGGAATACGTTACTGTTTTCTGGTGTGTGTGTGTGTGTGTGTGTGTGTGTGTGTGTGAGATTACAACGAGCAATAATTTCGACGTAATTTTCCCTGCACTGAGAAAAGAACAGAAAATGTTTTTATACAGAAAACTCAGTTATAATAGAAGTCAAAGGGCACCTGTTGAATTTCGTTAATAAACGATTAAAATAATACGAATTCCAAACTACAACATTTACAGCGGTGTTTGGAAGAAACAGACGTCCGCTGTTCTTATGGAGATTCTTTGTTTGAGATATACACTAAAAAAAAGTAGCTGTGGTTACGTTATAGTTTCCTGGTTTTGTGGTATTCATACACCATCACAGATTCTTCCCTCTGAAAACGTCATCCTACTTCCGAAAAGACCAACTTTACAGATTTTGAGCATCATTTATTAACAGCTGATAAAAAAAAATGTGTTTTACATAAACGCTTCTTGTTCAACATCTGCCTTTAGACTTTATAACTATTATAACTGAGTTTACTGTAAAAACTGTTGGTTGTTTTTCTCAGTGCAGGGAAATTCTTGCCCGTGGTATTCACACACACACACACACACACACAGGCACACGCACACACACACACACTGGCACACGCGCGCACACACACACACACACACTGGCACATGTGCGCACACACACACACACACACACACTCCAGAAACAGTACATAGAGATCATATTGAACATTTCCTATAATAATATTTATGATAATATTTATTATATTTCGTAGAAGAAGAAATTCCAAGAACACAAAGCGCTGAGCTCTTTAATCGAGGAACTAACACACCGGATCTCCAGAGCGGAAGAGGAGCGTAAACAGACAGAAATCAAGTACAGCGATGAAATACAGCAGCTCAGCGTAAGACACGTCTCATGTGATGTGCCAAAGTTTTGGTGCCCTGTCTTAGTTTTCTTTTCTGTAGAAAAGAAATACATTTCTGAACATTATTTTTCTAAATATTCAATGTTACAAACCATTTTTATATATTTTGTTAAGCAATAAACCACATTTCTGAAATACTTTGTAATTTTATTTGCAGAGACAGAAGGACTCTAGCAGGTTCTCCAAGGAACCAGTGTAGCTAAGAGAATTTATACAGGATTAAGCACAACAATTATGATTTTATTTAATTTATTTATTGATTGTTTTTCATTTTTGTGTTTATGTGTTGATAATAATAATAATAATAATAATTGATACTCAGAAATGGTCAATTTCATTATTTCTGAAGGCATCTTCTTGTCACAGGATTTCTTCAGATGTCTCTAAGACTTTTGCACAGTACTGTAAAATATTATTATTAACTAAAATCTGTGGAACTTCCAGTTGCTTTCAATTTTAACCCTTTAAACTCCCAGGAGCTCTCTGATGTTCCTCTTAATTTTACTGGACGTACTGACTAATACGCTTTAAAATGAAAATATCCCAGGGGTTAAGAAGCTCCGATAATTTCCTACAGATCAAAAAAACATCAAAGGCACGCTCGTCAAAAATCAAAGGCAAATTTATTTATATGACGAGGAAAGAAATAAATTATCTGTCAAATTATTAACATGGTGCTGCAGCACACAATTGTTCAAGATGTGCAGCATGCAGATTTATGCAAATTTATGCAAATGCATTGTGCTGAATATCAATTGTTTCACCCAGTGGATCTTCAGAAGCCCCTTACACACACACACACACACACACACACACACCTAAATAATGCATGCGTTTTATGTTTTTCTGAAAGACGGAGGATGAGTCAATCGTTCGAGCTCGACTGGATGAAGAAAAAAAGCTGAAGGATCAGGAGTCGGTGCTGTCAAAGGTCGAGGCTCAGTTTGACGTTGATCATTCTCAACATCAAACCCTCAAGCAGCAAACAGCCGGTACACACACACACATACACACACACACACACATACACACACACACACACACACACTTGACTTTAATACAGCTGGCTCCAAATATCTGTAAGGATTGTCTCGTAAAAACTAACATCATATTAATCATATCAGACTTCAGAACCAAATTTTGAAAAAAATCGAAAGATAGCACATAACACATAGTGAAGTGTCACTGATATGGTGAAGTTTTCTGTGAGGAGAAATGTGTTTATGTAACGTTTAGGGAAGGAGTCTCCAGTGTCAGCGGTTTGTAACAGTCAGAGGTAAAGCTGTAACTTTATGTTTTCTGACATGGGAACGTTTTGGCTGTTCTACATCATTACATGAAACTATAAACTATTAAAAAAAAAGTATGATGTGTTGTTCTTTAATAAATAAAAAAAAATGTCATTTTTGGTAAATAGCTGTGGTATAAGAGGAGTAGAACGCTTGCTGGGTGTGCGGTTTACAGGGAAGTAATAAACTTCAGGGATTTTGAATTGACTACGAACAGGCAGCTCAGATGTTTGGAATAACTGATTTTATTTGGTGTGCATTTCTTCTTGAGAAATTAGCGTATTTCTTACTGTGTTAGTATTTGCTCGCGAATGAAATAAAAACTGGTAATGCAGTCTGATTTTTGTGACTCAGCTGTGTTTCAGAACTCCACAAATACCTAATGTGGTCACCTTCTTTACTGCTATCTCACTGTTTTATTTCCTTCTTTCTTATTAGAGCTGAAGGCCAGAAAATGTCACCTGGAGCTTTCGATACAGGAGGTGAAAGAGCGAACAGCAGCGACGCTACAGACGAAGGTGAAACAGAAGATGATAAAAATCATAAAATCAAGAAGCATAAAATCACATCTCCTCACCACATCATCATTTATCTGGGTTTAGTTACAATTAATGTTCCTGTTCTCACTTATGTCTCGCTAATAGTCGTTTCCTCACTTTCTCTTTTTTTCTCTCTCTCTTGAAGTTAATTAGAAAAAAAAAATCGTAGCTTGTCATGTTGCTGAGGAACCGCAGAGAAGCGTAAACTCCTCTGTCCTGAAGATGTCGGAAAACTTAAAGTTACAGCTTCACCTCTGACTGTTTACAAAGCGCTCACACTGGAGACTCCTTCCATTTCCATAAATGTTAAATAAACACAGAAAACATCACAATATCAACAAAAACACACGTTTTTTAATTCGTTTATCTGCAGCGTCCGCTGTACAAGTCCCTGTGAATGAGCTGTTGCTATAGAAACGATAACTTATTAATATAAACGAGTGCATTAATATAAACCTGTGATTTGCAGCTGCACTACTGTCAGAGCTGCTGTGATAGAAAATTAATCAACAGTAAAGACTCAGCATAGTAAAGGAAATTTAATAAGCTATAATGTTTAAAATGTCCTTTATTTTAACCAAACAATGCATTACAAATCTTGATTTTTTTTTTTAGAGCAACAGTATAAATATACGGCGTTATCTTTGTTGATGTCTGTAATATTGGTGCAGGAAGATCTGAAGAAGGAGCTGCAGACTTTACGCGAGAACCACGTGGAGCTCCTGCGCGCTCACGCTGAGCAGATCAGCGCCACGGAGAGGAGCATTTACGAGAACGGACTGATGCTGGAGCAAGTGAACGTGGAAAACAGTCGCCTGCGTCTGGTGGGTCAGTCGATCGTTAGCTGCTCTTTAAAATAAACGCTCGTCTACAGCAAGTGTGAATGAACAGTAACGACGGTTCTGATTTTAGTGTATTGAACAAATGAAGAAGGACATCACTGATGCAAGGAAAGAGAAGAAGACGCACACACAGGAAATGAGCTGGATGAAAGAGGAAGTGGAATCCATCTACAGTGAGTCTATATGTTTCGTTGCATTATTATTTTTATGCTGTGTACAGTATATACAGTATGTCCATTTTTACTCGCTGTCTTTATAATCCAGCACCCAATTACTCCTCAAACTGAAACGTAACACGTTCACCATAACATTTTGTTACGCTAACAATCTGATTTCTTTTATTCCTACAGGAAATTTAGTGGACGACTGGATCGAAGATAAACTGGCTACAGAGGTACGTTTCCTACAGCAGCACGTCCCCAGGTGTTTTATTCCTCTTATACGACAGCAACAGTGCTAACAATTACATTTCTTTATTTATTATAGAACATCATAATTTTTATCCGTTTACAGTTACTTAATGTAACATCTGCAAAACTTTACATTATAGCAGCTATAAACGTCCGTTCCCTCACCAGCCTCTCGCTGACGCTGGAGACTCCTTTCATAAATGTTAAATAAAAATGTTAAATAATGGATCAACACCTTCTGATCAATCAGATTTGAGAATTCAGTGCCACCGTGGTGTAAGAATTGCAGTACCTCATAAATATATTTGTACAGTGCATTTGTTGCATGCATGAAGGTTGTAACAGTGTGTGTGGATGAATTAGAAAAATTTTAATAAAATAAAAGACATAAACAAAATAATATTCATCCCTCATATTGTAGGAATCTGCAGAAAAAGACCAGAGGTTGTTGGAAGCGATGCAGACGCTCACGCTACAGGTCCGGGACAGGAAGCAGCACATCGGAGACATCAACATGAGGCTGGAGGCGGAGCTCAAGGCCATGAGCAAGCTGCTAGAAATCACTAAATCTCAATAGAAACTACTGTGAAGATCAGATTATAAAGGAATGTTGATGTCTTCACTGCACTTGCAGTTCACTTCGCTGGCAGCAGAGAGCTCTAAAAAAAGTCTTTAAAGTCGCTCAGAACTTGTTTTTTTTCTCCTCCGTAACGACAAGCCGCATTTTCCGTCTTATTAACTTCAAGAGAGAGGAAATGTAACTATGAATGTAACTATAAATGGATAAAACTTGTAATTGTTGGTAAACTGCTGTAGTATAAAAGGAATAAAACACTTTGTGACAATGGTGATATTTATTTATTTATTTATTTATGAAACATGAGAAAAGGGGAAACAGTCATATCTTACGAATGACATGTAAAACTCACTAACAGTGGTGTAGAATTATTTTTTATCCATTTATATTGCACCTGGACATTTTTTTCTTATACTTCTTATCGAACAGTAGAACTCTGAAGAGTTACATTTACATGCAAGATTCGGAGACATTTATTTCTCAACATATGTATATATAGATATAGATATAGATAGATGGATATAAATAGGTATATAATCGAGATATATCTCACATATACATCAGGTGATATCCATTATTTACCCGCAAACACATTTATAATTCTCACATCACACATGCGACAGTTTGGCACAGAGTAGTTCGCAAAAAGAGACAAATAACAGGATAAATAATGAGTACATTTCACAGACCAGCTGCAATAGAGAGAAAAGAGGGGAAAAAAAGAAAAGAGAAAAACACACACACACACACACACACACGTCCATCAGTACAGCTGTACAAATTTACAAAGTAAGAAAATGTACCATTCAGTTATAATTTACAGCTCAGATGCAAAGCAGATCAGTGTCTCTAAACGGGGAAGAAAAAACAAACAAACAAACAGGAACCGGATTCCAGAGAAAACGACTCTGTACTTTAAAAAAGACTGAGATGGTTATGGCTCTTGATTGTGTTGCTTATTATCTCCAGCATCAGTGCGCCGCGTTAAAGTCCATATTTTCCTGATAAAACGTGCAAGATGAACAACTTACACACTAATTCAAACTATTACTGCTATTTCTTTGAAACCATTTACATTCGCAAACAATGAACTGAATTATTCTTCAACGAACAGTAAGACTAAAACATGCACAGGACATTTATTTCCTCAGTTTAAAGAAAAAGTGAAAAATGAATTGTCCAAAATGTACACTTTAACCTCGAATTTACTCGACTGTGTGGCTAACGGGTCAAGGAAGTCTGTTTCACCAGAAAAAAAAATCATCTAAATCTCTTTAATGTCAACTCTGTAATGTCATTTCTAAATAAACGCTTCTGTAAAATAGCAGCAAAAGTCCAGATTTCTAAATCATTCATTTGAATTCAACGTGGAACTTTATGATCACTTCCTGTGAGGCAGAGTTGAGGCGCACGAAAGATTTCAGGTGAGACAGACTTCCTTTTCATCAGCCTCGTATCTCGTGTACTGATAAAGTAATAACACACACACACACACACACAAGTAACACACATCAGTGCCTCAGTGTCCGTTTCCTCCTTCG
The DNA here is from genome assembly GCA_037576675.1 of Pangasius sanitwongsei. NCBI lineage: Eukaryota > Metazoa > Chordata > Actinopteri > Siluriformes > Pangasiidae > Pangasius > Pangasius sanitwongsei. The sequence goes on along the minus strand of CM075012.1, from coordinate 26,732,321 downwards.
GATAAAATGCGGTTGGGTTCGGTGAACCGGGCCGTGAGTAAGTAAAAGAGTGCGGGTCCCGGCACGAGGGCCAGCAGCGGCAAATCCTGCCCGAGTTTATCCAATCGGGAGATGGAGATGATGCCGTAAGCGTGGAGGAGCCAATGGCTGAACAGCACCACCAGACGCTTCTTTTTGGCCACGAGGTTCTTAAACGACTGCAGAGAGAGAGAGAGAGAGAGAGAGAGAGAGAGAGAGAGAGAGAGAGAGAGAGAGAGAGATGTCATTAGTGTTATTAACAGAGTCCATGTTCATGTTTCAAACCAGAAGCTTTCGGACCAGAACAGGGGTCAACAGACTCTTCAGAAAAATTTGGAAAACACATGGATAAACAACCAAATAAATAAATAAATAATTCATTTATTTTCATTTATTTACTTCATCATCATCATCATCACACACACGTTTTTTTTTTAATATTCATTTTTATATTAGTTATTATTCCAGGAATGAACATCAGGAATCAACTGCATCCTTATTAAATTAATCAAATAAATAATTCTTACTAAATTAGATTAGAAATACACTTTCATGTGTTAATTCATAATTTTTTTATTCATTTTAAACATTAATTTCTGTCCCTCCTTATTTATTTATTTACTTACTTACTTATTTATTTGTCCATGTTTTCCAAACCTTTCTGACAAGTCTATTGACTAATATGTACATATAATTAATATTTTTATATATATTAAATTGTTAAACGTTGTGTATATATTGATGTAAAAATGATCGCTCACGTTGTCTTTACTGAACGAAGTGTTTATTGATATTTCAGTAAATAAAAGAATGTAAAACTGAAGGACAAATTAATAATTTAAGTGATTAAAAATAATACAATGACGTGTTATTTATTTAATAAAGACGTGACTAACACAAATCCCTAAATAAATAAATAAATAGATAGTTTCCCGGAAAGACACGGCCATTAAATGCAAAATAAAAATCCAGAGTTTATAAAGAAAATCGTTGGAAAAAAAATGTAGAGATTTAGACTCATGACTAGAGTTCAGGCTTTTAAACAATCCCATTTATTTAAAAGAAAATCAGCTAATTCCTGAAATAAACTTGGATCGACTAATAAATGTAAAATCATGTGGGGAAAAAATATTAAATAAATCAGATATTGGGTAAAAAAATCAAAACTAATCTAAGTTAAAGTTCACGAAGCGTTACAGACTCGTTCAAATCCCTCATCCTAAATCACTGAGGTAATAACGTCAGCTGTGTGTGTGTGTGTGTGTGTGTGTGTGTGTTCACCTGAATCTCCGAAGCAGACATGTATACAGCCAGCGTGACGAGTGACAGGACCAGAATGATGTAAGGAAACGCGTAATCTGTTCACACACACACACACACACACACACACACACACACACACACCCCATCATCATCATCATCATCATCATCCAGAAACACTATTTACCACTTTCAGTTCCTATAATGTTTCAGACACACACTCATCAACCTTTACTCATGACTCAGAGTAACATGTCCTGCTATGGAATTATTTTAAGCAGGAAAACCTGTCTAACGTCAACAGTTTAAAAAATATTTAAAAGTTTATCCACCATTTTATCTGCTATTTTAAAAAGCAAGCTGAATCCGGGTAAAAGCAATGCCTTCTGGGTAATTTCTGCCGCCCGAGCCCACAGTGATGTCATTTAATCATTAAGTTCGGCTGAGACGGCGCTTAGAGGAGAAGTGTAGAGGAAGAGCAGACGAGGGGGCGTGTGGTATTGAACACACAGCCGTGGTGGTGTTGGTGCTATTGGTGCTGGTGGTGGTGGTGATGGTGCTGTTGATGGTGGTGGTGATGGTGGTGGTGTTGGTGGTGATGGTGCTGTTGATGTTGGTGGTGTTGGTGGTGTTGGTGGTGTTGATGGTGTTGGTGCTGGTGGTAAACACTCACACAGGAGTCCTCCTCCGACCGCCTGCAGCACGGTGAGGATGGGGAAGAAGTACAGCGCAGCGTAGATGCTTTTGAAGCGATCCGTCTTCCCCAAACCGCACGCAATCTTCTTCACCAGCAGCGGCCGCAGCAGCATCATGAACACCAGGCAGAAGGCGTAGTAGATCAGCACGATGGTGTAGCTGCAACACACACACACACACACGCCATTTAATTTATATACTATTACCACCCTGAAGTTGATTATTTTCCTACAACAGCACGTCCCCAAGTGTTTTATTCCTCTTACTCAACAGCAATTTCCAATACAATTAACTAATACAGTTTCTGTTAGTTAAAGTACGTCGTAACTTTTATCCATTTATAGCTTTTATATCCAAGTTTATATCCACGTATCAGAGCGAGCGCATTAATATAAACCTGCGCTACTGTCAGAGCTGCTGTTACAGAGAATTAATCAACACCTGACGACCAATCAGGATGCAGAACTCAGTGCTCTGTCACTCACAGGGGGAAGACGGCCTCCTGGGTGCAGTGCAGTGTGGTGATGTAGTCTGGACTGGGGTTGTACAGCATGGTGTACCAGTCGGAGAGCATCTGGACCCTGCAGGAGCGGATGGTCAGCTCGCCCACCGGCTCGTTCAGCAGCAGCGTGACGACCGCCGCCACGCCGCACTCGCACAGCGCCGTCACGTGCTGCAGCACCGCGCTCGAACTGCACACAGCACCGACCAACATCATCATCATCAACACCGACAGCGTCAGCTTTAATTACAAAAACAGAACTCACAATTCATCTAATAAGGCGTTTAATCACGCTTTTATTTCTATTTAACTTCTTCGTCTTTTCCGTCTCCGTTTTCTCCCCCGTACAAGTCTTACAAAAAAAATTTACTCTAGAAATATCAGCAGTAACACGCCATAAATACTGCATATTGTGCTGGTTACATCTTTTATAGCTAATTATTAAACTACAAAAATGGAACTAATAATACAGTATGCATTATTATTATTATTATTATTTTATTATTTTTTTTTTTTAAATCAGTATATTCTCCCATTTGGATTTTAATTTGTTTTCCTCTTTTCACCTATATATTATTCAGCTTACAAAAAAATGCAATTAATTAAAATGACGTTTAAATTTTTATATATATATATATATATAAATAAAAAACCGTACACCAGACTGAATTAGTTTTTTTTAATGTATAGATAGAATAGATTAAATACATTTTTTTACAATCAAAGAAATTATTAAAACTTTTTGAAACAAATCATTAAATGTCAAATGCGAATAATAATCGTTATTATTATTCTTTTTATTTTTGATTATTTTTGGTATAAATTTCTATCCACAGGTTTAAAATGCAGATATATAGACAGGAAAAACTCTATACAGTTACCGTGTTATTACCAAGTCTTCACTTTTACAGCATCATGACTCCTGCGCGATTATGATACGATACACACGTGTAAGAAAGGCGGCTGCTGCTGCCGAGGGTTTTTTACCTTTTCTTGCCCGAGTACCACTCGATGAAGAACCAGTGCAGGACCAGCGGCAGCATGGCCATGAAGCCCAGGTACAGCCAGTCGTAGAGCTCCGGAGAACCCGTACACTTCTGACAGATCTTCTCCAGGTTTGCTCTCTCGCCTCGGGGACACACCTGTTCATGCAGGAGGAACACGACGTTCATGACGTCAACGTGCGCATCATTAAACAGCTGTTTAGCCGACTTTAATGCCCTCAGGAGAGGTCGTCTTGAGAGCTGCGTTTTGATTTGATCCTAGACGACGAGATGACGTGTGCGTCTGGAGGCATGATGTACGTGACTGAGGCGAAGTCGAGCGTCAGCGGGGCGGAACGATGGTGACGGAGACCGTATTTTAAACTCTTACTGACTCGTACTGACTCCTTCTTCCACATGAAGAACCTCTAACCGTTTGTTCTCAGTTGGAAAAAGGAATTTTACGGAGCCCTGCGTGTAAAAAAAACAATAATTAAGAATTCGTTCCCACGATGTATTAATACGTGAGCATGTTTTATTTGTTTATTCTCTCATATGTATTCCCTATATACATATATATATATTTTTTTTTTTACATGCATTTCATGTGCGAGGCTCCGTAGAATAGTGTGTGTGAAGAAGTGACCAAAAACAACCGGATAAGTCACGTTTATGGCTAACGAACTGCTACTGTAGAGCAAGACACGCCCCCAGGGGCGGGACATATACATTCTAGGGAGGATTTAATTGGACGAACACAAAACTAGTGCAAGATGAGTCATCAAAAAAAAAAAAACAAAAAAAAAAAAAAAAAAAAAAAAAAAGCCCAGAAGTGACAAACTTCTGGATTTCTCCTCGATATTCTTGGATTTTTCTTCTCCTCGATATTCTCTCATATAACAGTTTCATGTCACATGAACAGAGAGAGAAACTCAGTAATCTTACAGAGTCACCTGTGGAGCTCTGCACCTGTCAGGTGTGCCATGGTAGTCAATAATAATAATAATAATAATAATAATAAAGAGATTAATGACTCACTTACCCCACATTCTCCTTCAATTGTCCCGTTAATGAGGGTTTTTCCACAGTAAAGGCCCGGGCAGGTGGAGCTCATCGCCACAGCTGCATTAAAACAACCATTTATAATCATTCACATCTATCAGGGAGGCTAGTTAGCTAGCATGATGCCTAACTAGCTGACTAGCTAGCTAACCAGACGCACAACAGGGTTTTTAAGACCTCTGTTTATTTTATATCAAAAAGAAATCCCTAAATCGACACTTCTTTCCGCCCAGTTGTAGCCATAAATGTTAACATCATGTAGCTGAAATGGTAAACTGTGTAATTAAATAATATAGGTGCTTAGCTTAAACAGATATCTCAAGCAAGTTAGCTAATTTTTTATTTTCCACGCGTATCCGTCAGGAAAATCCCGCCCTTGCGCTGGGATTGGCTACTAATAGTGTTACGAACCGTTACACTATCAAACTGTCCAATCAAAGAACCGCTCGTGCTTCCGTTCCTCCTGCGAACAACCAATCGCAGATCAGAAGGAGGATGTTTCGAAATACGGGTGTGGAAAAATATAAACTAGGTAGCCAGCTAGCTATCCTAAACGGTTTTTTTTTTCGGAAATACACTTCATATCGAAGCTAGTTTCGTGGTAATTCGAGAGAAAGGTTGCTATTTTGGTTTATACATACCCATTACATTAATGTAGATCCACCGGCTGTTACAGAGAAGAAAGCTGAAACGATAGCTTAGCTAACTACATTTGCCAACAAGTAGCTTAGCAACGCCGCGAGCTCAAACTTACAGGATTCAGCAAAGTCTCTGTGTCGTTCACAAAAGAGTCGGCTCCTTAAACCGATTGACTCTTTTGAATCGGCTCATATATGAGCCGTTTCTCAGCTTTCTCACGTAAATGTAAAGATTTCATTAAACAAGGTCAAGTAGTTACGCAAATGAAGGATATTCACAGAGGTCAAAGAGTGCAAACATTTCCGTGGAATGTGAAATGAACCGTTTGGGAGCCGCCTCTTAACGGTGAGCCGAGTGAAATGTTCCGAGCAACTGGAGCGAACCGGAAATCCCTTTACCATGCACTTCTCCCGGCTTTCGGCAAAATGTTTTCAAAATAAAAGTTGGACTAAAAGCTTATGGTATTTAGCAGATATCATTTAGAGATATATGTAATAATAATAATATAATAATGTAGTGATACCTACGTGGGGATATGAACAATTTAAATATAAAATTTAATGATTCAGAACGTTCCAGAACTTACCAGAGCCAGTCACATTACTATTAAAGCTATTCGCTATCTTAAAGAAAAAAAGATATACAGGAAAATATACATAACACAATCAAGAACACTTAAACTATATAATTTACGTAGGAGTATTAAATGTATGTTAAGGTATAATAAGTCTTGTTTATCTTTGATATTTGTGTTTGGTGATCAATTTCTCTTGGTTTAGTCTTTAACAATTTGCCTTTTACATTTATAAATTTATGCACTTGTATTCAAAATTAGACCAATGTAATTTTGCAGAGATTTTCTTTTTATGAAGTAATAATAATAATAATAATAAGAAGAAGAAGAAGAAGAAGAAGAAGAAGAAGAAAAGAAGAAGAAGAAAAAGAATAGCTAACTCAACCGGAAGTGACTCTTATTCTGCTCGCAATCGCTTTGATATGTATGGTCTCTGGTTGCCTAGTAACAGCACAAAAACGTTTCTGATGCTCATTTATTTATTTGTTTATTTGTTTGTTTACTTTAAATGGATTTTACTTCCGTTTAGTTTAGCTTTATTTTATTATTTTAGTGAGTAAAAAAATGAACAAAGACAGCAATATCGGCAAAGAAATATCGGAAGTTTCACATATTTGTACAGAAAAAAACATCCAGATTTTTAAATTTATAAATAATAAAAATAAAAAAGATTAAAGCTCACGTTGCTGCAGTAAATAATAAATCAGAAAAGTACTGTATCATTTCAGTAGAGTAGTACGCTGCCTTGGCCGTAGCCAATAAAAACGCAGCTCTGTTGTCATGGTAACATCTCCCTACGTCACAGCTTTTAAGACTAGGAGATGAAGGTTGCCATGTTGTTCCGGTTAATTCCCCTTTTAATTATTCTTGCGCTGCAAAACAACGTCTGTGATGTGGGTGAAAATAATTAGGATATTATTTATTTGTTTGTTTCTTTGTTTTTCTATCTTTATCACATTATACATTACTTTGGGTTGCTTTGTTATTTTTGCTCAAAACCGAAATCATGATTATTTAGCATTCGTTTTTATTTATGTATTATTTAATTTATTATTATTGTATTATTATGTATTATTTATTTGATTTATTATTTTTATTTATATGAATTTCTTTTTTCATATTTATATTATAATCATGAATCACATTTAACATATACTTTATACTTTATATACTTTTAATTCACCCTTTAAAACTTGACCCGCTTTGTTATAATATTTTTTCGGCTCAGAATTGAACTCACATGATTATTTATCATAAGTAACTATTTTATTTATGTATTATTATTATTATTATTTATTTATTTATTTTATCTCAATGTACCATTTTTATTTCACTAATTAATTTTCAACATTATGCATTAAATAACTGCATTATAATATACTTTTCATTAAATACAGAAATCTTTTCATTTAGATATTTTTGACTGTTCTTTAAATGTGACATAATTTTTTTAAAAATCTTTTTAAATGCTAAATGTAAACACAATTAAAATCTAAATAAATATCCAATGTTACCCAAATTTATCTAAACTCACATTAATAAGAGTCATTTATGCTTCTTGGATTAATGTTGGATTAATGTTAGTAGATTGTGTCACTAAAGTGTTTTTTTCATAAAATAATATCCTTTAATATTAAACTTAGCATTTAACTTTAAAAAAACAAGCTTAAATATACATCACTGAGATTTCCGCATGAATAAAAAGTGCTATTTAACTTTGCACTGTAGTAATTAGATAGTAAAAGTAATATTAGTAGGTTATTAGCACTGTTATTGTAATAGTTTGGCTGTGAAATAGTTCACCAATCTGGCAACCCTGAGGAGAGTCGGAGGAGGGGAGCTGCACAATGTCCATCTGAACATGCACAAATAAGACCGTGCTTCAGCTGCTGCTTGATCAGAGCGAAGAAGAGAAGAAAATGCGGCTGCAGAAGGAGACGTTCTGCTCGAGAAGACCTCGTCCATCATCAGGGGTTCCTCAGGGGTGGATGTGCGGCCCGGGGACGGTTTTAATTTATTATTGTTTTAATCCAGGGTCTCCTTTCTCAGGCTGAGACTCAGCACATTATTGTGAAAGGGATGAGTCCTCTCCGGCCGTGTGGCTGCTCCTCGATCGTGTCCAATGGATGTGAGCGGCAGCAACGTGACCACGGCGGTGGACAACATGTCGACTTCGGCTCTGATCTGGGAAACAGGAACAGCGAGTTCTCTGGCTCCTCAGATCACAGCTGTAAACAGCACATCTGGAGTGACGCCACTGGAGGTCTCGGAGGGAAGCTCAGTGCTGCGGGGAATAGCCGTGGCCGCTCAGGCTCTCCTCCTCCTGGCCATCTTTCTGCTCTCCAGCTTGGGAAACTCAGCCGTGGTGATCGTGATCATCAAACACCGGCAGCTCAGGACGGTCACCAACGCGTTCATCATGTCCCTCTCGCTGTCCGACTTCCTCACGGCCGTGCTCTGCCTGCCTTTCTCCTTCATCATGCTGTTCAGTAAGGACGGCGCGTGGATGTTCGGCGAGCGCTTCTGCATCGCCAACGGGTTCTTCAACACCTGCTTCGGGATCATCTCCACCCTCACCATGACGCTCATCTCCTTCGATCGGTATTATGCTATCGTCAGGCAGCCGCAGGAGAAGATCGGGAGGAAGAAGGCCATCCAGCTGCTGGTGGCCGTCTGGCTGTCAGCGGTGATCTTCTCTTTCCCGTGGTATCTCCTCGTACGGACGTCGGAACACCTGGTCATTCACAAGCGTGGATTTTACCACTGCATGTACGTTTTCCACTCGGGGACGTCCCGCATGGGCACGGCCTACAGCGTGTCCCTGATCGTCGTGTGCTACCTCCTTCCGTTTGCGCTTATGTGCTTCTGCCACTACAACATCTGCAAAACGGTGCGTCTCTCCGAGATCCGGGTGCGACCCGTCACCACGTATGCGCACCTGCTCCGCTTCTATAGCGAGATGAGAACGGCTACGACCGTGCTCATCATGATCGTCTTCATCATCTTCTGCTGGGGTCCGTACTGCCTCATGGGGATCGTCACGGCGATCGGAAACTACGCCTTCAATCCGGCCATGGACGCCGTGGCCGTGTGCATGGCGTGGGCCAACGGCGCCATCAACCCGCTCATTTACGCCATGAGGAACCCCAACATCTCCATGCTGCTGGGTCGCAGCCGTGAGGAAGGATACAGGACTAGAAACGTCGCTGCTTATCTGTCTGCGCAGACTCGAACACGCAGACGAACAGCGTCACGCTCGCACGCAATACGAGAGCGCTACATAACAGGAACGCGTGCTGGTGGAAACAGTCGAGTGTCGTCTTCAAGCCCGGCCAACGGTGGAGAAGTGGCCATGTGGGCGTGCAAGAACCCAGCCGTGTTTTTCTGCACAGACGCACATCTCGACACGGCCACCGAGCTCGGACACGAACCCAAACACGACACGGCCAATACCAGTCTCTGATTTTACACTTTTCCCAATGGCTCATGGAACTAGGTTTATAAACACGCATAAGTAGCTGGACTGGCGTTATAAATGTCACTTGCATCAATGTTTACGTAATTTTTTTAAGTGCCAAACTAGACACCAGGGTGCGTGCAATCGCATCACAACACTGTGGACGAATCGAGACGTAACATTTTGGCCTACAGCGCTTTAATATGGGGGAGACGTGGGATGGTCGTAACACATTTCACTTTTTTTTTTTTAATTTGTCTTCATTTAAAGCTGCAGTCACCTGAAATTTGCAGTACAAACAGTAAGAAAAAAACAAACAGACAGTAAACAAAAAGTAAGGAAACTAAATTACGTTCTCAAAGTTGGATATGACATGAAAATCTACTGAATGTGACAAACTCCATTAAAATAAAAATATTTTATTTGTTAAATTTCTCTGGCCAAAAGCTGGTGTGACAGATTTAATTCAAATACTTTACACAAAATCCACCATTTTGTTTTACACATCTGTTAAAAAAATCAGGCGTATCCGTGTCCCTGTGCTGAATAAAAATGAAGTTATTCAGCTTTGAAGCTGTAGAGAGAAATGAATTATTCATTAAAATTGAATCCAATCATATTAAGCAAACACGGATTTGTATTAGCTGTGAACGTTGGCCAACAAAAGCCTTCTACATTTCACACGGCAGATGATTTCATGGAAAGTGAAAATATCATGAATATAGCACAATATATTTAATAATCCTAATATTATATCTAATTTTGAGATTACTGTAAAACAACTGAAATGGCTTGAAACTGTCTTAGATTCACGTCGTCTTAGAAAGAAATGCTTTAAATTGGTCAAATTATCTGTAAACAGAATAAGACAAATAGAATAAGCTTGAAATATGTCTAGAAATGGGCTCCATAATCTTATTTTTGTTTTACTGTAAAGATTTAAACAATTGCCCAGTTCGTGTGAAATAAGACAGAAATTTCCCTGTAAGACTGAGAATTGAGCGTCACCGTATCTGGTCATGTGATTTATAGCTTACACCTTAGGAATTTAAACACCATTACAGTGTTACAGGGTTACAGTGTTACTTCATTACAGTGTTACTTCATTACAGTGTTACAGGGTTACAGTGTTACTTCATTACAGTGTTACAGGGTTACAGTGTTACTTCATTACAGTGTTACACTATCACAGTCTTACAGGGTTACAATGTTACGCCGTTTCAGTGTTGCACTATTACCGTGTCACACAGTTACGGCATTACAGTGTTACACTGTTATTGTTTAACAATGTTACAATGTTTCAGTGTTACACTATCGCAGTGTTACGTTGTTATGGCATTACAGTGTTACACTATCACACTGTTACACTATTACAGTGTTAGAGGGTTACAGTGTTACGGCATTTCAATGTTACACTATTACTGTTTAACAATGTTGCACTGTTTCAGTGTTACGCTATCACCATGTTACGTTGTTATGGCATTACAGTGTTACAGCATTACAATGTTACACTATTACAGTGTTATAGTGTTACAGCGTTACAGCACTGCAGTGTTACACTATTACAATGTTACGGCATTAAGGTGTTATGATGTTATGATTCTCCCCGTCTCCTTTCCTCATATAAAAAAGCGAAGATTTCCTCATTGCACTAAAAAACAAAAATATAAACAGGAGCCGAATTATTTGCTTATTCATATTTAACTGCATTTCTTTGAACTTTTTTATTTGCAACACACACGCACACTTTACATAATATAGAAATCATGAGGTTTTGTGCACACAAGCATGCACGCTGATCTAAAACAGATGGATACTGCTATTAAAAACATCATAACGAACTTGTTTACACAATAAAGATGGCTTTTGCTCAGACAAAGTACAAATTGTCTTTATTAATCATCCATGTTAATATTTAATTTGTTGACTTTCGGCTAAAAAAATTAAATCAGCCAAAACATGCTTGGTGTGTAAAATTCGCTTCCTCGGCTTTCTACTGGAGCTATGCGCTATAAATGAAAGTTTTTAGGTTCACACGTAGAACTTTTAGTCTTTCTTCAGTTGTTCCTTTGGGGGAAAAAAGTGTTTCCCAGTCAAACCATTTTAAAGAACCCTTAAAGAACCCGTTTTCCTCTAAGCGTGTACCAAGTACCAAGAACCTAAATGTTAAACTCCTAACAGGTTCTAGATTAAGAAGAAAATAATGAGCAATATTTTGGAGTTAGCCAGTTACTCACTCAGAAAAAAGGGGTTTCTTTGGTGTTGATTGGAAAATTAAGGGTTCTACCTGGAACCCTTCCTTATAGGAATACACTTTGTTGTAGGCTTCTACCTAGAACCTTTTTGGGAGGAAAATAAGGACCAATAAATTGGAATTTGTGTTATTAATGTGTGTGGTATTAGTGTAGCTGCACACTGATCATATCTGGGAGGATTTTAGTTTACAGGGTTTAGCTGGCAGTAATGTTAGTGGGTCCAGATAATGCTTTTATAAAAAATAACTAACTTTATTTAATAAATTAAGTTAAAAAAATTTTTTTTAAAAAAGTGGGGGGAAGGATAAGAAACACTAAAACCAAATGTAAAAAAATAAATAATTAAATTAAATGAAATTCTTGGAACTAATAGTTTGTTCTGTGTATTATAATCATAATATTTTCAGTAATTTCTAAAGATTCCTGCTGAACAGCGGCTCTTTGGCATTCCTGGGATACACAAATCAGATGAGCTCATGGATCAGTTTTATTTATTTATTTTTTCTGTAATCCATTTCACATTGAAAACTGTTTTTAAATAAAGAGGACACTGAGAAAACCTGCGTGCAGATGAAAAAATATTACCTAAAAACAAAAAAAAAAAGCATTCAACAGTATCAACCTGAAAGCATTCAACAAACACAATCCTAAATCATAAAACCATGAACACGAACTCAGAGCGACATCTTATTAATAAGAGATTATTTACATTTGTACAGATATGAATACGCGGAGAGATTACAGTGATATACACACAATATACAAGCCATGCGGTTTCGCTTTAACCACAGAAACACAGCATTTATTATTGTTTTCTCCCTTCAAATTTTGTACTTTTCCCTCCTTATAAACTCAAATAATGTTACAGATTTATAGAACGGTTACAAAAAGTTGCCTCTGAAGACACTAAATTTTGGCTATAAAACTTTTCTTTTTGGAATAAACTAACACCATGTGCATTAATATTATTTATTTTATTTTTTATTTTTTGACAAAACTCTTTCTTTACTGCTTTGTTAAAACAAAATCAAATGTAACATCAAAAAAATTAGCTGGTTCTGTTTACCTGTTTACATGACTTCAGATTTTCTCTGAAATAATTTGTATTTATAAAGCTCTGTGTGTGTGTGTGTGTGTGTGTGCGCGCGTGACATTTCTATCAACAATCACACTGACAATCTAATACAAACCTAATACTTTTATAAATGTATTGTGTAGAGCTATTACAAAACGAACGAGCTGGAAAATAAAGTAATTATTAAGGGGGAGTGAATTGTCTCTGCAGATTTTGGCTTTTGTTAAAGAAACAATCTGGAGAAAAATGAAACCTACACAACTTTCCCTTGACCTCAAAATGTACTCAGCTGGTGTGCAATGCTAAACTGGTGGCTGTAAGCGTTCACTACATGTTAGCCTCATGGCTCGGGTGCAAACGAAACAGGTGTGATGAAGCGGAGGTGCTGTGATTACTCTGAAGTTGGTCATTTTGCTATAACAGCACATCCTGGAGTGTTTTATTCTCCTTATATCACAGCAATTTGCCGCAAACAACAACATGTACTTTTTATCTGTATATAGTTACATCTAATGTTGAGGAACATCTGAGAAGCAAGTTGTCAACAGTTTTCAAGAGTTCTACGCTGTCTTTATGAAATAACAAACACTTTTTAAATCTGTTATCAGGATTAAATGATGTGGTAAAAGGGAGCGGTTTCACAAAAGTTCACGTTTTTGTTGTGGTTAAAGAGTAAAGCCTTGAGATGTAAATTAAAACACTTCAAAACACCTGTTTCATCTTCATGAAGTGTGTGTTAATGAGCTGACTGAGATGACTCAGGTGTGTCAGAGCAGGAAACACAGCAACACACTCACTAATGGTTAATAAAGCTTCAGCCTGTGTGTGTGTGTGTGTGTTTGGGTCGCCATTTTGTGTCTGTTAAAAATCACTAATAACCTGAACACAAACCAACAATGAGAGACAAAACATTTTGTCACACACTGATAAACCGAGTCAGTCCTTTTTTCCAGGTGAGATTTGAGTTCATGTGCTTTTTTTTTTTCCAGAAGGAAAAAATAATAATTATCCGTGAAGTTCAAGAGGAGAAGGTGCAATACCGGGACTTCACCACCAGATGGTAGTGTTAGCGCGGTTTCCATCCCAAACCCCGGGATTGTACTGGAAGAGTTATTTTTATAAGGAAATGCTAGAACATTTTGAGTTCTAGCAAAAGGCTTCTTTATCATTCATATGGTACATTTATATATAGGCAGCATATGGATTACCCACAATGCACTGCACCATACATCAGTTTTAACACTGAAAATCCAGCCGCATAGCCACGTTATCCCGTAACATATCCAGCATCCACGTGTCTCCTGACAGGTTTTTTTTTTTTAAGGCTAATTTCTTACGAATGGCTAATTAGCCGATTAGCTAGCAAGCCACAATAGTGCAAAGTTATACAGTCTTTTTTTTCTCTCGACTGCCTTGGCTTGTTAGAATGAATTCTTCTGTAAAATTAGCATTAGCACTGATTTTCCTCAGAGATTGAGTTTGGTGATCGATCTCTCTCGGCTCGTCTCGAGGTTCTGCGTGTTTGATCGTTTGCGGTAACGTTTCATTTTACTCAGATCTTTATCGAACACTTCTCCGGAGCGGAGGGCGGAGACGAGGTCGTCAAACTCGCCGTCCTCCTCGCAGTTCTCTTTCGCTTTACGGGCTTTACGCTCCTTCTCCCTCTGCTCCTTCAGCTGAGAGAGAGAGAGAGAGAGAGAGAACAAGAGAGATTAGGATTATAAAGTCATGTTCAGAAATGCTTCGCCCCTAGTGTTAGCTAACTAGCTAAGCTAATCTGACAGGATTTCTGAGAAAAGCTCTAAACCAAGCCAAAGTACTGTATGTACATAGAAACGGCGTAACTAGCTAATATTCAGAGAAAAGTTTCTAATGCACGCTCTAAAAGTCGCTAGAAGTCACGAGATGACGTCGTAGACAACTACTTTGTGGTGATAGTGTTGTACCTGAGCCTCCAGGCGAACCCTGCGCTCCTCCTCCTCCTTGCGTTTGTGCATGTTCTCGTTGTCCTGCTTGGCTTCAGCGAACGCCTGCAGGAACTGATCGAAAATCCTGAAGAACTCGTCCGGCTGCGTGGAGCTGGGTTCCTCGCCGAACACCTTCACCGCCTTCTGGAACTGAAGAAGAGGAGCGTAGTGAAGATTTAGAGCAAAGCCCAGGTTCAGACACTGCCCCCGTCTTCATACCCCACATTACTGTTTAAACCTTTACACTGCCCCACTTCTGTTTTCCATAAGTTTTGGCACCCTTGGTTTAGAAGATGAACAAACGCATCAAGAAATACGAAGCTTATAGATCCAATGCTTTAAATATATATATATGTTTTTTTTTTTTTTAATCAGTAGTCATATAGGTTCTGTCTGTTATCTGGTATTAGCCCCACCCCTTCTGTTCAGCAATGCTTGATTGGACAGTTTAAAGCGAAATATCTTTGCAAGTATCATCACGTTAACAGTTAACTAGTTGGCTAGTACACTGCTAATCTGCTAATAGCTAATACGAAACCTGGCACGTAACATACATCCAACAACCAACTTTTGTTTCACTCAGAATACATTTTAAATACATTTTAAACAAAAGTAAATTGTATGTATGCTGTAATAAATTATGTAAGTGCTACATTTTGGCTGCTACACGTTCTCATAGGAACTGAAAACGCTGGACGTAGATGGATAGAATAAAGACCAATAACACAATCTTACAGATTTTCTTCCTCTGAGTGTAAAATGTCTTTTAACCTCCATTTAAAAAACACATCAGTTCTTTTTCTCTGTTTCTCTTTTTTTCTGACACCCGCTAAAAAAACACCATAAATCCAAGAATCTGCACACAAATCTGTTCCATGTGGCTCCTCAACCCGAGAAGAGTGTGCTTTGAAATGGATCTGTGTGTGTGTGTGACCCGGTTAAGTGTGTGTGTGTGGGTGTGACCCGGTTAAGTGTGTGTGTGTGTGGGTGGGTGTGTGTTTTCAGCAGTTCTAGGAGGAGCCCAATAAAGCTGAGTGTGAGCTCTGAGTTCTGATTTACGTCTGATTTACGTCCTACAGGCTGTATTTCAGACGTTTTAACGTCCACTCGAAAGCAGCGTGGTTACGGAGGAACGTCTCGAGTTCCACACGCGAGAGCCGTGAGAGAAACACGCATGTCACACGCAATTACACGGAACGTCTTCAAATCCTCAGTTTGTGACTAATGAGAGACAGACAGAGGATTCATACACACACACACACACACACACCACAGAACACTTTACTGTTACACTGCGATCTACACTCTCTTGGGGAAAAAGGTAAAATCTAGAACCCTTAAGGGTTCTCCTTTAACGGCCGTCTCTCTGGGGGAAATACTAAAGGTTCTAAGTAGAACCCTACCGTGTTTAACTATCAGAAAGGGAGTAGAATTCTTTTAGAAAGCTAAGCACCTTTAACCATACAAACTGCCTTCTGAGGAACCCTTAAAGAACCTTTTATCTATCTATCTATCTATCTATCTATCTATCTATCTATCTATCTATCTATCTAAATCAACATGTATTTATTCACCCCTCACGTATTTATCATCCATCCAAAATCAGTTCATCATCCATCTATCGCTACATTTATCCCTCCATGTAACTAAACATTTATCCATCTTCCTATCTATCCATCAATACTGCCATCCATCCATCCACCTATCCATCCATCCTGTCAGTCTAACAGTCTAACAATCTATCATCCATCCATCCATCCACCTATCCATCCATACATCCTGTCAGTCTAACAGTCTAACAATCTATCATCCATCCATCAATCCATCCATCCATTTATCCTGTCAGTCTAACAATCCATCATTTATCCGTCATCCATTTATACATCATTCCACAACTATTAATCCATCTATCATCCACCCACACACATCTAATGATCCCTCTATCCCTCTCTCCATCGCTCCATCAGCTCATTAGTGAGTTTTACCGTCTCCTTGGCGTCCTGTAGTGAATCTTCCACCTCAGAGAAGCTGAATCCTGCCACGGTGAAGAACTGACTGACCACAGACACGAACTTATCACCTGAGTCTGGGGGACGAGTCTTCTGGTACTCCAGCTCCTGCACACACACACACACACACACACACACACACACACACACACACACATAGACTTAAGCTTTTTCCTGTAATAAACTATTATATAAATTTTTGTCATTGGTGTTTTTTGTTGAATTAAGTGATTACTTTACTTTGCGTGTGTCTGTGACATGTAAGTTTCACAATTAAGCGTGTACACCAGTTTTGCACATAAAAATGCAAGGTTTAGCGTGGAATTATTTATTTAATTAATTTAAGGAAACATTTTTATATTTTTATACGTCTGTCCCTCAGTGTGTTACTCACCGCCTCCACACTCTTCAGGCCGCTGCGCAGGGTGTTGATGTCTTTCTCCAGTTCTGTCATGCTAAAGGAGTGAAATATAGCACACATCAAAAGTGTGTGTGTCTGTGTGTGTACGCGTGTGTACGCATGTATGTGTGTGTACATGTGTGTGAGTGTGTGTGTGTGTGTATTGTGGAAGCACCTACTTGACTTTAGCAGCCTCTGGGACATTCTGCAGTTCCTCATGAAACAGCGCCACCTTGGGATATTTCTGCTCCAGGAGCATGATCAGGTAATGCAGCAGAGTGACGTTCCTACAAACAAACACACACACACACACACACACACACACACACAGATCAGAGCTGAACAGTGATGATCTGGAAGGAACGATGAGCATTTTTGTGTGCTGCGCTCCTCACTTGTCGATGCTGGACTTGGTGTCGGCGATCTTGTTGAGCGAGGACACTCTGAAGCCGTACGCGTTTCCCCTTTGACCTTTGTTCATGTAGTTCCCGAGCGCGAGGACGACCTCCAGGAGCTGGCGCAGGTTTCGGCTCTGCAGCACCTCTGTAGACGCCTGACTGAGAGCTGAAACACAAAACACACAACTCTCTCACCTGGGAGCTTTAACTTCAGCATTAAGTCAAATTTGACTGTTTTAATAAGTATTACTGCAGCGCTTGCTGGTGTTATTATTTTAAGAAAGTTATTATGTAATGTATAATTTAAATATAAATGAAATATAATATTACAACATAGTATACGGTATATCAATGTATTAAGATAATGAAGATGACTATTATTAACAGTAGTAATTAAACACAAAATATTACATTAAAATAAGAAATTAAACGTATTAATATATATTAGCAGTAATATTATTGTTATATGTTCTATATATTAATGTATCCCTTTTATCTGATTATTTTATATGTTTATTAATATTATTAAGAAGAAGAAGAGGAAGAAGAAAATAATTTTAGGGTTTGGGATTTATATTGGGATTATTATTATTATTATTATTATTATTATTATTATTATTAAGAAGAAGAAGACAAAGAATCTAGGTTATAGTCTTTACATGGTATTTTGTTCATTATTTAACCCTTTATTTCACTTATATATAAAACACTGCGGCTATGGATAATTTGAGTAATTAAAAAACTATAAATAATCATAATTATAATAATGAATATTTAAAAGAGCTTAGTGAATATCAGTAAGCTGTACTTCTGCTGTTAGCCCCATTTCTGCAGAAACACACCTGCGATTTTTGGCTTGATGTCTGCGACTCTTTCAGCAAACTTCTTTTTAAAGTAGAGCGACTGCAGTCTTTGCTGATAGTGATTTATCCTGTGGGTTAGGACAGAAATGTATTTAATAAATTACCACAAATAACAGATCACTAAAAGGTCAATATCTCACATGAAAAAAAAAAACTTGTTTAACACAGTCATAAACATCCAGACTTGATTTTTAAAAGCAGAACTGTGAGTAAGAAAGTAGACATTTTTACTAATAGATTTATACCAGAATTATGCAGGAACGCAGCTGCGAATCACAGGTTTATATTAATGCAATCGTTTCTATAGTAACAGCTCATTCACAGGGACCCGTACGGCGAACGCTCCACAGAAACGGATTAAAACGTGTGTGTAATCTTTGACGTGGTGAAGTTTTCTGTAAGGACGTGTTTAATGGACATTTATGGAAGGAGTCTCCAGTGTCAGCGCTTTGTAACAGTCAGAGGGTTGTGAGTGTACCTGCTCATGTCGTAGAGGAAGCGGTCGGCTTTGGCCATCCTGTCCAGCTCGTGTTTGTGTTCCTCCAGAAGGTCGATGTCACTCTTTTCTGGGACGAACTTCAGCAACTGAGCAACAGCACACACACACACACACACACACACACACACAAATTAAATTTGCTAGTACGTAGTAGTAAGTATTCATTCACACATCACTTCTCATTTGCATAAAGTCAGCTCGATGTCATTGTGCATCTGGCTCCGCCCACTTCTCTTCGCCAGTGGTTGCTCCGCCTCTTGGGCCAACATCCCACAGAAATCTTAATTGATGCAATTATGTTAATAAGTGCTTAAAACTGAGTGTTTTTGTGACATTGTTCTGTGTACTAATATATGATCACCACTATAACATTATTTAATTTTTTCCTGATCATCCATATCATACCGCCATATTGATATATCGTCCCACCCCTAGCAGCACGCTGCCTTTTATCACAACTCTAAATGATGGTTAAGAGTTATAAGAGAGAGGATTTGCGTGTGTTTTTCTCCTTTATAGAGAAAACTCACTAAATCTGTTCAAGTTTTGTAGATGTGAGTCTTTAACCTCCTGCTATTCTTTAACTACTTCATTATTCCTGAATAGAGTTCAGATTAAAGCAGCTCTGAGGTCAGAAGCCTAATAAATCCTCGCTGCTTTTACATCATTCTCCTGCCTCTCTGTGATGACTGACTGATCACACTCCACATGGCGAACAGTTTCGCCTTTAAACATGTGTTGCTCTTGCCTTATTGTCATTCATTATTCTCAATCATTCACAGACTTTTAGAATCACACAAATAAACACAGAAATGGACTTATCCTGAGTACTGGATACACCATAGCTGATAAATAACGGCATCTTTTCTGAAGTTTGTGCTCATTTTGTGCTCAGATATACGTATAAATGCCACTTCTAGCTGTATAGCAGTATCAGATCATGTTAATCACCTGTTCCAGCATGTCTTTGGGAAGGTCCTCCTGCTCGTCCATCATCATTATGGCCTTCTTAATCTCATCGTTGGACAACTTTAACCTGCCGAATGATTTTTTTACATTTATAAAAATGTTAATATCAGTGAGCATTAATGGGTCATTTTTAACCTTCTCATTCTGCTCAGGCTACAAGTGACTCATTTTATATGTCTAATAAATGTAGAATAATTAAATTATTCTTTTTTCTAAACATTACGAGATTGGGGCTTTCTTTTTTCTTCTATTGTTAACCCATTCTTTACTTTATATAAGCACTTATATTCATAAGCTCTTATATAAACACATGTTAAAACATTAAAATATCAATGTAATAATTATTTACTTTTAAAAATAACTTCGCATTTTATTACTCAATCAAATTGCAGCTGTTAAGCTTTTCAGACCTTTTTTTAATATAAATAAATGAAAATAAAATGAAAATCAATCAATCAATCAATCAATCAATAAACTACTATATTATTACAAATATTATACATATCAAACATTATTAAAATAATAATTGAAAACAATGTGATTACTGTATTTTTCATCATGGATGATTCTATAGTGTATATAATTTATTACATGTGTATACTTTTTTTAAAACATATCTTCATTATCTTGATTAAAAATAGAACTTTCTTTTAATCTTTTTCCTTATATTCACTGCGTTTTGTTTAATAACGCACATTAGACTTTATTACAGTTTGTGATTCGTGTATGTGCCTGGGATTCGTGTATGTGCACGTGATTCGTGTATGTGCACGTGATTCGTGTATGTGCCTGTGATTCGTGTATGTGCACGTGATTCGTGTATGTGCACGTGATTCGTGTATGTGC
>CM075012.1:26693068-26711839 GCA_037576675.1 Pangasius sanitwongsei | reverse complement strand
GTGATTCGTGTATGTGCACGTGATTCGTGTATGTGCACGTGATTCGTGTATGTGCCTGTGATTCGTGTATGTGCACGTGATTCGTGTATGTGCACGTGATTCGTGTATGTGCACGTGATTCGTGTATGTCTGAGCTCCAGCCTCACCGTGACAGGAGGATGTTGCAGTTTTGTGCTCGGCGACCGTCGATAACCGACAGTTCCTTCACTTTCTTTGAGGCTGCATCATCGTCAGACTCTTTCTGCAGAGAGACGTGGATGCAGTTCATGTAAATTTGTTAGCTTTACAATATCAAAGAGTTTGCAAAAAAAAAAAAAAAAAAAAAAAAACCTAACTATGGCACCAAAGCACTACTGAAGCACGATTATTTCATAAGAGTCAGAGTCAGTGTCGATATCAGAGTCAGTTTTCCCTCAGTGTTGCATACACACACTTTTCTTTGGCTTTCTGTAGCCTACAGGGGTTTTTTTGTCTGTATTTAACACCTCATTTCAAAGCATCTGACTACACCAGAGGTCTTCAAACTGTCGGAATTGCAGGTGGGTGAGAGATGAGATGCAAAATGCCAAAAAAATAAATATTTACATGACATTTAAATGGCCAACCTTCACGCGTTTATGCAGAGTACATACTGGAACATACTTGAACATACTCCAAAAAGAGCAGTCTCCTTTTTTTCATAATAAAAACAGCAGATTTGTGCAAGTTTTTCAAACTGTCTGATATTAACTGACAGTCTCTGGAAGCCCCGCCCCCTTTTCCCCATCTCGCACTAGTAACGTTTAGCTGGAAAGATTTTTGTCACGGTAAAATAGTGTTTAATAGTGTAAATGTATGCTCCACCTAGCTAACATTAGAAACATCTAGAGTTAACGCGACTATACAACAGTTAACTCGATTCACTAAGAAGATCACAGAACAATTGAAATCTGGAAAACCCTCAAAAACTGTACTTTTGGTTTTCGCCCAAAATTCTTTGAGAAAACAGGCTGAAAGAAAAGCTGACAGAAAAATCAACACACACAGTCTCAAAAATGTTTAAGGGAAAAATTTGAATACTAAAGTCTGAACTACACGATGCTGTGCAACCGCAAAAAAGTGATTTTAGATTCCTTTTTTTAAATTTGGGTCCATATTGTTTAAAATCCATAGTGAAATACTAAAATCTCTCACGGTATACTTAACCACACAGTACAGCTTTAAGGATATTTCAGATTGCTTAACTTTTTGTCATTATCTGCAGGAAACTGTGTGTAAATACTGATCTGAAATTTGGAATAAAATCAATATTAAAAAGCTCCAAATGACAACAAGGTCAACACAAACAATAACTCAGTGACAATGTATTTATAAAATGTGTAATTAATATGTTTCAGTGTTTAAATAATGTTAATATTTCATATGCTTTTCCCTCCCCATTAATGGCTGCTCTCCATTGACTCATATATACCTGAGTGTGTGTGTGTGTGTGTGTGTGTGTGTGTGTGTGCAGGAGCTGTGTTTAAATCTTAAAACACACCAGCTGTGTTGTATTACCTCAACAATAAAAACTCCTACATTGTGACTAACAAAGACGAAATGACACACACTCAATAAACCTGAGGCCATACACTCTATTTCACTCTCACACACACACACACACACACACGAACACACACACACACGCGCACACACACACTACGGCAGGATTATTTTTTTAAAAGTCACCACAGAACAAGCATCTGGGGAGCAGACTGGAATAACGTGAGTGTTTCCCCGAGCAGAGTCGAGTTTTATTTTACCGTTTTATTTTTATCACAAACGTCTGCTGTTTGCAGGGAAAATAAATTGGATAATTGCTAACAGAAAGTTAAAACGGTCAGCACATTCACTCATCATGATGGTATTTTCAGGGCTGTAAAATAGCTTCAGCTGTTGAAAGATGACGATCAGAGACCGAGCCTCGTCACGTCAGTGAGTACCTGCAGTACCTGCTGTCTCTGGTAGGCTGAAAACGTTTTCTCGATGTCCTCCAGGTCCAGAATTTTAAAAACTCTGATATCGTCCAGCTCCGTCCACACGGTTCCTTCTAGCTTGTTCTGCAGGAAACAAACACAACAACACGTCCTGTGAGCGCTGGGTTTTAGAACGGTTCCACTGGAAGTAAACATTATTATTATTATTATTATTATTATTATTATTATTATTATGTTGTTGTTGTTGTTATTGTTGTTGTTGTTGTTTTCTCAATGTTAATACATCTAAAACACCTATTTAGCATTCCTTCATTTCGGGTTAGCTGTGAGGTGGGACTGATCAAATATATGGACCCTGAAGTCTGATTTAAATTAACCAAAGAGATTTTTTCCTACCAAAGTTAATAAAGATTTAAAATGGATAAAAGAGAATCTATAAAGGCAAAGAGACTTCTTGCAAATGCCTTAAAGCTTAAAGGCAGTAGGAACCTGCAAACAAAAGGGAAAAGAAAATAGGAACGAAAATATTTAGGTGGAAACTGTAAAGGTATCGATATCAGAGTCAGTGTCAGTGTCAACGTCAGAGTCAGTGTTGATGTCGATGTCAGAGTCAGTGTCGATGTCAGAATCAGTGTTGATGTCAATGTCAGTGTCAGTGTCAACGTCAGAGTCAGTGTTGATGTCGATGTCAGAGTCAGTGTCGATGTCAGATTCAGAGTCAGTGTCGACGTCAGAGTCAGTGTCGATGTCAGATTCAGAGTCAGTGTCGATGTCAGAGTCAGTGTCGATGTCAGATTCAGAGTCAGTGTCGACGTCAGAGTCAGTGTCGATGTCAGAGTCGGTGTCAATATCAGAGTCAGTGTCGATGTCAGAGTCAGTGTTGATGTCGATGTCAGAGTCAGTGTCAACGTCAGAGTCAGTGTTGATGTCGATGTCAGAGTCAGTGTCGATGTCAGAGTCAGTGTTGATGTCAGAGTCAGTGTCAACGTCAGAGTCAGTGTTGATGTCGATGTCAGAGTCAGTGTCGATGTCAGAGTCAGTGTCGATGTCAGAGTCAGTGTCGATGTTAGATTCAGAGTCAGTGTCGACGTCAGAGTCGATGTCGATGTCAGTGTGACTCACCTCACTAAGTTTGGCCCAGTTGAAGGACTTAAGTGGATTTGAAGGCTGGGGAATGTTCTTCTTCTTCTGTGCTGAGGATCCAGGAGAACCGAACAGAAGTCCAGGAGGAGGTGGAGGAGCTCCTGGAGGAGGAGGAGGTGGAGGAGGAGGAGGAATCCCACCTGAAGGAGGAGGAGGAGGAGGAGCGAGACCTCTTGCTGAAGATGAAGGAGCAGACGGAGCACCGGGAGTTTCAGGAACGTGAGAAGGTGCTCCAGGAACAACAGCCCTCTAGAGGAGAGGAACACATAGAGGAAGCTCATTTACTCTGGGTTTTAATAGTTATATATATCTTGAGTGTGTGTGTGTGTGTGTGTGTGTACAGTGTATGTGTGTGTGTACAGTGTGTGTGTGTGTGTGTGTACAGTGTGTGTGTGTGTGTGTGCGTGTGTGTGTACAGTGTGTGTGTGTGTATGCGTACAGTACTGAGCTCATGAAGCTGAGCCGTGAGTGAAGCCACTTGCTGTTTGGTGAGCTTGTGTTCGTTGTTCTCCTTCTCCAGTTTCTCCTTCATCTTACTGAGCGTCTGCATCATCTCCTCTTTCTCCTGCGCCTTCACTTCACACTCTCGCTCCTTCTTCTCCAGCTTCTGCTGCAGCTCGTTGTGTTCTGCACACAAACAATCCGTCATTTACTGACCATCTCTGATGGACTTTTAACAGCATCCAGAAAACAATTGAGATTCCTCACGAGAGAAGGTTCGAACAGTTAGAACTGTCTCTGAAAGGAAACTCTCATGTTGCTGGTTCTGTAGAGACGCTTTAAGGGTGGAAGAAGTTTCTCCTCTAATTATGTTATATTTTCGTGACGCAGACATGCACAAACATTTTATTTCTTATAGATGTATTTAATAATTGCTTCATGATCCTGTTACTGTACTTTCCTGTTGCTTGCTGCTGAATCCCTGATCGTGGTCTGTGTGTTAATAGAAACATAAGCAGCAAACAGAGAGAAATTAGAGCTGATGATTAAATTTTAATTAAAGCTGCGAGGCATAAAATCGAAGAAAGGGCTGCTTTCTCTTGGTAGCTTAGCCAGGACACAGCTGATCGTGTGGAGGTGCGATAAGGAGAATTAACACTAATGTGATTTAGCTACTTAAACATGCTGTGAATTAACTTATGCAAAAAAAAAAGTTTAAATGTGTAATGTAAAACACACTCAGCATTCACACACACACACATACACACACACACACACACACACACACTGCAGCAGATAAAATCTTAATTTAAGCTTGAACGAAATTTAAAATAATTTGGGAAATTTTGGAAGATCATTGCTATACTTTAGTGTGTTATTCTTTCTTTATTTTTACTCTCGCCTTTTTTTTTTTAAACTAAAAAAAAATCAGTGTAATCAGTGTAATTTAAAAGAAAAAAATCTTTAGCCTAAAAATATGTAGAGATATTTGCTTGGACATTAAACAAACAAACAAACAAATAAATATTTTAAATACTATTATTTAAAGGGAAAATATGTTTGATTTTTAGATTATATGCTGCGTAAAAACTCTGCTGTTTTTCCCACCGCGGTCGAGAGAAAATACAGATGTGTAAACACGATCCTTTGATGTGTGTAAACAGCTGCTTCAAAAGAGACCGAATCGATGATCAGGATTTAGACATCAGGGTCAGGGACAGTGGAGTGAAGGTCACAGTGGACTCATATACGTTACCTTTCCTCATCTTCTCCGCCTGCTCCTTCCACTGTTTCACCTCATTCTCATTCACCAACCTGTCAGCGTTTACACACACACACACACACACACACACACACACACAGGAAAGAGAGAGAGATAAAGAATGAAAGAGAGAAATATCTTAACAAGTAAAAAAAAATCTTGACTTCAAGCAAACTGATCTAATATTTTTACCAATAATTATTTTTAAATAGTACAGAAAGTCTAGCTTATAGCTAAATTAGATGATATTTCTAAACATTCTGTACTATTTTTACATTATTTTTTAAATTGGTAAAAATTATACTTGCATGTAGAAAAATTATTTGCCCATAAAACAAAACAAATTTTTTATAAATACCTTTGGGAAATAATTATGCATTTTTTTTGCTTGAAATTTGTAAAATGATTTGCTAACAAAAAATTTCTTCTTATATAATCAAAATGGTCTTTTTCTTTTGGAAAGTAATAATGATTCTTTCTAGAAACAAATGCTTGACTTTCTCTAAATTATTTGCCAATAATACAAAATCTTTCAAGTTGATAGAACTGTTTTAAACTCAAATTTGTCTTTTTCATTGGTAGATAATTCTGTTTTTCCTTTTTTTATATATATATAAATAAATCATTAATAGTAGTAAAACTATTTGACAATAAAACAAAACAATTTCAAGCTCGAAATCAGTTTTTTACTGGTTTAAAATTAGTCATTGTCTTTTGGCCTTTTGGCAAATAATTATGAAATTTGTAAAAAAAAAAAAAAAAATTATTGGCTAAAAAAACAAAATAATTTCAAGTTTAAAATTAGTTAAAATGCCAATATAATATAATATAATATAATATAATATAATATAATATAATATAATATAATATAATATAATATAATATAATATAATAAATGAAATGAGTTTAATAAGATTAATTATGTCTTTTTTTTTGCAGTGTATGAATTTATAAACCTTCAGGAAGAGTAAGATGAAGAGCGTGAACACACTCGAGCTCCGTGTTACTCACATTCTCACCACGTTCTTCACATTGAAGTTCTCCAGGGGCGCGACGTCGGGGTCGTGACCTTTATCAGTCTGTAGGACAATCTGCTGGACGATTCGGTCGAGGAGGAGCCAATACTGCACCGTGTTCCCAGTCCGCTTATCTGCACAGAGAGAAACGAGTCTCTCTTAACAATTATTATACATTTATTATTATTATTATTATTATTATTATTATTATTATTATCATCATCATTGCTGACAGGGCATGTGGAGGCAGTGCTGGAGGATGGAGAGGAAGTGTGGAAACGCCTCAGTGTGGTTGATCCTCTTACGGATGAGCTCAAACACCTGCGAGGCGCTTTTAGTGTCGATATGAACCTAAACAGACCAAAGACATGATCCATGTCATGTGATCGGATCTTGAGAAAGAAAGAAATCAAAACAAATTCATTGAAAAGTAAACTTACATTCTCAAAGCGCTTGGCCAACGCCAGCTCATCTTCATTTCTCTTCATTTCGAAGTAGTAAAGATGCCTTGAGAAACAAAAAAGTCGGTTAGTCATTACAGCGTCGTGGAAATGCCGAAAAGCAAGGTATTATTATCTGAGGTTCATGTATCAAAACATTTCTAGAAAAAAAACTAATAAAGAGCTTTTAATATTACAGAAATAATATTGTGTGCAAATACAAGTGAATGTTTTGGACTCAGAGAAACAGGAACTGCAGACAGGAAGTCCAGCTCTCACCGGTCCAGCGTCTCGTTCTCGTGGCTCCGGAGTTTGTCGATGACCGGCTGGATTCCCAGCATGAGGAACTCGTAGCGTAAGTGAATCCTGAAGTCCAGACTCGACTGCAGGTGACATATTCACTCTGATTTATTCTGATTTCTGTCTCACTTCCTGTATAACACACACACACACACACACAGCCTCACCTCTCCAGCTCCCTGACTGAGCATGGCGTTAATGAAGGACATGACGGCCGTCTTCAGGTTCACCTCGTCTCTGTAACGGCCCGTACTCCTGTCCAACTCGTTCACCAGAGACTGAGAGAGGAGGAGACCAGCACAAACACACTCGCGTTACAGCCACACGTGACAAAAAGAGTTCCATTATTATTATTATTATTATTATTATTATTATTATTCATTAAACATCGGCCACGACTCAGAGTTCATCACACATGAGTAAAAGAAAGAAAAACAACAAAACAAGAAAGAAAACAAGAAGAGATAAATGAGAAAATACAAAGCAAATAGTGAAGAAAGAAAGAAAGAAAGAAAGAAAGAAAGAAAGAAAGAAAGAAAGAAAAGATGCAAACAAATTCTAAGAAAGAATGAAAATATAGAAAAAGGAAAAGGAAGAGAAGATAGAAAGAAGAGAAGAAAAGAAATAGTAAAGAAAACAAAACAAAAGTAAAGCAAGAAAAGGAAAAAAAGAGAAAATACAAAAAGTAAAAAGCAAATAGAAAGAAAGAAAGAAAGAAAGCACAGCAATCAAATAAAAATATAAACCTGATATAATATTAAATCAGTGCACACATTATGATAACGTATTTAGATCTAATTAATGTAGTCTAATGTAAATGAATGTAATCTAATCTAAAATTAGATAGAATTTTATAAGTTATAATGATTTAAAATGGAAAACTTGTTTATTTAAATTGTTTATTATTGTACGGCGTATTTTGAGGTATGTGGTAACACAGTAAAACTCTCTCGCGGTGGTGTGCACATTTGCACGGCAGGCTGAAAGAAGGTGTTTGAGTGATTTGGGACGCGGCCCGGTGTCCTGCTCCGTGTCCCACCTGGAAGCGCGTCCTCTCGCTGGCGTATTTCTGGAAGTGCATCATGGCCTGCAGGACTTTGCGGTGGCCTCCGGGGACGAGACACACGGCGCCCAGGATCTCCAGCACGGCCACTTTGGTGCGGAGGTTTTCGGTGTTGAGGCTCTGAGCGATGATGTTGATGCTCTCGGGGTGAGCGAGGACGTGGGCGCGGCCCTGAGAGTTGTTCATCAGAGCCTTGATGCAGCCGATCAGCGAGGTGTGGATCTGAGACTCGCTCGTCTCGTACTCCATCTTCTTCAGGAAGTTCAGCAGACACGTCAGGCCGTCCTGATCGATGAAGCGTGTCACAAAACTGCAGAGCGGCGAGAGGAGGTGGTTTATTTACTAAAAACTCTGTTCACACACCAGATAACACGTTTACATTTTATATAACACACTCTCGTTTTATCAGTTTCATCAGTGTACGCATGTTTCATTCTTATCATTTTCTACCTCATCGTAGTTTACTGCAAACGGTCATGTGTTTTAAAGAGCACAGAAAGTGTGTTAATGCAGATACACACTGCATTCAAAAGAAAGAGAAGAGAAGAGAAAAAGAAGAGAAGAGAAGAGAAGAGAAGAGAAGAGAAGAGAAAAAACAAACAAACAAACAAGAAAGAAAGCATTTTCTGTTTTCTCTTCTGTCTGGGTTTTATTTTTAAATAAATTTTATTGATAAAATGTCATGATACCTTTTGAGGTAAACAACCGTACTCACACTTTTTGACCTGACGATACATCCAAAGGTGTATGTTCAGGTGTGTGTGTGTGTGTGTGTGCGCTTGTGTGTATACCTCATGGGTTGTGTCCTCAACGCTGTCTTCAAACCCTCGATGGATTTGTTCCTCTCCTCTTCATCCTCCTTCTCCAGAGCC
Source organism: Pangasius sanitwongsei (assembly GCA_037576675.1). Taxonomy (NCBI): domain Eukaryota; kingdom Metazoa; phylum Chordata; class Actinopteri; order Siluriformes; family Pangasiidae; genus Pangasius; species Pangasius sanitwongsei. The sequence goes on along the minus strand of CM075012.1, from coordinate 26,703,348 downwards.
AGAACCGTCTTCCTCTGAGCAACAGCACCAGCGTACAGTAGTGTTTATTATATAATATTATATATACACTTATATACACACACACACACACACAAGACATTAATACACACTTTATACTGTGTGTGTTATTATGTGTGTGACTTAAATGAATACATCAATAAATTAAAAAAAAAAATGCACTTTTAAAAAAAAATTTGAAGGATCCTTAATAATTTCCTGAGCTCATATAGAAATATATGAAAAATAAAGTAATTTTAGATCATTAAACTGCATCATTTACACACAGCTTTTATAAAAACACTGTAAAATTAATGAGTGAAAATGAATTTATGAACAAACACACACGTGTGTGTGTGTGTGTGTGTGTGTGTGTGTGTGTGTGTCTCACAGCGGCCATGGAGTTGATCAGGTCGATGTAATAGTCGGGCCAACTCGTCGCTCCTCTATTCTCCTCCTGTTCCTGAACAATCATCAGAAATAAAACGTGTGATTGATTGATAACTTTATTGTTCATTTCTGAAAAACTGCCTTAATAAGAGAGAGAGAGAGAGAGAGAGAGAGAGAAAGAAAGAAAGAAAGAAAGAAAGAAAGTAAGAATGGGAAAGACAGTGAAAATAAGTGAAAGAGAAAAGGAAGTAAAGAATGAGGAAAACAGGAGATAAAAAGATACGAAGAATGGGAATGTGAGTGAGATATGACAAGAGGAAGAGAGAGAAAGTGCAAGAGAGAGGGAGAGAAAAGGAATGAGAAGAAAGTGAGTAAAAGAGATATTTAACAACACAAACAGAAATGAAGAAAAGGGAAATAAAAAAGGAGAGAGAAAGAAGGAGAGAGAGATACAGAGAATGTCAAAGAGAGAAAGCAGGGAAAAGAGATAAAGAGGAAAGAGGGAAAGAGGTGGTTTTTAAGTGACAAGTCAGAGCTCTGTATCTAATATAGAACATACCTTATAAACCCTCTATTCTGCATTATAACAGTCTAATGTCACGTGGATTGGACTGTGCTTTTATATATGAGGTCATAAGGATTTTTTTACTTTATTGTCTGGTTTTGTTCGTTCGCTTTAAATGATCAAAGTGTTTAGTCTTTTGATCTGATTAATATTTTATCTTCGGGTTTATTTGGAAAGTTTGAATGTTGCTGTGTAGAAATGAAAACCTGCTTCTTCTCTTTCCAACATCAACATCATCGTGAGGATTAAACTCTTACTTTTACTCCGTCTGTTAGCAGCTTGGACACATTTCAGTGCCTTGTGGCTTTGATGTCTCTACACATGTAAAGGGATTAAAAACGTCCGCCTCGTCCTCCAGTCCAAGGAAAATACGGTTCCATGTGACACGCGGCGCTGATTTCATCATTAGAGTGTAAATTTAATAACAAATAAAAATTTAATGCAGATTAATATTCAGTCAAAGTCAAAAAGGTTTTTTAAATAAAAGTTAATATATCGTTTTCAGTGTCTTTCTTTCTTTCTCTCTCTCTTTTTCTTTCTTTCTTCCTTCCTTTTTCTGTCTGTCTGTCTCTCTCTCACACACACACACGCAGCATGTAGTAGGAGAGATGTCACTCTTACCATCTTCTTGCTGCAGTATATCTGCCACTTTTTCTCAGCAGGGAGAGCGAACATGGCCGCTCTGTGAGTATCAGTCAGGTCCAGTTCATCCTGATGGAGGAAACACAAAAAACACCAAATCAACAACTTATATAAAAATCTCAGAATAAAAAAGTTGGCCAAAGAAAACTCAGACAGTCGTGTGTTTACATTAGAGGTGTTCATCGGACTGTTTTGAGATATTTTAGGTTAGAAATTTTCTACTGAGTTGAAGTGGTGATGATTAGACTTCAGTGATCCAAACTTAACGTTTCTGCAATGTTCTAAAAACTTTTGCTGCTGTTATTAAAACTTCTAATAGCTTTAACTTTCGCACTAAAAACATGCTGTAGGAGCGTTTAGAAGCGTTATGTAAAAACTTTCTGCAAACAACCAGAACACCTGACAGCCTGAACATTCTTGGAAATAAAAGTATCTAGAACTGCAATGCTTAGAAAACCTAAAATAGACACACACACACACACACACACACAGAGGCATGTATACACTCGCATACACATGCACATGCAAATCTGGTGGCAATGAGAGCTTCATATTGAGGACGACACAACACTCTGCTTCACATTAGTGTAAATTTTACAATAATATTGCCAAAACCAATAAAGCCTCCTGAAAACAGTGCAAAACTGAGTGTCTGACTGCAAGTAATTTCCATTTCACTGCCATTTCTGAGTCAAAACCTTAGAATGTGTTACGTTATTATTGCTGTGAACTCAGAATACATGAAAAAAATGTATTAAAATTCAAATCTCGTTTCATTTCTCAATGCAGTTTGAGTCAGCGTTGATTCTGCAGCATTTACAAACATATGAAACACAACGCTGCTATTCCTCCTTATTCACCACAACCACTGAGCACAGAGACATAGTAACACGTGACCAACACCTGAAGCTCTGCAAATCTGCAGAAGTAAAACGGGAGAAACAACGTGTGAGGGAATTTTAAAAGGAGCCAAATGGCTGCTTGTAGTGAGAAGCAACAAATTTGTCCTAAACACATGTTTAATATTATGTACTGAAAACTCACCAGAGATGCATTACGCATAGAGGATACGTTATCACCTCCGTTTTCACCCACATGTGCCAAAAAAGCAGAAACATCACCATGACTAAATATTTAAGAATCCATTAATATCGCTGCTTTTCTTTTAACTTTGTGAGGGCACACTGGGTTCTCGCAAGTTATTTTGGCTCAGGATTTCGGTGTTTGCAGTAAATCAGTAACTCAAAAAATGGCACTATCACACCATATAAGTGTAAGGATCTCAAGTCATAGCCAAAAAATAGTGGTTCCTGTGTCATCAGGAATCGTTCAGTCCTGCTGTGAACCATTTGTGTCCACCCTGTAAGCCATGTGCATTTGTGCAGAAATGAGACGGAACTCTGCTATTGTGCGCCGACTACCAGCTTCCTGTCAATCCTCATATGCAAATGATCCTGATTCAGTCTAAACATGTCCGCTGTGGTTTATTGTCGGTGATCATAACTGATAATAATGGCTGCATTATTATCACACACACACACACACACACACACACACAAACACCTCATTTTTCTAACATGAAGCTTTGTGAGTTTGGCACACAGATGAGCTGTATAGGTGGAATAAAGTTTAAAAGTAAAAGCTTAGCATATAAAAATCCAGTCAAGTTAGTTTTTAAACTAAAACACACACAAGTATCAATGAATTATCTTTATATTACATTATAACCCGTCTGACTGCTCAGAAGGTGATTAATTTTCTATAAAGCCGTGTTTTCTTTATGAAAGACTTTAAAACATTTATATCTTATATGTTTTTTATATATAAAAACTCCCTAATAAGAACAGCTACAGTTCAACTTGTAGTCATTTTCTAAAATACTGTCAAAATAAACTTATCGTAAACTATAATAAAAGTTCATACAATTTTAAATTCCAGCATGAGAAAAGTTTCTAGAATTTCTATCAGATTATTATATTCATGAACACAGAGACAAAAGTTAAGATATACTAAAAAAAAATATTTTTAAAATGTAAAAATGTAACGATGACCTGGAACACAGCTAAGTAGTGAACATTATAGAAAGGATAAATAAAGATAAAATCTGAACTGTATTTTTATAACTGCCTGAGCCAGGAGTGTGAAGAAGAAGAAGAAGAAGAAGAAGAAGAAGAAGAATACACACCACGAGCTCAGAGAACATGGCGTCCAGCTCCTCGGTGGGAGGTATGGGCAGCCTGGGCTCCATGGCGTGCAGCGTGAGGTTGGTGTCATGGCCGACCCTGTAGGTGATCTCAGGCTGCTCGCTTCTCTTAAAGCAGCACAGGATGGAGGACCAGCCGCGGGACGACTGTTTATGAGGAGCCATCGCTGCGTCACAATACAGCTACAGCGTGATGCTGGAGGTCATAAACACACACACACACACACACACACACACAACAAGGTTAGGGCAACACTTTATTTGTGCTTTAACATACACACCAAAGTCACATCAGCATGTCCTGATGTGTTATGTGTGTCATCATACCCAAATACACTCCTACAGGTAATTACTCCAGTGCGCATGCTCATAGACCACTATACTATAGTATATTTGCTATCAAGGGGCCACATTCAAATATACTCCACTATACTAAAGTAAATATACTACCCAGAGGTCATATTCAAAGACACTCCATTATCCTGTAGTATATTTACTATCAAGGGGCCACACTGAAATACACTCCTCTATGCCATAGTATAGTAAATATACTACTCAGGGGTCATGTTCAAATAAACTCCACTATACTATAATAAGGTTGCTATGCAGAGGCCATAATCAAATACACTCCATTATACTACAGTGCAGTAAATTTACTGTCCAGAGGCCACGCTCAAATATACTCCAACATACTACAGAAAGCTTATATTCCAGGGGCCATGCTGCAGTATATTCCACAAAAGTACTACCCAAATACAGTCTACTGTACTACTGAGGCCATGAGCAAACACACTCCACTATACTATAGTAAATATACAGTAGGTCACACTCAGATACTGTCTACTATACTACAGGAAAATAAAACCTTTAGGGATCATGCTCAAATATTCTCTACTATGCTATAGTACCATATATATATATATATATATATATATATATATATATACTACTCACAGAGCACATTTAAAGATGCTCCACTACACTACAGGAAATTTACACTCCAGGGGCCGTGCTCTAATACACTCCACTATACTGTGGTACAGTAAATATACTACCCAGAGGTAATGTTCAAATATGATGAGATTAATAAAATCTCCACGCTTGCGTCCTGCCTCTTCAACCCACACAGTGTTTTAACTACTGATGAAAATAATGTTGGCTTTATTAGATTTTTTGGCTTTTGCAGTTTTGTGTTTTTATATTGTAAGATATGAAGGCATGGATTAAGCAAAAAAAAAAAAAAAAATCATGGTTCAGTCACCAGTCTGTCTGTTGATATAGAAGGAGGAATAAAAGGAGGTGACAAGCCAGACTGTTCTTGCTGAATAGTAGGAATGTCCTTCTGTCACTCCAAGGCTGAGTGAACTATTGTTTTTGTTTACACAGACGTGACAAGTGAAAACGTGCGAGTCTTTATATGTAGCAACTATGCTGTAAATATGAACATGGAAACAACGAGTAAGAGTAAGAGAAGTATGCCAAAAATTATAATAATTAGAATAAATTTAATTTATATATTGTACATTTCTGTGGAAAGACCTTATATTAGCTATATTAAATACTGTATGTGATGCTTTCTAATCTAGTTACTGCTGGTACAAAATGAATAATTGATGACTTTTCAATGTCTACATGAGCTTCACGAGAAATTCTTCCTTTTCGGTGCAAAGTGGGCGGGGCTAATATTGGATCACTTGGTTTTACTTTCTATATGAGCTAGCATGCTATATACCTGAACCTCTGCTGCTAGCATGTACTATCTGAAAAACTGTACCAAGAAAATGAGGCTCCTACAGTTATAAGTAGCTAAATTATTATTTCGTAAATCAGTAAATAATACACTCGTTTGGTTTGAGTAGTGTCCTAAATTCAGCAACCGTTTTGTTATAGTTATGTAACAGAGAGATAGGAGGAGTCCCTCAAGGTTTAATTCTGTTACCGCTCTCCTTTTACTTTACTTTTCATGCTCATACTAGGGAAAATCTTCCTAGATTAAAAAAAAAAAAAGCATATTATAGCTACACAGAAAACACCCGGATCTACGGATATACCGCCAGTCAAATGTTTGTACGCCCCTGCTCATAGAAGGCTTACTATTTTCTACCATTTTGAAATAATAATGAAGATATTAACACCAGAAAATAACACATATGGACCAAGAAAATATTTTTAAATCATTAACAGTATTCCTGATTATGTTTTCTACATTCTTGGCAACATCTGAGCTCTTGTTGGTTGCATCTTCATCCTAAATTCTAAATAGAAACCTACTTATTGGGGGAAACAGTTTAACTGTAAGTAAAAACTACTTATTAAATTCATTCACAAATAAAACAGCCTTAATGTTGTTTACGGTTGCTATTTACAGCTGTCTTAGGAAAAAATTTCAACCATAAGCCTTTATTAAAAATGAAACATATGTATATATATTCAAATTTATGACTGGTAGCATACAATATAACCACAAAGGGATTTATTCCATAAATATCATGATTGTGTCTCAATCTTCAGTGGTTGTTAAGGAAAAAAGGAAGCTTCAGAAGCTTTGTGCTGTGTGTAAGATTCAATCATTCCCAGGTGGGCGAAACCTGCAGCTAGAGTTTTTGTGAGATGTCCTTGCTCACAAGGCTGGAACACAATGTCTCCAAAAACAATAAACCATGACCCAGAGAAGGTCAATGAGCCAAAAGCACACAGGAGGTATCACTCAAAAACAGAAATATTTATAATGGTTTCACTCAGTATACGATGCACTCTCAATACAGGTACTTCCCAGGAATTAGATTTGTTACCCACAATCCCAAACTACAGAAGCCTCACTGAGTTCGTGTGGGAAATTACAAGTTACCTCGCTTTTGTTCTCCAGAAGACAATGAGCATCAGAACTCAGTGAAAGCAAACAGCACAGTGAATGGTTTAGATCAACTCTGTATACATGACAGCAAAATTAACATAGACAAAACAAGGACGTATATTTAGAGATGTGCCAAGTTTGCCCAATAATAGACATCCATGGAATTCTCGGGTCCATCTTTCCTCAGTGGCAAGGATCAGAGCAGCAGATTATGAATTATCCACCTGTAAACAAGGCCACATTTCCATTTCCATTCACTCGTTCAGCTGGTACTTTTAGTCAATGAGTGTTACAAATGAGACAGAAATTAAGCGATGAGGAGAGCTGAGTCGCTGAGGGTTAGAAACCCAACAGCGGCTCTCTAAAATTAAACAAAACCAGGGGCATCACTAATACTTGCTGTTAACTACACGAATGTCATGCAGGTAAGTGGGAATGAGCAAGTGTGTGTGTGTGTGTGTGTGTGTGTGTGTGTGTGTGTGTAGCGATTTCTGCCACCTGCCAGTATCACAATAGCTAAATGGTTACGTGTGTTTGGTGAGAAATTAGAATTAGGCTCTTGTTTTGTTTTCCTAACTATGACCAGCACAACTTCTTCCAGTCGTCCTGCCAGTAAAGCCATAAAGAGGGAACTGTGACCATGTGAGCACCACACACACACACACACACACACACACACACACACACACACACAAAATTTCAGGCTACGCTGTCCAGGCCCAGGTATATCCCAGCATCCCACACCCAGTGCTTATAGGGTGTGTAGCATGTGTGTTTTTGTTTTCTGTAGGTTGTTTTCTTCACAACTCACCCTTCTGATTCACATCTACTTACGACCTCACCTACAATAATACACAATCACACACTCTCACACACTCTCACACACACTGGATAGCATCTGCTGAGCATTGGGTTGATATAGTGCCAAAAATCTTAAACAAAAATGACAAGATCCATTAACAAAATTGTAAAAACAAAGGCATACTTACAGCATTTATGACTTATTTTCTTTTAGTGAGGTTTTGCCAGTGTAATTTTTTCTTATATAATGTTTTTCACAGATCAGGTAGGCAGGCAGAAGGCACACGTATACAACTAGAATATGGACACTGACACTAAGCCGCACCCACTTCCTGACCCAGGGCGTTTCATTCAACAAGACACACAAATAAAATCAATTAAAAAATAAAAGAAATGTACTACAAAATTTAAAAAAAAAAAAAAAAAAGAAAGAGTTGATGATTAGTATGATTTAATTGTTAATCGTTGAGTTAACCACTGAATTGAACTGTAAATGGATAAAATGTACTTTAATTAATAAATGAATTAAATCATTGGTAAATTGCTGTGATGTAAGAGGAATAAAGCACTTGGGAGCATGCTGTTGTAGGAACATAATCAACGTCATGGTGTTAACAATGACGCTGCCTCATCACACCACCCAGTCGTTGATTATTTTCCAAGAACAGAACGTCCCCATGTGTTATTCCTGAAATCTGACATGAACAAAGACAGGATGTGAACTGTTCTGATCAAAGTTCTGGTTTGATGGGATTTCCAGAAGCACAACACAAAACTTCTGCAAGGTTTCTCTCTCTCTCTCTCACACACACACACACACACACACACACACATGGATTGACTTTATCTCCACCTTCAGTGTCCCTTTATTATGATTTTCATTGTATAACAGGTTGAGCAGCGACTCATTCACCTCAAATTGCTCAGAGCTCCAGCTTCATTCACATGCAGGTGATTGTTTTTTATGCTAATGAAACATTTCAGCTTTTCTTCACCTGGTTATAAAATCACTGAATAGTAGAAAGGAAAAAAAAACCTTCATATAATGGCACCTTGTTAAAGCAGCTGGTGTTTGATATGGTGAAGAATTAATACAAAATCAGATTAGACTTATTATTTCATTATTTAATTGCACATTATAGAACTGAGACAGCTCCAAAGCTATTTTCAAATCCAGATTTATAGCAGTTATTTCCACTTATCCTCTTAAATAAACTTTAGAATTCGTAGTAATTCTGAAATTTATAGTTAATTCATTAGTGATAAATAATTTGCCTTTATCAATAACACTTTTTTAAGGAATTTGTGAGAAAATTACATGAATAATTGATCTTTCTAAAATAAATAATCATATTAAAAAATGCTCATATTTCAATAAATAAACCAATAAATTGTGAAAGCGAACAACATCATCTTGAAATATTATTTCATTATTGTTATTTTTTTAAAAATCACTATTCTTTTGTGGTTCATTTATACTTCATAATATCCATTTATATATATATATATATATTTTACTTCTTTAGATTCTCTTTTTATTTCATATTTCATTTCAGAGATCGTACAATACCACTTTTTCTTTTCTGATACTGATACTGATAGTGAAATCTTGAGTACCTGAAACCCATGTTTTTTTCTTTAAAAACTACTAAGCTTTAAAAGGATTTTTTTTAAAATACAGAAGTAAATATATAGCTTAAACACGACTTACACAAAACCATGAAAAGTGCAGTGCAAATATAATAAACATAATAAAGTAAAAAATATAATAAAAATCAATCCTAACAAAAAATATAATCATGTCTCTTTATATATATAAACATTCCCAGTTCAAAAAAAAATCTTTTCCAAATCCAATTTCTATATTTTTCATTTGTTACAGGATCAGATCACATTCGTTTTTTCCTCAGATGTCAGACTTCGGCCTGATACCATCCTGGTTATTATCAAATCGGCGCCATCTCTACTTCATAAAATCCATTTCTACTGCATACTAGACATTTTCTGAGTGAATAACATTTTCCAGATGATGTCTGTATCTGTCAGTTAACACTGATGTGCTGGAGCTGTGCACTGATTGGCTTTTTACATTTTCACACCCAGAGGAGAGAAAAGCCGATTAGCGTTAATTGTTGTTGTGTCCTAATAATTAACGCTCGATGTTGACTCAATCAGTTACACAAGCAGCTCTTGTTGTAGTGAAAGAGCAAAGCTGAAACAAGTCTCATGATACGCAAACAGAAACTGAATTCAGGTGAAGCAGGAAGTGATCTATCATCTGTAAACTGTTGGGCCCTAAATATAGCGACAAAAACATTACACATTTTTAAGTAGTTAATGTTTAAAAAACTCCTGAATGGCAGCTTTACACCGAGCTGCCAGGTTCATCTGGTGACAGTAACAAGTAATAATGCAGAGCGTATAAACAACATTAAACTGTCTGTTTGGGTCAGTCACAGAGTTTCAGACAGACAGGTCAACAGACAGACAGGTCAACAGACAGACTATCAGACAGACAGGTCAACAGACAGACAGGTCAACAGACAGACTATCAGACAGACAGGTCAACAGACAGGTCAACAGACAGACTATCAGACAGACAGCTTATTAGACAGATAGACAGTCAGTCAGTGAAGAAGTGTGAACTGTACATTCACTCTGATGGCAGGAGTGTGATGGTGTGTATTTAACAGATGTTTCTGACTGGTTCTCTCTGATTGGTTCTCTCTGATTGGTTCTCTCTGATTGGTACTCACTGATTAGTTCTCTCTGACTGGTGCTCACTGATTGGTTCTCTCTGATTGGTACTCACTGATTAGTTCTCTCTG
>CM075012.1:26649263-26692705 GCA_037576675.1 Pangasius sanitwongsei | reverse complement strand
CTCACTGATTAGTTCTCTCTGACTGGTGCTCACTGATTGGTTCTCTCTGATTGGTTCTCACTGATTAGTTCTCTCTGACTGGTGCTCACTGATTGGTTCTCACTGATTGGTTCTCACTGATTGGTACTCACTGATTGGTTCTCTCTGATTGGTTCTCTCTGAGCCAGCTCATGCAGGTTTATTTTTATCAGAGAAAATACAGAATTATAAATCTGTGAAATATGAGTTAATAACATGCTGATGCTCGTGTTCCTACATTACAGTAAAGTTAATAAACAAATCTCTCTGATGTTACACATGCTTATATGACCAGTAATATTTCTGAGACTTATTTATAAATCTTGGGATAAAAAATAAATCCTGAAAATGAATTTTTGCCATTTAAAGGGAAATGAATGCTTGCAGTGTGAGCACTGAGGTACACGTTGTAGACTCACGGGTCAGTCAGGGAGAGTTTGTGTTACACAACACACTCAATAACAGATCAATGACACTGAGTCACACTCATACACTCCTGACTAATTAAGGAAAAAAACACTCGGTGTCTCTGTATACACACCGTGTTTAGAAAATAATCAGCGTCGCTTCATCACACGCCCACGTCACTCAGTATTCTCCTCCACCAGCATGACACGGACTGTTTTATTCCTCTTCTAACACAGCTCTTGGCCCACAATTCCACTTTTTATTTATTAAAGAATGACATCTTAATGTTTATCTGTTTATAGTTACATTTAATGTCTGTGAAACAAGTTCCTGTTCACACTTTCGTTATCATTTATAGCAGCTATAAAAAGTCACCTCCTTCCATAAATGTTAAATAAACATCTTCTCCCAGGAAACTTGGTAACAGTAACTCTGTTTCATCACACCTCCAAAGAGTTTTAGTCTTTAGTCATCATATATAAAGTTTATTACAATCTTTCAGAAATGATCACGTTGATTAATTCACAAAGTGATCAAGGTACAACACTTCAGCGGCTTTCTGAAGGTTATTTCTGTTAGTGGTATGCAAGTGAAAAATACAGCGCTGAATCACCGGGTAAAAATATTCCTAAAACAGAGACTCCCAAAAAATAAAATTAATTAAACTGAAATAATATAATAAAATTGAACTAATAAAATAAAATGCACAAATAAAATCATTTAAGCAGGTATTTGTCCAGATAAAAATTTGTTAAATTAATAAAGCAAGCATGAGACAACATTTGATATAGGAGCTAATCCTCTAAAGTTGTAGCGAACTAACAAAACAGATCTGCTTATAAATACTTTTACAAGTTTTCAGCACAGTTAGTGATGTTATGAGCTCGTCTTAGCTAAAGACTAATAAAATTAACATGCTTTTCCTGACGATGAATCAGAAGAGTGAGAGAGAAAAATGAGAGATTATTTTAACATTAATTCTAAAAGCTGTGCCAATTGTCAAATCAAATGAAGTTGTGTTCAGAAAAAAAGACTGAAAAGATTTATTTGCTTTTCCAAATATAATTAGTAATTGCTAACAATAATCAATTCATATAAATAAATATTAGTAGCTAATCCATGTTTTAATTATATGACATTATATTTATTTTTAATTAATTTAATTATAATAGCTTCATGAAATGCAGGCTGTAGTGTTCATCATATGTTCTCTTCAGGTTACCATGATGATATTGTCTGTAGTTGATGATGATTATTTTATTAAAATTACATTAAGTCCAAGTCCATGAGAACGCGTCCCAAACCCTATTTGTCATATAGGCCACATAAACTGAGGTTTTTAGACTCTAATAAAGACAAAAAAAGAGCAAAACTGCTAACAGAAAATGTGTGACAGAGAGAGAACATGTGGAGAGAGAGAGAGAGAGAGAGAGATACAGAGAGATACAGAGAGGTACTGTCACACCCTGGCGAGAAATGCACACCGGTTTCATTCCATTCAGTGTGTGTGTGTAAGAGTGTGAGTGTGTGTGTGTGTGTGCGGGAGTGCCTTTTTGCTTGAGTCACTTTAACGAGAGAAGAGGACGGAAATGGCAAACACACACACACACACACACGGCAAAGTACAAAGTGCAAGTGGAAATAGAGTTTACTGCCCTTTCATCTGCGGAAAGTGAAATCTGCTTCAAGGTTCATTAATAGTAATAATAATAATAATAATAATAATAATAATAATAATAGTAATGATAATAATAATAATAGTGTGCTTACCTGTGCAGGTGTGTGTGAGTGTGTGAAGGAGCAGCTCAAATCCTTCCCTGCTCTAAGTGTGTAAACTCCACAGCATTGTCCCAATCCACTCTAAATCCTTATGTCCAATAAGGTGTAGTGAACAAATCTAGTGCACTTCCACCAAGTTAACTTCCTTCACACAAGTCTCATTATCCACAGGGATTTGACACAAATCGTGCCTCCTCTCCCTGCTTCTGCAGTTTTAATACACACACACACACACACACACACAGCTGTTCTGAGTCGTCCCGCTCTATGTTTGCCCCTCCCACTCCCACGCTGATTGGAGGAAGTAGTGTGAAGCTCCACCCAAATGTCTTACAGCAAGATCTCTGCTCTGAGCTGATATTTACATCCAGCAATATATCATAAATGTCACTGTTTATTTCATATGGATGTGGAAATCTAGCTTTGAGTCCCAGTGAAGGAGGCGTGGCCTCGTGTGTCGGCTAGTGGTCCTGTTACCACCCCGTAGTTGATTGATTTCCTCTAACAGCACATCCTGAAGTGTTTTATTCTTCTTATATGGCAGCAGTTTGCCAACGATTGCAGTTGTTTACTTTATGAAAGAACAAGAAGTCATGTTTTTTCTCTATTATAAATACACTGATTGTTTGTGAAACAAAGCTTTGACACTGGAGACTCCTTCCATAAATGATAAATAAAAGTCTCCTTACACAAATCAATGATTACACGTGTTTTTTTAATCGTTTATTATTATTGGAGCGTCTGCCGTACAAGTCCCTGTTACTATAGAAACGATGATGTAATCAACATCTTCTCTTCTGACCAATCACAATCCAGAACTCAGCAGTGTCATGGTATAAAGTACATGGATGTGCTAATCCACTACAAAAACCAACATAAAAGAAGTTTATTTATGGACAATATTTTATCTCCGAGACAAAAATTAGCAAAAATTCTTTGCTTATTTTATACATTATACATCTAGCATTTGGGATGTTTCTAAAAATGGCCGACATTGAACAATAACCAGCCCTGAATTCAGTTCTAGCAATTGGAATGTAGTTTGAGATATAAACACTATCAGTGAGGAAACTCTCCAATCTGCTTCCTTCTTCTTTGCTTTTTTTTTTTTTCCTGCCACAAAATTAAAATAGTTTGATGAGATAAAGAGGAACATTAGTCTCTTTCAGGTTTTGAGCTGGTGGTGAAAGTCCAAAAACAACAAAATGCAGACTCATGAGTTAGAAACCTCACACATTGGGAATGTGTGCAATCAGTTCAAAGCAGTGGAGGGAGTTATGAAGCTGGGAAATGCTCAGAATGCTAATAAATCAGTTACTCGATATCATGTAATATACCACGGCCTCGTAAAATACTCGTCTCTGATTGGCTGATCTAAGGCAATAGTCAAAATTTGAATCATAATTCGATATCAATGCTCTTTTTAACTGCAGTATGATGGAATGTAACCATGATAATGGTCATGAAAATAATTTGAAGCTAGGTTGATATGCATCTTTCACGTCACGCTGCAATTACAGTAATTATGAGTTTCCAGCTCCAAAAGCATTCTCAGTCAAACTCGTTATTACCTGGCGACATTTTCAGAGCTCAACACTGTGACGTTATAAACGAAAAAACATCTCAGAATGGGGTAGCTGCGAATATAATATCAGAATGTAACTCTATAGGTGTCTATTATAAACATTATTATTTTTTTGTATCATTAATCACATGATAGTTTCATGTTTTATTTGAAAGATGTAAAGGTCTTGTGTGTGTGTGTGTGTCCATAGAAACATCAAATTTCCGAATGCAAGAATGTAAAATATTAATCTTACATAAAGGACCAACTGAATGTGACAAAAATGATTCACAAAAAAAAAATCACATATGAAATTTGCGTTACAAGTTACACATTTATGAAACTGATATTGCTGCAGTAGTCTTCATGTACGTCTGCTTCAGAAAGTTAATTCCAGTACTTTCTTTGGTGCTTTCCTTTAAACCTGTCTTTGGTATTTGTATGAGGAAGCTGACCAGCATTTCATTCTTTAGCTGAAGGTTGTCTTTGTAACAAAAACTACGTTAAATTTATAATGATGATAAGGTTGGGCAGTTATGACTTAGTATACAAAAGACACTACACTGTATATAAGAGTGTATTAAACACACACCCACACACACACACACACACAAACACTGCACAGTTTCAGTTCAGGACACACAGGAAGGAGAAGGAAATCCTGAGGTTTAAATTAGCAACAGACAAAAAGTCCCCAATAATCATACAATGGACTACAAAAAGAGTCCTCTGTGTCAATCTCAGTAAAAGAGTGTGTCCTATGTATGTCAGTCCCGGGAAAAGAGGCGTATCCTATGTACACCAGTCCCGGTCTCTATGTAAACTCTTCTGTTTACTTTATTAACAGCGTCTGTCACGTCAAATTCTATGTACTTTACTCAGATAATAAAACTTGCTCTTATTTAGATTATATCACTCCCTAATTTTTATCTCTTGTTATAACTCGTTTTTGGAGACTGTTATTTAATTACTGTTGGAAGTGCGTGTGTGTGTGAGTGTGTGTGTGCGTGTGTGTGCGCGTGTGTGTGTGCATGTGCGTGTGTGAGTTGGTTGCATAGGAAGAGTCAGCTCTGTGTTTTCGTAAACAGCGCTAAGAATTACAACAAGGTTCGTCATGCCAGGCGTGTCAGAACAGCAGGAGTGTGCACTGTGTAGTATGGCTCATTAACACACCTTTCACAAGGAACGTTAGTGTAACTGGAGTATAAAAGTGTGTGCTTGAGCAAGATTTTTTAATATTTCGCGTCTGGTGTGTTTCCTGCTCTGTCATCACAGTAACATGCTCTTCAAGAAGACACACAGGAGTGTATTTTTAGCGTAGTGTGTATTACTGTACCAATCAGAGGTGTTCGGTACATCACACTCCATCTCACTAGGTCCCAGTTTGATAGAAGTGTACATCAACTGCAACAGGAAGTAAATAGGGTTTCTGGAACCGCAGTCCAGCGGCTGAAATCTGCCATGGTCCCTCCATTGGAAACGTACCCAAGGCTAATAGTTGTGCTTCCACTGTAGGAACCTTTACAGGAACCCAGGAACTTTTTAGTTCCTGCTCTGACTCTCCTAAATAGTTCCTGAAGTCACTTTGACGTGCTTCTGGAACTGTCTTGAAACATGTTAAAGTGACTTCAGGAACTATTTAGGAGAGTTCCAGAAGCCCTTCAGCAGAGTTCAGAAACCCTCTGGCTGAGATACTGAAGCCATTCAGGTGATGTTTGAAAGTCTCTACAACAGCTCTACAACAGTGTTCTGTAAATGTGTGTGTGTGAGCGGTGTGTGTGAGCGGTGTGTGTGTGTGTTTGCTGCTGACCTTGACAGGGAGTTGAACTCCAGCCTCCTGTCTGCTCAATCCATCAGTGAGCTGCTTCAGAGCAGAGCTCAAATGAAACGCACCACATGTCTGTCCAGACGAGACCACAGTGAAATACGACACTGTAGTAAAACATGAAAAAGCACAGGCGGAAGCATGAAGCCAAAAAAACTCGCACAGAAAAGGTGGAAGATAAGAAATACAAATTATTTTCATTGTGGTAATAATCAATGATACGATATGTAAGGAATAAAACACACCGGGATGAGCTGTTATAGAACAATAATCAGTGACCACCATGAAGTTGGTTATCTTCCTATAACAGCACTTCAAGGAATGTTTTATTTCTTTTACACCACAGCAATTTGCCAACAATTTCCACAAAACAACTTAGTTCCTGTCCTCACTTACGTTATAGCAGCAGTCATTCCTTCACCAGCCTCTCCGTATTTCTCTGTCTTTAACTCAGTACCACAAAAACAATCTCAGCTTGTCGTGTTACCGAGAAACCACAAAGCGTAAACTCCTCTGCCCTGAAGATGTCAGAAAGCTTCAAGTTCCAGCTTTACCTCTGACACTGGAGACTCCTTCCATAAATGATAAATAAACAACTCCCAACACCACCTCAACAAACGCACACATTTTTAAAATCTGTTTATGCGGAGCATCGGTCCGAACAAGTCCCTGTGAATGAGCTGTTACTATAGAAACGATAGCATATCACAATAAGCGCATTAATATAAATGTTGTTGAATGTCTGCGAAACAAGTTAGTTCCTGTTATCACTTACGTTACAGCAGCTATTAACAGTGATCCAACATGGCTGCCTCCATAACGTTCAAGAAGTTGAGCTGTACAGTGAAGTTATTTGGTTTATGGTAAATTTTTACAGTAAACATTTTGGGTGATAAAGACTTCCATTAGTATTTAGCTACATTAGCCTTGTAGCTCCAAACATGTCATGGCCAATCAGCTACATTTGGGATAAAGGGGAACATTGCTGAATGATTTCTTGAATTTGGCTTAAAAAAAAAAAGAAAAAAGTTAGTGATTCCATAAATTCTCTTCAGTGGATGAACATTTGCATGAAAGTTTGAAAACATGGCAGACAGTGCAGTCTGAAAAGTCAGAATTTCTAAACATTTTATATCACATTACACAGTGAACACAATTAGACAATGGGAATTCTGTGGAATATCTACACAATTCTCTGGAAATGTTCACACTTCCCTCTCCAAGAGATAATCCTGAATTTCCCAGGAAATGTATTTTTACCACACAGCTCTGAGAAGAAGGCTTGTATGGAAATTTCTTAACAGATAGTCTGTCAGGAAATGACCTAACTGTCTATCCGAGTTCAGGATCAAATGTTTGATTTATGCAAAATGATGTCATTTTGTATCATTTGTATTATTTATATTCAATTCAATTCAATTCAGTTTTATTTGTATAGCGCTTTTAACAATGGACATTGTCCCAAAGCAGCTTTACAGAAATAAATGGATTCACAAAAAATATATTATAAATATTTGAATTTATATAGCTTCTGTGTAATGTATTAGCTAATCACATCCTTTCAATTGGAAATGCAGCCTAGTGAGCATGTTCACATTTCCTCTAGTTAGCTAGTTACAATACTAGTTTACAGCCAGCTTGTGCTATCATGATTTCAATTTATTATTGAAATTTTACTGATGGACAGCTCAATGATTATTAGATAAAATTACTAATCCCTCATTTTACAAAAGAAATAACTCATTTTGCATTTTAATTATTGTTTTAGATTTCATTAAATGTAAATATTTTAAGCAAAACTAAGTAAATTAAATAATCTATTGGCTAAATGTTCAGTTGTTCCAGTAATGTGGTTGATCTCTCTCTCTCTCTCCCTCTCTCCCTCTCTCTCTCTCTCTCTCACACACACACACACACATTCAAATCAGACTTTAGGCTGGAAGTTTACTGTAAACACAGTACTGGTGTTTCTAATTTGACCGTATGTAGTTCCTGGTAACATGCAAAGCATAAAATAACATATCACACACACACACACACACACACAGTGTTCTATTTCTGAATGCACTGTTGCTGTGTGTAACGCAAAACAAAAAAATAAGCCAGAACCCTAAACAGATTAAAGACAGATTGAGTGCAAAAAACACACAACACACACATTATATCAGACTTTATTTATTTATTTATTTATTTATTTTTTAATGTATTGATACAGATTATGAAATATGCAGTTAAAACGATGACATATTCATTGGGACTGATGGATATAGAAGCCACGCCTCCTTCCTTCATTAGTGCTGATAGATGCAGAAGCCACGCCTCCTTCCTTCACTGGTACTGAGATATAGAAGCCACGCCTCCTTCCTTCATTAGTGCTGATAGATGCAGAAGCCACACCTCCTTCTTTCACTGGTACTGAGATATAGAAGCCACACCTCCTTCCTTAATTAGTGCTGATAGATGCAGAAACCACACCTCCTCCCTACATTTGGACTGATAGATAAAGAAGCCACGCCTCCTTCCTTCTTTCCGTACCAGCTCAGGTTGTTTGGATACTAACCTACTGCAGTGCATTATGGGATTCTTGTTCTCTGTGCTTTCAGGTACAATTATAAAACAGCAAAACTGTCAAAATAGTGCACTTTGTAGTGAGCAGGGTATGACTGTGGACATAAGGACAGTTCATGACCTGTTATTAACCTGCTACGAGGTGTTTGGTATCAGCTGTGTGTGAAAGCAGTCTCACTATCTGCTCCTGGCATCCGGAACATTCCCCAAACGCACTGATGTGAATCAGGAATGTGATGTGAGCCGCACACACACACACACACACACACTGAAAACAAAGTGCAAAGTTTGTGCACCTTTACCAACGAGACATTTAATGTAAGTTCATTAAGATAGAGTTTTTTAATGTTACAATATTAATAATGAAATAATTAAACTATATTTCTGAATGTGATATAAATGTTGACTTTTATTCCACTTTGTATTCCTCTAAGGACTTTCAGGCCACTGAAAGTTTGGTTTCGATTTTTTCTGGCTTCGGCTTCTCAAACTGCTTCACCTACTTACATCTAAAATATTAGAAATATTTGAATAATGCCAAACATGAGTGTTATGTTAAGCATCTGAGATCATACAGCAGATTAGTTCAGAGAGCTGATGGGCGTGGCCTAATATTCTAAGGAGCATGCTTGATCGACAGCACTCCGGCTGAGATGCCTGTGATGCCTCTCAAGATAGATCACAAACCCAAATACAAAATGTTTATATTTCAAAGTTGCTCAGACTTTTAATAAAAGCTCTGTGGGTGGAAGGACTGATATCAGCCTTGTGATTGGTGGTAAAGCATGTGCAAGTTTTATCCAACATTAGCTCCGCTCACTTTACATCAAACAGGGATGAATTTTGACAAAGTACACTGGAATGTCACCATTTAATCATATCGTTTCCTCTGTGATACGTAATGTACGGGAAGGATGTAAAAAAACATTTTCACAAAACTTTTCAGTGACTGGTCGTCACTTCTGCAAACATGGCGGCTGAAGACAGTAAAGTTACAAAACCATGAAAAAGAAACACAGACTGTTATGACTTAGAGTGGATGAAACGAGCAGTTTAACAAGTCAATGATTTAATATTGGAAAAAGTAAAAGTGTCCATATCAATCAAACAAGGGGGCGGAGCCTACCACACATTCTCTGCATACTGAAAAAGGGTGTTTGCCAGCATGTTCTGCGATAAGTACGCATTCTTGAAGCACTTTTATGGGGGGTAGAACATGTACACGTAAACACAAGCACACTTATTTTAAAAGCACATTGATTTCCTTTAACATCATGAGATAGTCACAGTGTTGGTTTGGTTTAAAAAACAGAAACAATAGATGCTGAAAGATCAAGTTGCGGTGTTTTAGTCAATAGTGACTGTAGCGTTCTTGAGCAAAAGACTCAACCTCCAACTGCTCAGCTAATAAAGTGCATCGGATAAAAAGCCAATGCTGAATGAAAACAGTCAACGTGAATAATATTATCCGGCATTCGTACTCCCTGTCCCCCAAAACAGATAAGGAACGGAAAGCAGGAGATGACCTTCACACGGTTAAACATCAACTCCGTTCAGTTATCTGTGTTTTGGCTGTGACACAAATAACCACGTTTCCTCACATGAGTTCAGCGATCTCTGCTCAGAATTAACCTGTTTCTTAAGAATGCCTGAGAAGCTCATCACCGACAACAAACAAAACATTAATATATTTCTGATGTACAATGCACAACTTTCAGAAGCCAAAAACACTCTTTGGTTTTGATCTATGCATAAATTCACATACAGTTAATATGTTTAAAATGTGATATTGTGTAAGTACTGCAGTCATACACTGTCAGGTGTACATGCCATAGCACTGGTCATTTCTGTTCCCGTTGTAAATCTCTCTAAGGTATAATAATGGCGAATTAAAGGTATAAAAGGCGTACTGGTGAGATTGCACCATGAACTGTACAGTTATGTACTGTTTTATTTATCTATCAGAGAGAGTAAAGGTTTTTCCAGTGGGATTGATTTAGGTGGAAAATCAAACAGTACTGAAGGGAATCATGCAGCATTTGAGTTAACTCGGAAGTCTGAACTTTTTACTGAATTACATCGTTTTGGAGTTCGGCAAGTTTGAGCTACAAAGTGAGGAAAAAACATAGACGCCTCAATGAGAGCATGTTTTGTTAGCAACAAGCCAGCCAGCTAACATTAGTGATCATGATGTATTCACTGTTTCAGAAGAGCAAATTGTATAGTCAGTGTTATAGATTTGGCCAAATAATGGGTCCATGCTGATTGATCTGAAGTAAAAACTCAGTAAAACTAGTGACGTTATATTTTATTCACTGTTGAGAGTCAGAAATTCTGAGTTACGAGCTTTAGCTGAGTGCAGCAGCAGGGAATGTGGATTGTGTCCTCAATCCTTGTTCTGTGAAATTTACACACTTCCTGCCCTAATTCACACACAGCATGGTGATGTCATGCCTCGCTCCAGTTTTATGCTTCTGGCTCCGACTTTAACGGGATGTGAGATTCATAATTCATAATACACAATCCAGACCACTGGCTCTCACTGAGCATTTCATTCAACCAGGTTCAGATTTCAACACTTCCCCCGTCTTTGGCTGCGTTCGGGGTCTGAAAATTGTTTCCGTCACCTTTCCCAAGTCCCAGGTTACAGATGATAAAAATACACAGAAACAAGGAGTCTGTTTAATGTACAGCACTTCTAAAGGTTTTGGCCCCTGGTGGTATCAGTGCTGAATAAATATTTAAAGAGAGCAGGTCTGGTTTGTGTTATTGGTCCGAGCTCTAATGGAGGAACGTGTTAGAAGCTCAGGCGTCGGATTAAAAAAAAAACAGCTCAGAACAAATCGCACCACAAGGAGTTCAGACAAAGTTCCTGTAGATTACACATGACTCACGGCACATCCTCGCCCTCACACCGCCCCGCTCCTGACTGCGCTAATTGGAATTGGCACGTGCAGGATTTGTCTGTTGCCATTGGCAAAAAGCTAAACATTTACCTCTTCCTTCCCAGCTGAATGAAAGTGTTTATGGTACAAAACTCACAGCCATGAATCAATAGATGAGCTAAGCACTGAACACTAACTCTCCTCTATCTCTGCTCAGAAAACAGAACACACAAACGTCTGCGCTCTAACGTGAATCATAATTCTTTAGCAAGACTCCATTATTCAAGTGTGTTCTTACAGACTGAGAACAGAAGGGATGATAACACACACTAAACACTGTGTGTCAGGTGTGTACGGAAGTCATCATTTCAGTAAAACACACGGCGTCATAACATTTTTCACTGTTGGTGTCAAGGCCTCGTCAGAGGTCACACACGATTTTTAAAGCTAATTTCAAAACACTTTTAGCTAGAGAGATTTAGCTAACATAATTAATGACATTAACGTAAATATTAACGTTGTTAGTGTTCTTGTTGGGCCGTGGGAAGGTTTGAGCTGTTTCTAAAATTAAAAACGATGGAACACGCAACCATTAGATGATAATATTAATTGTGTTCAAAGTCTGAAAGTAAACATGGGACCCTGGAAACATAACCGGTACAAATATAAGCATATTTAGGACTTATGTTATTAGATTTGAATTTAATTGTAAAAAGACAGAGAGAGAGAGAGAGACAGTAGCAAGACAATAATATTAAGCATTTTATTTAGTAATTGATTACATTAGGTACATTGGACATGTTCATTCTTTAATTAAAATTATTTAATTGATGTGTTTTAGTCAGTCCATCACATTGTGATGCTGAAAACAGTTATTACTGATGACTAAACCAAAAGGACAAAAACTAAAACTTAAATGTTTTGGATTAGCACTGCAGTATTAGTACTGCAGCAGCGCCATCTGCTGACCTGGTTGGAGAATTAAAAATAAAAGATATTTAATTGAAATTGCGTGGAGTTTTTCCTAATAATTAACCAACACATGTGAGGTAAATGTTAATATTCTTGATGGTTTTGTCTTGTTTTCACCATCACTGTGCATTTATAACAGCATTTTAACAGCTACATATAGCGGTACAGCAGAACCCATTGTAGTTAGGTTAACAATTGATGCTAAGTGTAATTAAAGTATGGTTTTTAGCCAAATGGCGTCTCTTCTTAATAAATAACCTACACATCTGAGGTAAATGTTGATATTCTTGATAGTTTTGTCTTGTTTCCAGAGTCACTGTGTCTGTATAACAGCATTTTAATAGCAATTTGTTAGCTAGCTAAACCATTAGGAAGTTTAGCTCAGCAGCCATTTTCCTAGTTGCCTAGCAACATTGTGTCCACGTCTTGAGTAGTTTTGTGTCTTTAACTGAGTTCATGTTCCATGTAAACATTTTTAATGGAAACCTTTAGGATTCTGATGGAAACCATGAGAGAATTTCCTATTAGTTTTGTAATGTTTTTTTTTTTTTTCAGTGATTTCTGAGACTCTGAAGCACTAAGTATCATGGGAAATGTAGTCCTACAGTTTGTGTGAGCGTGGTACCACTTTGTGAGGTTATTTATTAATAAAGTACAGTATGGGAGCGCGTGATTCATGGCACGACAGTGTGGTCATGTGATCATTTGCAGACGGTGCGCAGGTGCTGCAGCTGAGCGAGGTTAATGCTGCTTCCTCCGCACACGATGACGACCAGCGGGCCTAGCGGTTTGCGTAGACGACCTTCGTCCTGCAGCCGCTGTATCACGCTACTGTACACTGCGGCTAGCGATGCTGCACACGCTAACTCCACTAACACACGCTCTTCATCTTCACATGCGCAAACACACACACACACACACACAAAACAGCCAAGAATTAGACAATTATCATATATCATAAGTATATATAATATTGATGCTTGGTGCTAACATAAACAAAACTCTGTTTTTATACCCACTAGCAGTTAATCTAGCTAGGTAACTAGCTAATCTTAGCTAGGTTAAAAATTTGCTGTTATAACTAGCTAACTAACGACAGCTAATACAATTCAAAGTTTTAGTTAGTTAAGTAGCTAATCTTAGCCAAGTTAGCGAGTGGTTAAATTTTTTTAGTTAGCAACAGTAGCAAAGTATGTTAGCTAGCCCTATATTTGATTATTAGGGAAAGAACACAGAAAACAGACAAAAAATAAATGTAAACACACATTACCGAGAAAGAGCTCCACTGCCTGTAGAGCCTGTCGATCAGTCACTAGTTCAGAGATGACGTTGGGTCTTTTGCTGTATTCGAACGCTTGACTGCACACCGTCTTCGCTCCTAAACATTTAGCCTCGCTAATAAATAAAATAAATCAACACAAAGAATATAATTTAGACACAAAAGTGCAGTAGTGTGTAGTTTCACAGACCTAGACCCTCGATCTGAAGCCCCAGGTTGGGAGGAAGAAGCTAGCTAACTAACATTTCCAGCTAGTATACTTCAATATCTCAGCTAGGTTTTCACTTTAACCACAGGCTATCGTAGTTATTGTTAGCTAAGTAACTAACATTCACAGCTAAAAGCGAACTAATTATCAGCTGTAACTTGATGTTTACAGTTACCTTAGCTAAATATATGGTTAGTAGCCAAGATAGTTATCACTATATAGGTAGCTATATAGTGTAACTTGTCATTAGGTAGCTAACTACAATTGACAGCTAACTAATTTGGTTAATATTATTTAACTAACACTTAGCTAACCTTTACCTCGTAATGTCTGGTAAAGTGACTAAACGTCCGGCTTTTACGGCTGCATTGAGACAATCTGCTCCCACAGTCTCCATACAGAGGATCGGGACGTGACCCCAGCCGACTTCATCCAGGCCCTGAACGACTCCGCAGAAAAGACCTCCACCTCCAACGGACAGAACCACGGCACCCGGCTCACACGGCAGAGTCGCCTTCAGCTCGTGGACCAGACTGGAATGACCTTTCCTGAAGAAACGTCAGGATTTCTGTCATAACCATGTTCGCCAGCATGACCAGAGTCAGCGACTTAAGTTCAAAAGTTATGCTAATATTTATGCAGGGAAAGTTCCCCATATTCAGAATTGGGTTATGCACATGCCAATGTTGTTTTTCTTAGCATAAATCACCTGTGTGTTGTTTACACATCTGAGGTGTCAAGATGTTTCTGTGTAGGAGGGGTTCTGTTCTTCAGAGACACTCTTAATACTATTAATTATGATATATTTAGATTTAGAACAGAGCAGATCCAGAGAGCACCTCACCAGATCAGAGGATGGTCAAATGGTGGCACCAAGGTGAGGTTTTCGCTTTCAGCCAGACGAAGAGCCTCTGCGTTTGCTTCATCCCACACCTGCTCGTATCATGTGCAGGAGGAGAGCATGTTGAGAACATGTAAATGTTGGGTGCATCTCATACAGATAGTGCATTAGGACATTTGCTAATTTCCTCACCTTACCCACGACTTGCACACTGGCGCCATGATCCTGCAGTTTCTCCACCACAAGCTTTGGCGAGGATGAAGGCACTATGATGGTGGCCGGGATGTTGAGCTTGCGTGCTGCGTACGCTGTAGCCAAGCCTGCGTTTCCACCTGCATTCAGCATTTACAGCATCAACACACACTTCCTCAACATGAAATAACCTCAATCCTGATTAAATCCACAGCATCAACACACACTTCCTCAACATCAAATAACTTCAATCCTGATTTATAGAAAATTCCAGGGAGTTTGGATGCAATCAGAGCTCTAAATCACTTTTTTTTTGTTAAATAAATAAATGCATTATTTCACTACATTGAACCCACCTGAAGAACAGATTACACCGTTTGACTTTGAACCTGCAAGCTTAAAAAAAAGAAAAAGACGAAATGAATTGTTTTGTCATGAGGTATATTTTATTATATAAAGCTTTTAATTAAATATTTGAAATATACATAAAGACATCACAAAAGTTTATGTACAGTAAACTATAAATATCCTACAGTTTAAGTTCATTCTGATCTGTTTTGATAAAATCACCGGTAGTATAAGGAGGTGATTGCGTCACTTTGATCCCGGAAGTAATTTCCCCTCATTCAATTCGCTGTTATACATTTTCACAATTCACTTTTAAGGCATATCTGGCGATTCATGGTTTCTTAACAACCCTTAAATTATACATTATATCCACGATGTTCGATATTTTGCTTATATTAGCTTTTTGAGTTAAATTTGAATGCGTTTTTCGCCCATTCTACTAGTACAACAGCGCTGTAAAAACTACATTTCCCATGAACACCCGCTGCCCTGCCCGGCTAGCGACTAGAACGTTCGCTCGCTAGTTAGCTTCATAGTTAGGTTTAAAATTAATTTTTTATGTATTTAATTAATTTATAATATTCTAAAAATGTTTAAAAAAAAAAAAAAAAAAAAAAGCTAACTATCGTTGTCTTTGGCTGTCGAACTCGTTGGGTAAGTGCTGCGTAAGCGTAATACCCGGATGAGACCGCGGTATCTGATTGGTGTAGAAGCGGTGTAACTTCCGTGTTCCGTGCTGACGGTTATACAGGAAGACAAAATGGACTACAGAAATATTTAAGGGGAAAAAAAATGCAGATATGAATTTAAAGCTGAGCAATGGTAAACAATTTCTAAATTTTGCAATGGTTGACGTTGTTACACGTGTCTGTTTGGCTAAATAATGAATCATTTTTAATACATGCATTGACGTGTCTGTGTATCCCGGTGGAAGAGGTGTTCATTGCCACTCACCTGTTGGATCAGGTGTCCGATCCCTCTGATTTTAAACGATCCGGAAGGTTGGGAGCTTTCCATCTTCAGATAAACGGGGGAGCCGAGGCGCTTGGACATGCTAATGCTCTCAATGAGAGGCGAGTTCATGTGAAATCCCTGCAGGTCCGACATCATGATGATGATGATGATGATGATAGACAGACAGAGTCCCTCTAATGCACACTACAGAAATAATGGCAAATCCTGTTGCACTTCCTGCTGAAGAAAAAAAGAAAGAAAGAAAAGCAGCTTAAGGGAGCATACTGTACCATGCAGGTCCAAACTGGTTTTGTTCAGGCTCACACTGAGCTGTGGTGGTTTAACTGGTCCAGACTTGCACTATCACACATGATGCTAGAAACCATGCCTCATGATCTACACTGTTTTACTCCCAGCTCAGAGCACCAACTACTTAAGATTAATGCATGCTCTTAATGTTAATAAAACAGTTTTTCTGCCTACCTTCAAGCAGTGAGATCAGAGTATAAAACTGCAGCTTGCAGAGGCATTTAAAATCACGGCTGCTTTCTCAAGGTCCAAAGGTTGTTTATCAGTGACTTACTGGTTACCACAGCAAATGCATGATCAGCAAAAAGAGAGACGCACCATTAATGCGCTGACATCAAAGGTGCAGTCAGTGATTTTTTTTTTTAATCCAGGAGCTCTAATCATCATCGGCGTCTTCGATCAGATATCTGCTCAGAAAGAATTTGAGTATAAAAGTCAAACTCAGTCCACTTATGTTCATTTCTTTACATATTTTTTTCATTTCATATATGATTTAAAATGAGTCATTTGATTCGAACCTCAACCAAAATGCTCAAATATCGGATGCAATGATCAAAATCAGGTCATTCATTACAATTAAAGCATAATTAATCATATAATAATAGAATTAACTGCATACTAAAGTAATAAAAGTAATATATGTAATTATACAAAATGAACAAGCAGTGACGCTGATGGATCGCATTGTGAGAATGTCTTTATTGTGCACATTTACATGGCATGTGGCGTGAATGATGTCGCAGATTCAGATTCAAATTCAGGCCTGTTACACTGCATTATTATGATCTCTGATCATTATTATTATTTGCTCCCAAGTACATCACCCATACACCAGAACCCTTAAAGCATTTCATCTTGTCTGTGTTATAAAGAGCTTTTAAAACCAAGGAGGAGATCAGTACAACATACAAAACAATTCAAGCTAAATTACATTTTATTAACACCAAATGTAAACAATCGGCTATGACGCAGTCGGTGTCTGGGGTTTGCTTCATTAGTTTTTCACTTCAGCTACAAGGCCACCAGTTTAGCATCAAACACTCTGTAAAAGACTCTGCTTTCTGCTGTTTTATGAACATGAACAATGACTTTTGTGGCGAGCGTGTGATGATATGCTAAACTGGAGGCTGTAGCTACATTATCCTCGTGGCTCCAAGGCAAACTCATACAAGCAAACTTTTACACACCAAACATGACTCGGCTGTTCTTGTACATTTGGCTTTGACGTATAAATGCAGGTGTGTACAGCTTTTATTTTTCCTCCTGGATGGAAAGCACAGACTTTTAACATATTTCACGACTTTACTGCCACCATCGCTTATTTAACGTACGATTTCTCATCTCTTATACCGCCACGACCGCACACACAAACTCTCCAATATTTCCTCTGCACTCTTATTTCAATGTCTCTTTCTCTGCACTTTCTAGCTCCTTCCTTCTTTCCTTCCTTCCTTTCGTCGAATCAGCTGCTCAGTAGACGACGATCTGAGTAGACAGCGTCCTTGAGTCTTTCCTTTTTGTCCAACAAAAATACACAAAGCTCTCTTCCTCAGCTGTCTCAGAGTGTCATCACTTTCACGTCCCACAAACACACACCAGTACAAAAGGAAACAGGAAAACTGGTGTGTTTTCACCCGACAGACTTCTGGGTGAAAGGGAGCAGGTTTTTTTTTTAAAAAAAAGACCCAAATATGATCCATTTTGCAGGCTGAAAATGGAGCGCTGATCACCAAATCTCTTCTGGCAGATAAATAAATCCAAGCTTCAGTCTCAGCTTCTAGCTGCCACACCCTCTTCTTATCCTGGTGGCACTAAAAGATGAAAATGGGGCAAAATGTCCAGCTGGGGCTCCTGTCCATCGGGGAGCGCTACGCCAGGGACCGCTGCCGGGGTTTAATCCTCGGGTACAACTGCGAAAAACATAGAGAAAATAAATAAAGATTGATTCTAATATCCTTGGTACAGCAACAGATAAAGTATCAATCACAGTACGGGGGGGTGTGGCCTCTGTGTCAGGTCCAGTAAAGGAGGTGTGGCCTCTGTGTGTGTGTGTGTGTCAGTCACAGGTGGATTTTTCGTGCTCACCCCAAGCAGGTTTCGGGGAACGTAGCCCTCCTTGTCATTATGTCTGGCCCACCACCACTCAGTCTCACTCTCGTCTCTGCGCTTCAGCACCGTTAAAGCGTCTCCATCACGGAACGAGAGCTCGTCTGGACTCTGAGCTTCGTAATCCCACAGAGCGTAAACTGTCCCCTTGTTCATCACCCCCAACTTCTCCTGCACACCTGAGAGAGAAACAGAGGGTTTAACAGCCTGAGTGCGCCAAGCACAGATTTTATTTCATCACTTCATCCCTATTATTCAGTCCATTTCACTCCTGTATTTTCCTCATATTTGTCTCTATTTCATTTTTGCTTGTTTTAAGTAACTCTTTATTTCTTTGGACTCTTTGGAAAGGCAGATATACCAATTCAGAATTCTACAAGATGAAAACGTTTCACTCTACTGTTTATGATATTTATTATGATTAATCAAAACGTGTAGGGAGTGTGTGATAAATAAGGAACAAAACACTGTGTGTGGTGCGGTTATAGTAAAATAATCAGTAATGGGATGATGTTATAAAGCAGAGTTACTGTTACCACTCTGAAGGGTTTTATCCGTCTTATTCCACAGCAGTTTGGTATAATCGGTGTACTTGGTAGGCTTAAATTATGTGGCATCACAACTAGTTGAAAAATTTGAAATTTCAGAAAATTTCTGGAAAGTATGAATGTATTCACCTAAGAGGTGAGTGTTTTTTTTTAGAAATCAGGAACCCTAATTAGCAAAATAAACCTGACTCGTTAAAAGAGACTGATTCTAAACGGAGAAGTTTCCGTGTGAAATCCTCATTTCTCTCACCGTAGAGAAACTGCGAGCACTGCACGTAGCCGTTCTCCATCTCCTCACACTTATCCGCCGCCGTCTCTACATCGCTGATAGTGGTGGCGAAGATGGCCGCCCCTGACTCCACCAGGAGCTTACACAAATGTACGCTGTTACACGAGGCGGCGCAGTGCAGCGGCGTCCTGTTACATGCAACAGACATTCCTTTACTAATACGTTTTAATTTACTCTAATAAGATATCGCTTCATTTGCGTTGTAGTTTGTACCATCCGTCGCTGTCTGCTGCATTGATGTTCACTCCAAAATCCAGCAGGAACTTCACGATGTGATAATGACCAGCACACACAGCGTTGTGGAGCGGCGTGATGCCTTCATCATTCGGAGTGCTGGGGTTCTCCACCTGAAACAAAACCCAAAAGGAATAAAACGCTTGTTGGGGTGTTGTGATGAAGCAGAGCTTCTCTTATACAATTACAATCTGTATTTATTAAAGAACTACACGTCATACTGTTTATTCATTTAAAGCTACATTTAATGTTCACAAAGCAAGCTACTTCCTGTTCTAACTGACATTATAGCAGCTATAAACAGTCGTTCCCTCACCAGCCGCTCTTTCTTCTTTCTCTTGAAGTTAATAACTTTTTTTTAAAAATGCAGCTTGTCATGTTAGTGAGAAACCGCAAAGCATAAACTCGTCTATCCTGAAGATGTCGGAAAACTCAAAGTTACAGCTTTACCTCTGACTGTTACAAAGCGCTGACACTGGAGACTCCTTCCATACATGGTAAATAAACATCTCCTTACAGAAAACATCACCATATCAACCATTACACACCACTTTTAATCCGTTTTTGTGGAGCGTCCGCTGTACAAGTCCCTGTGAATGAGCTGTTACTATAGAGACAATAACGTATTAATATAAACCTGTGATTTGCCGCTGCGCTACTGTCAGAGCTGCTGTTACAGAAAATTAATCAACACCTTCTCTTCTGACCAATCACAATCCAGAATTCAACAGTGCTGTGGTATTAAATAATTTAACCCCCAAAGAAGCTATTGGTTACTGGGAACATCAACCATTTGTAATTTCGTCGAGTTTGAAGTCATCAGATTTGTGACTCGAGTCCACACCACAGCGTCACTCGTGATTAATATTATTAATAGTACTAATTAATATTATTATTAATACTAGTAGCAGTAATTGTTGTATTTTAAGGCTGTGTTGTACCTCATATATGATCCTCTGCACCAGGTCAAACTCGCCCTCCAGAGATGCGTCCAGGAGCAGCGCCAGCGGGTTAAACTTCACTCGGAGCCCATGACCCGTCCTCTCAGAGCCGGGCTTCTTCAGGTTCGTCCTCTTCACCTAGCATTTGATCAGAATAAGACAATGAGATTTATTCGCTGAATGAAAAATCAGCTTAATAACATTCACTCTTTTATCCAAGAGGTTCTCTTTTTTCCGTGCAGGGATTTGAACTTACACACGTTAGATTGTTAATTAGAGAGAAATTCGTTCTTTTGATTCATTTGCTGTTTGTGCTGGTTTGCACATAATGAAATGAACCAAAAAGAAAAAAAGTTGCCTGAGGAGCATGTAGGGCTGAAAACATTCACGCTTTTATACATTGTTCAGAAATACGGTGACAGAAAAAACGTTTCGTGAGTCGCATCGAGCGTTTATTTCCTCTTTTGATTTGTTCTGTTGGTCTAAACCTCCAGATTCTCCACGTGGCATTTCTGCAGTGCTACAGCTCTGTTCTTTGGTTCAGTTTTCAGTTCAGTTTAGCAGTTAGGTTAAAAAAAAAAAATCTACAAAAGTGCCCAAAACACAGCGGCATGTTTGATTCCCTTCCTGCAGTCGAGTCGATTCAGAGTCGAATCACTTTCTCACTGAGTTCCCTGGGTTCAAGCACACGACCACCTCACTCAGACGCTCTCGGACCCGAGCGGGATTGTTCTTTTCTCACCTGCATAAAGAACCGCACTCAGGGGGAGAACACACTAAGGTTATGTGATAGCACCTGGAATCTTTGTATCATTAGCAATATTATTCTCCTAACGTCCTGGTGTAGCACTCACCATGTTCTGCTCCGTGTCCTCTTTCTCCGCTGGCGTGGACTCTGCGTCTTCGTCTAACGACGACTGATTGTTGTTATGACTGTCCTCAGGACCTTCTTTAGGATCCGTGGTGTCTGTAATCTCCGGAGTTTCTGTATGATTAGCCTTTTGCACCGGTTGATTCTCATTAGTGTCGGATGTCGGTGATGGTGCAAGCTCTGAAACAGGCGCTGGTGTTGGCGCCACGGCGGCTTTTACAGCTCCTTCCTTTACATTTCCATTAACAGAATCAACATCGCCTGCTAAATTAAGGGCGGTGTCTGGTTGGAAGAATGGCGTAACCGTTTCCATGCCACCAGCGAGCGTGTTGAAGCGTTGGTACAGAAGTTTCTGGATGTTGGGACCGTTCGGACCCTCAGGCTCGGTGATGGAGCTTCGCTTTTTAAGAGGACGAGGAGCGTTAGCGAGCTTCCTCCTCAGCACCTCCAGGTCGATGTCGCTCTGGTAGCGCAGGGGCGAGTGAGCCGGGGTGAGTTTAGTGGGGCTCAGGGGCCGAGGGATGTTCTCCACGCTGGGTTGAGGACTGTGGGTAGTCTCAGGTTCGGACTCACGCTCCGATTCGTCTCTGGAGGACTGGAAGGGAACAGGGGACGAGGAGACGGAGCTTGGCAGCAACGGCTTTCCATAGACTGAAGACAGAAAAGGAAGCAACGTGAAGACAATAAACATTCTGTTAAACAAGGTTGTGGAGTTGTGAAGTGTGAAGTTTCCTGAGTTGTTTTTTTTTTTACACGTACCTGCTTTGACTGCAGCTCTGGTGCTGCTGCTTTGGTAGTTTTTGGCCGTTGGCTGCTGCAGGTACACGTGATAGATGGAGCTGGAGTTCATCGTAGCAGGACCTTTCCGAGGAGACTGAGGTCGTGACCCCCGGTCCGTATAAAACGGGCGAACCGCTGCAGCCAGAGGGGCGTCATTACTTCTCTCACTCGGGGGTAAGACGGGAGAGCCGGCCGAGGATGTAGGACTCGGAGGGACGGTGATCCTCTGCTGGATCTGCTGCGATGAGGAACCGGAGGACTTGTGCCAGGACAGAGTGCCTGGTGCTGAGCGGGGCAGAGAGTTAGTGGCACAGACGGTGGAGTGATGCCCCACGCTGGGGTACGTGCCGTAGATCGGGGGCGGATGTTTGGACAAGGTTGTTATAGTGCCCAGTACTTTAGAAGATCCCTGTAGCGGAGGACAGAGTGTTGGAAGTGAGTGTGCATTCTGCTATATCATCACAGTCAGCTCCAGAATTACTGGCACCCTTGGTAAAGATAAGTAAAAAAGATTATTTAAAAATATCTGTGGTTAAATTTTATTTAAAGGTTAGATTTTTTTTTCAGTTAGATGCTCAGTGTGTTATTAAGTTTATTAACCACAAATATATTATTTCCACCATATTTTTTATCTATCTTTACCAAGGGTGCCAATAATTCTCAACATCGTAAATGTTGATTCTCTGTGTAAGCTGTAACGTGTCTTAAAGTCTGGATAATAACGGTCGGTTTCCATTTGGTCATTTCTTCTCCTTTGTTTACTAAAATGCTAATTATTTATCTTTGATTTTAATTTGTTAGATTTAACTATTTAACTCTGTAATAATTTCTATCATTCTGTACATCTCACCCTCAGGGGCAGCTGGCAAAACTCCTTATTGTAATTTTCTTACAGAAATTTCATTACAAAAAGTAACGTTTGTAACACAAATTAACACAAAGGCAAAAAAATAAATTGAAATAAATAAATAAATAAATAAATAAATATCAGTAAGTAAAATAGATCTAATGTTAAGTTAAAAAAAATTAAATTAGGTAACACCATTAAGCAAAAAGAATTCTCTATTTGAAAATATTATTTAATAACTACATGGAAATCTATACTAAATAATTAAATAAAAATAAAAATAATGTATAGTGTAATAATTTCATGAGTAAGGAGCGAAAGCGTGGAATCATCCACCGTGAATTCTTTAAGTTTAGGTTACAAAGAATTAAACTGTAGATGGAAGTGAATTTTTAATTGCTCTACTTTATTATAATATTATATGACTGATGTACTTTATTATAACATATACTAAGAGCTAAGGATTATTAACGTAAATAAGGAAAGAAAGAAAGAAAGAAAGAAAAACATAACTCTGTAACTCCGTGTCATGCGGAGTTCAACGTCTCACCTTTTCACCGGCAGCCATTTTGCCCGGGTTCTGGCTCGTGTCCTTCCAGTCCGGGGCTTTGAGAGAGGCCATGTTCCAATTTGCATCGTTTGCTGTAAGGTAGGACGGAGCGAGAGAGGAGGAATGAGGTATAAACAGAAAGGGTAAAAATGTCCCGAGACATAACACACCTAAGACTAAACACTCGACGCTTAAGACTCCGCTAATCACGGCTTGGCGTGGAGTGTATTTGTGGTGCGTCCTCTTGTCAGATCAGGCTAAAGAGATTACAATGGTGCTCTGTTTATGTGTGTGTGTGTGTGTGTGTGTGCGTGTTGACACAGAGTGACACTTTCCCACTGACCCGGAGTCATCTCTTCTGATTTTGGCCTGAGCGTCGTCTCTACGATATAGAGAAAATAATATTCAAAACAATATGTTCTTCACAGAAAATGTAATGTTGGAAACCTAAAAATTCATCTGAAGCCAAACAGTTAAGGTTAAACGTGTCAGGCTGTGACTTCGAGGATTGAGAGGCTGCTGTCGGCTTAATTCAGTGATGTAATTTGTTATAACCTGCTCACGGCCTGCCACAGAAATAAATCCAGTTACATAACAGCATCTGCAGCCTCCATTGAATTCAGTGACCTTCTGAACTCCTGTGAAGTTTTTTTTTTTTCAGTCCAGTCTCACACAAACACTCAGTCTGTGTGTACTTCATCCGTGCTGAATAATACATAGAGCAGGTTTAAACACTCAAAACCATTGTACATACACACCAAGAAACAGACCTTTTTCCTGAAACTAGGCCTGGATCAACGTGAAAAATCCCCAGTAAAATAATCATCTGTTCGCAGCGTTCTGTTTTCAAACAGGACGACATTAAACCAAAAGCAAAAGAAGATGTTTTTTACCCTTCAGTCATTTATCATGATAATATAGAAACACCACTTCCTCTGCTTTTCACTTCTTTAAGAAGTAGGCCACTCTGTTCTTATCATATTTTAATCCCCGAGCTGTAACTTGTCCTTGTGCAGGTGTACAGGTGTATAATAAATATAGGACGTAACTGCAGTGTACTTCAGTGCTGACAGTGGCTGTAGCAGAAGTTCCAGAGAAGCAGGAGGTTTCAGACAAATGTCCTTCATCTGCTGTGCTTCTGAGGCTGTAGGAGGTGAAACCATGTAGTACTGGTTGTTGTTTTTTTTTTTGGGATGAAAGTTGGAACCTCTTAGAAATTATGTTGTTTCTCAAATGTCTTCTAATAAATATTTTTGCTAGTTTGATGACAGAACTGAAGATGCAAGAGACCAGTCAGTTGGCAAGTTCTACAATCATTGAACCAGGAACCACAATTTCACCTCCTACAAGCACTTTGCTTGCCTCCTGTTTCTCTGGAAACTTTGTGTTACTTTCTGCTACATCTGTTTATATTCCCACATAGCTGAAATTCTGTAGCCTTCGGCATCCTTTGTCTCTCTAACTTCTCACCTCTCTCACTACCTCAGTAATGGAGTACCTATCCTGAGGATGTATAGTTGCTGTACCATGCTCTAAAATCTGCTCCTCCTGCCATACTGAATTGCACAGCCTCCTACTCCTGTGATCCTGAGAGCCACAAGTTGCTGCTTCTGCTATCATAAAGACCATAAGCTCCTTCTACAGCCAATCTGAGGATCACAAGCTCCTTTTACAGCCATCACAAGGACCACAAGCTCCTTCTACAGCCAGTCTGAGCACCACAAGCTTCTTCTACAGCATCACAAGGACCACACGCTCCTTTTACAGCCATTATAAGGACCACAAGCTCCAGCTACAAACAATCTGAGGACTACAAGCTTCTCTACAGCCATCATTATGACCACAAGCTTCTTCTACAACCATCACTAGGACCACAAGCTCCTTCTACAGCCAGTCTGAGCACCACAAGCTTCTTCTACAGCATCACAAGGACCACACGCTCCTTCTACAGCCATTATAAGGACCACAAGCTCCTGCTACAAGCATTCTGAGGACCACAAGCTCCTTCTACAGCCATCATAAGGACCACAAGCTCCTTCTACAGCCATCATAAGGACCACAAGCTCCTTCTACAGCCATCATTAGGACCACAAGCTTCTTCTACAGCCATCATAAGGACCACAAGCTCCTTCTACAGCCATCATAAAGACCACAAGCTCCTTCTACAGCCATCACTATGACCACAAGCTTCTTCTACAGCCATCATAAGGACCACAAGCTACTTCTACAGATAATCAGAGGACTGCAAACTTTTTCTTCAGCCAGTCTGAGGACCACAAGCCCCTTCTACAGCCAGTCTGAGGACCACAAGCTCCTTCTACAGCCAGTCTGAGGACCACAAGCTCCTTCTACAGCCAGTCTGAGGACCACAAGCTCCTTCTACAGCCAGTCTGGAGACCACAAGCTCATACAGCCAGTCTGAAGAGTTCACTAGTTCCTACTTTACTATCCAGAGGCACACAAGCTCCTACTCCAGCCATCCTAAAAGATAGTATTTCTGCATGTGCTGTTTTATTTAATAGTTAATAAAATATAATAAGTACCTCAGATGAGTGCAGGAAAATCAAGATTGTTAACTAAGTCCTGTTGCCACACCTTATCCCTTCAGGTGTTAAAAATTCTGTTTTATTTCTGAATTGCCGTTCAAAACACAGAAATAGGCAAAAAAAAAAAAAAATTTCACTGTTTCTCCAACTACCACAGCTGTAAACTCACAGGTGGGATGGTCTCTGGGGTCAAGGGTCACCTCACGGTTCACTACGATGTCTAGGTCTGATACCTTCCACGGTCCCGTAGGCTTCCTCACTCTATCGTCGTCTGAGGTGGTGCACACACACCGATCCAACCAAAAAACCCCACGTACACACATACACACACACACACACATTGACGATGGACAGGGGAAACAAATACAGGGAGTGGAGGAGGAAAGACATGACAGGATACAAAAGAAAATGTGTGTTAGACGGAAAAAAATAGTAAAAAAGGATGAATTCAAGCATGAAATCGGTGTGAGTAAAGTGTAAAGATGATTGTGGATGACAGGATGGAGTGGAACTTTCTGTCCCAACTTTCAAATAGGGGCAAGATAAGAGGTGAGTGTTACTGACGTGTTACATTAGAAAATTATGGAATAAATGAAAAGAACAGAAATTTGGAACTGACTAAGGCATCCATGGGTCCGATATTAAATATCAGTATCATGATCAAATCCCCAATCTGACCAAGATGTAGAATCTGCACAAATTGTTGTAAAACTCTCAGCCTTAACCTCTGTGATAGTTCAGAAAATGTCTGAAAGATGTGTGCGGATCGTCATCATAGCAACCGTCAGGATGTCAGCATCGAAGAATTGAAACACAGAGACTCACCTGATCTGGATCGAGTGTGGCTGATTTGAGCAGGAAGTGGGTGTGGTTTAAGCGTGTCAGGGGTCAAAGGGTAGCCTCCGTCCTGTCTCCCGGTCACCGTGGGAACTTGGATGTAGGGAAACACAGCTGCGACACGAGCAGAGGTGATGGGAACAGACTGAGGGGACGAAGGAGCGCTCATCCGCCCTAACTGTGGAGGAGAGAGAGAGAGAGCGGATTAAACAAAGGTCTGAGGCTTCATTAAATCTTTAAAGTATTTCATACTGGTGTAAAGTAAAATGTATCCTATTTATTTATTTATTTATTGAATAAAGGATTATTATTGTTGTTGTTGTTGGTTTTTTTTGGTGGGTTTTTTTGGTTTGGGAAAGTCCTCAGAAGTATAGTAAGACATAAATCTAATTTTATTTCCACACCCCAAGTCAGGAATCTAAAATCATCCAAGACCTCTGACACACCCTAACCAGGACAGCTGCTCTTCCCATCTGTGTGTGTGTGTGTGTGTGTGTTTAATAATATAACAGTGAGTCTGATTTCCATTTGGCCCCACAATAACTGTGTAAGTAATAAAACACTGTGTGTCATGCTGTTATAGTAAAATAATGAGTGACGCTGTGGTGTGATGAAGCGAAGTTGATTATTTTCTCAAAACAGTCGTTCCCTCAACACCATCTCTTTTTTCTTTCTTGAAGTTAATAAGACAAAAAAAACGCAGCTTGTCATGTTACCAAGAAAACGCAAAGCGAAAACTTAAAGTTACAGCTTAACCTCTGACACTGGAGTCTCCTTCCATAAATGTTAAATAAACATCTCCTTACAGAAAACTGTAAACTGTTTGTCTTTTTTTTTTATTCTGGTTATAGATTTAGTTTTAGATTCTGTTTTAGTTTTTGTTGCTTTAATATATAATATTCCCACAAACTGTAGCCTGTAAATCTGTAACTAAATTCTTTCATATCAGTGAAATAGTGATAGAGGAGTGTAAATAATATGGGCCAAGCCCAAGTCATTGTTTATGATTATTGTCGTGGTTACAATCGGTATCAGGGACAGTGATTTAGAACTTGGATTAAATTTTTGGGGATCTACGCTAAAGGGCTTCACGATGTCAGAAGATAACACCGAGTGTCTGTTGGGTTTTAACACACTGTCACACACACCTCAGCTTTCTTCCTGTAGAGGCGCTCTCTCAGCTCCTCGATGCGTCGGTCCATCATGCTCACCTCCAGGTTGCGTTTGTTCAGCAGGTCCTTGTGCTGCTGGAGTTTACTGTTCTGCTCCTGATTCAGCTTGTTCCTCATCTGAGGGGCCAAATAAGTCAACACACACATGCACACACACACACACCAGTCAAAGTGCTGTAGCATCTGTCTGCAGCAGATTTGCAAATGTTTGCTAATACATTAGCATGCTTGTTAATGACTAACTGAGCGTACTCTGGCTTTGAGAGTCCAAACACACAGCCTACTGAAGCCACTGCGTTTCTGTCTGACTGAAACTGTTTAATATTTCATTTCATATTTAACAGTTCAGCTGATACACTATTTTAATTCAACTTTATTGGGGCAAATCCACAGACTTGTTATATGTGATCAGTGGCTTGATGTGTGAAACATCCATTAATACAATGTGAGATGATTTCATTTTTTAAAACTGTGTTAGCTTTGATTAAAAAGAGTAACATTTACTCTTTTTAATCAAAGAGTGACATTTACAGTGGCCACGCCTCCTAAACTGGGACTGACAAAAACTGAAGCCACACCCCTTCTACTTGCTCTGACAGATGCAGAGGTTATGCCCCTTCACGCAACCTGACAGAGGCCACGCCTTCTCAATGTGATTAACAAGCACAGAGGCCACACCCCCTTCACTTGTAATTACAGACACTGAGGCCACACCCCTTTGACTTGGTCTGACAGACACAGAGGTCATGTCTCCTTCACTGGACCTGATAGACACGAAGGCCACGCCTCCATCACTGAGTCTAACAAGCACAGTGGCCACACCTCCTTCACTGGACCTGAGACAGTCCATGTCACCATCATTTAGACTAACAGGTGTAAAGATGTGTGTGTGTGTGTGTGTGTGTGTGAGTGAATGTGTGTGTGTATACCTGCAGCTCCTGGTACAGTTTGTGGAGCTCCAGAGCGCTGCCCCCTGCAGGCTGTGACTCTGTAATGCGTTTGTTTCTCAGTTCCTCCAGCTGCTGTGTGAGCTGCTCCACCTTCATCACGGCCTGCTGTAGCTCCACCTGCTTCTCCTGGAACAGATTGCTCACATGCTCGATCTCTGCCGCTACACACGTACACAAGCGCGCACACACACACACACATGCACAGATCAGAAAGTCTGAGTATTGTCCCACTGTTCCACTGTAATCAGCATTGTGTTTAGCATTATGCACTAAATGTGCAAGTGCATGAGTTGTTCAGCATCTCAAGCAGCCTTGCTGATGTATGGCACAAACAAACATAGTTTAGACCCAGGAAGGAGGCGTGGCCTAAAGCTTGACGTTAAAAGTGATTTAGATGAGTGACAATTCACATTTAATACAGACTTCAAAGTGGAACTTTATTATCATCAGCATCACCTCCTGATTTGTCGTACAATTCCATCCCTTAACTTCAGGAGGCGGGGTATAAAGGGGCGGAGAGATACCACAAACTGCACTGAGGAAAAAAGTGATGACAAGATGGCGGCCCCCGGAACATTCCAGCGTTCAGCTACAGTGTGAGGTTTTATTCGTGTTTAATGAAGTGTTGTGATCATACACAGGTTTCCGTTGATCAGCTTGCTGTAGTCCACTTGCCCCCTCATGGCACGGATTTTCTTCAGCTTGGCCTCCTGACTCTCCACTCTCTCCCTCAGCCTCTGCAGTTTCTCCGATTCGGGCGTGGCCGGGCCCTGATGAGGATCCTGCTGCTTCAGATAGCGCAAACGCTGCTCCTGCACACACACACACACACACACACACACACACACACACACACACACACACACACACTTAAACACTCAAACCCTGGATCCTAGGGCAGTTAATTAAAAGAGGCGTGGCCTTTGTGTATGATAGAACCAGTGAAGGGGGTGTGGCCTCTTTTTCTGTCAGTCACAATGAAGAAGGCACATAATGAAAAAAAGATAAAAACAGGGAATGTGTGTGTGTGTGTTTGAATAATGGAGAGAGAATGTTTTTTTGCTGACTCATATACTAGCCTTCTCTAGAATAAACCGACACAAAGCAATGACACACACACACACACACACATGCATTAGAGAATGAACAAAGCCATTTATATCACCACAGGATTGCTACTGCGGCTCTCACCATAAACACATATGCTAATGCAGCAATACAGATTCATAATGAGCACACAGACACACACACACACACACACACACACATTAGCACCACAGATATCTCACACTGTCAGCTCCACAACAAACACATTTGTATTTCAGCACACACTAAAACACTACTACAGTTCTGACAAAATACATTTCTCAAACAAGATTCTATCTTTCTTCACAAATATAAGAAAAAAAGATCACTGTAAAGCTTTGTGTACTGCAGAGCTCCATAAGTATTGGCACCTTTTATGATAAATAAGCAAACACCACTACAAACCGTTCCAAAAGTATTGGAACAGCAAAGCCAGTGTTTTATTTATTTATTTATTTTTGCTATACACTGACCACATTTGGGTTTGAGAGCAAAAGATGAATACGAGACGATAGATCAGAATTTCCAGATATTTACATTTAGATATGTTAATCTTCGAAGTCTATTATTATTATTATTATTATTATTATTATTATTATTACGGGTTTGTACCATGATACAGAATTTAGTTTAGGATTTAGGATTTAGCTGAAATATTTTCTGTTGGTCCCATTTAAATACACTGTAAAGTAATCCGTTTCAATGATAATAAGATTAATATATCAAGATAATAAATAATAAAGATTAATAAAATAATAAACATTAATAAATCCAGGTAGTTATGAGTCACTATTATTATTACGTCTCATTAATTATGGTCAAAATCAGGTGTTAGATGTTAATAGATGACACTGAACACTGAAGGGAATATAAAAAGAAATGACTCCATTTTAATTAACAATTTTTAAAAATTAAAAAGTAGAACGATGTAATAACTCATCATGTATGCGAATATACATAAAAATACATCTAAAAAATTGAAAATGGTCATTTATTTACCTGACAATCGATAAACAAATCGTATCCGTGAACGTTCTCGAGACTGACTGGTGAAGTTCTCAGATGAATCAAAGATCATATGATCTCCTCCTTCTCCTTCTCCTCCTCCTCCTCCTCCTCCTACTTTCCTCAAACTTCAGGACATTTCATTCACACACTTTTCATTCTGCCGCTTCCTGGCAGCTGCAGCTTTGTGCTGATGTAATTTCCTTTGGCCATGGAGTGAGTCCCTTCCTGCTGTTGTTTGAGACTCAGAGCTCTACACGCATCTCACACACACACACTGACCTAAAGCCTGCACGTACACTCACACACACTGACCTAAAGCCTGCACGTACACTCACACACACTGACCTAAAGCCTGCACGTACACTCACACACACTGACCTAAAGCCTGCATGTACACTCACACGCTAACCTCAGTGTCGACTCATGACACAGTGTCAGAGTGACGTACAGGAGAGAAGAAAACTCTCCCATTTCTAATACACACTCTGTTTACAAGCAAAACCATTTTCTTAGCTTTTCAACTACAGTTTATGAAAGTTCAGTGACATCATGACTGAATGGCAATGGCAGTTAACTTTTAATGCTTAACCATTAATGCTTAGTTCATGGCCATAAATTAAATAATTTAAAGTGATTATATTGTAGTTAAATGTGGCTCTTCATGTTACCACTTTTAACAGATGAGACGTCTGTTTTGATCCTAAAGCAAAGAATAAATCTTGAGACGATTGGACAGTCTATAGTTTAAAAAAAAAAAAAGATTGAAATGAGTAAAATTATCTGGCAATAAAATAGTACAATTTCAAGCTTGACCTGAGTTATATAGACATACAGTATATTCAGTGAGTGGCAGTTCTGACTTTGAGCTGACAGGAAGACTCAAATAACCACTCTTTACAACCGTGGTGAGCAGAAAAGCATCTCAGACAACACACACAACCTGTCAAACCTGGGCTACAACAGCAGAAAAGCACATCAGGTTCCACTCCTGACAGGAAGGAAGTGGAATCTGAGACTACAGTGGGTGCAGGATCACTGAAACTGGATAGCTGAAGACTAGAAAAACGTCTCCTGGTCTGATGACCCATGATTTCTGCTGCGTCAGT
Source organism: Pangasius sanitwongsei (assembly GCA_037576675.1). NCBI lineage: Eukaryota > Metazoa > Chordata > Actinopteri > Siluriformes > Pangasiidae > Pangasius > Pangasius sanitwongsei. Next base: position 26,660,684 of record CM075012.1, on the reverse strand, counting down.
ATTTGGCCTAAACAGCAAGAATCCGTGAATCCAGCACTTCAGGCTGGTGGTGGTGGTGTAATGCTGTGGGGAAAGTGTTCCTGACATATATTGGGCCGTATATGTATTACAGTTAAGCATTGTTTAAATGCCACAGCCTGTCTGAGTATTGTTGCTTACCATCTTATAATGGTTACTTCAAGCATGATAATGTCACAAAGCCATCTCAACTGGTTCCATGAACATGGTAATGAGTTCAGGGTACTGTACTTCAATGACCTTCCCAGTCCCCAGCTTGGGATGTGGTACAATGAGAGATTTGCAGCATGAATGTGCAGCTGACAAATCTGCACTAAATATGTCATGCAATCATGTCAGCATGGACCAGGATCTCAAAGGAACATTTCCAAAACCTCGTGGAATTCAGTACTCTCTTACAAAAATGTTTTGCCCGCATGGCTTATTGGACGAATCCTGTTCTAAAGACAGCTGAGACAGCGCCCTCGTATCACATGTCCGGGTGTGCACATGTCCGAATTCCCATGTGTGCATGTCTGTCTGAGATAAACATGGCTTCTTATAACACACACACACACACACACATTCCCACATGGCTCAGCAGAGCCAAAAACTCTTGACCTCCTTTTAAACTCCCAGGTTATTATTCACTTTCTCATCTTATTCATTCAGCTTTAGTTAGGAATTACAGCAGCACTCTACCAGTGTGTAAGAGAGGAAGCGTGGACTCGCCGCCATCTCAGACAAACACACACTCACACACAAAGTGATGTTCAGGTGTGTGTGAGTCAGACGGGACAGACGGAGCAGTGTGTAGTGTAAAGGTGATTACCTTTGCCAAGAGCTTCTGCTGCTGAGCCTCGATCTGCTGCTGCTGACGTACGGCCATCTCCTGAAGCTCAGACAGAGTCAGCTCCACACGCGGAGTCCCCATCTGCACACACACACACACACATCACGGGTGTGAGAACTGCAAGCAAAATGTACACTTTCAGAAGGTAAGATGCCAAACTTGAGGTTTGTATTAGGACATAAAACCAAGTTTCACTTAAAAAAAAGAAAAAAGAAATGAATTCCAATAAGAGTTGCATGGCAATTTTTTAAAAATGATTTAAAATTTCTTATTTTATTTTTTTTAATCAGTAATGTTTACCAACCAGCCTGTAAATGATGTGCACTGCACTAGAGGTTACTTACTAAATGCACTAAGAATAAAGTCACTACAATATTCATTGCATCTGTCATCTGTTAGTCGCTGCTGCTGTACTGCAGTGCAGATGTGAGCGTAAAACATCGAGGCAAAGGCCGGGAAAAAAAAGAGAGTCACTAGGAAAAGCCTGGAGAGAGGGAAAAGGAAGTCCTGCTTTTGTACATGTTCACATATATACTGTATACAAACACACACACACACGTTTAATCATAATCAGAAGTGAAATTGCCATCCTGTACCGCCGCAGTATGGGTCACTATGGTGCATTTAACACTCACTCGCTCCGTCCCAATTCTCAGAAACGCCTCAGTGAACACTTGCCTCCTTTCCTAAGTGATAAATCGGAATCTTATGCAGCAAATCTGAGTCAGGGCTTTAGTGTAGAAACCGCATTAACCGTGCCTCAGAGTGACAAGTCGATCGTTACGGGCTCTGTAAGCAGGTACCAACGACTGATTTACATTTATTTATCTTTCATTTAAAAAAAGCTTTTTATTCAACACTACAAATCTGTGTGTAGCCACACAGTGCATTATTAACTATTAAAAACTTACCAGTGCTTTAAATAAGGCATGTAGAATTCCTCCTATTTTAATATAAAGTGGGCGGGGCTAATCTCAGGGGCTAATCTCAGGTAGAAGAAACTGCACCCTCACCAATCACACAGTAACTTGCCCAAGATTATGCGTTACGCTTTGTTCAAGTCTGAGCAACCCAGAGGTAAAAACTAACTAGCGAGTGAAAGTGAAAGCTAAATTAGTGAGTAAAGACTAAACCACTGAGTAAAAGAAAACTTTCCACCCAAATCAAAGCTAATCTAGTGAGTAAAGTCTAACCTAGCTAGTGAAAGACAACTCGAAAATGAAACCTTTCCTAGCTAGTGAAAGCTAACCTATTAAAGCGTTTCTAGCTAGTGGAAGCTAAAGAACATGAGAAAGCTAACCATGTGACTGAAAACTAACTTTGCCAACTTATAGAGAGCGAATGCTAACTAGCGGAAAAAAAACAATCCGTCTACCATCCACCCATCCATCAGTCCATCCACCTACTCTTCTATCATCTACCATCCACACATTTACCCTTCTATTACCCATCCAACCATCCATCAGCCTTTATATGCATCAACCAAGGCACATTTCTATCCATCCATCCATCCATCCATTCATCATCCATCCACCCGCACACTCTTCCATCCATCTATCATCCGTCCATTCATCCACCCAGCAATTTCCTTCCATCCATCCAGCCATGCACCCAACTTCTATTACCCATCCAACAATTCATCCATCCATCCATCCACCCTTCCACCCTCCCTTCTATCCATCACCCATTCACCCAACCATTCATCCACCACACCATGCATCCACCCCCTTCCAACCATCCCTTTACCATTCATCTATCCCCCCCACCCCATCTCTGTTCCATCCATACATCTCTGCCTACCCACACATCCATCCACCCAGCATTCTGTCTATCCATCCATCCATCCATCCATCCATTTCATCCATCCAGCCACCTGTCCATCTATCCATCCTGCCACCCACACAACTAGTTATCAGCTGTTCACTTATCATCTGTTCATCCACCTCCTTTCCATTCGTCCATCCATCAGTCCACCCATTCATCCATCCAAGTGCGTAGTTCTGAATTCAGAATAACAGGATAACCTTTTTACTGCTGCTATCTATCTATCTATCTATCTATCTATCTAAATATTACCATAAAAGAGTCATTCAGGAAGAACTGATTCATTAGTGAATCATTCATCACTACATCACCAACTTAGGGAAGATTTATCTGATGCTACGCACCAAACTCTGAAACACACACACACACACACACGGAGCAGTGAGGAGCCCTGCAGGGTATTTACCTGGGCAGAGTCCCAGCTTATCAGACACGATCGCACCTCGATTTTACTGCATTGTCCTTCAGCTGTGAATTCCTGCACGGCTTGGATGTGCTTCCACTCCATCCTGACTGCCTCACAGGTGAGTCTTATCCCGTTTAAGATGTGTGCGTGCGTGCGTGTGCGTGTGTGTGTGTGTGTGTCAGCACACGTCCTGCAGTCCAGCGTAGAATCTCTGTGAGTTGAACTAACACTTTAAGGCTCTCACGTCACAGCCTGGTGTTTTTAATGAGGAGTGAAAATATGGCTCCTTTATCAGATAAGCACTTCCACTGCGCAAGTTTTTCCCTCTCAGAGCACATCTGACCTGCAAGCACTTCTCTCTCTCTCTCTCTCTCTCTCACACACACACACACACAGACACACAGACACACACTTCCCCACTCTCTCTCACACACACACACACACACACACTCTTTTCTCTGCAGCACCCCCCCCTCACGCTGCACCACAGCGCCACAGCTGTCTCGCTGCACTTAAAGGCGAAGCTGTAGCGCGTCACATGCGTGAGAGTCTCCACATAGCGCAGGATTTTATTACACCTCTCTTATCGACCAAGAGTCTCGGAAATGGGTCAAACAACCTTCGACATCTGGGACACGGAAAACAGGATGTGTGAGATCTGTTCCCTGATCAAATACATGCAATCCTTGACATGTCCATGACAAATCCATAATTCATCATTGTATATGAAATATCACTGCCTTCCAATCAGAAGGCAATTAGGCAGCAATTTCTGAGCTCCTTATTTTGGCCAAAATAAAACACAGGCTCTGATCTACCCTTCTTCAGTGTAAGGCTGAACTGTGGCTTAGTAATGTTCAGAATTAAATAAATTCAACAGTTATTGCAACTAATATTTTTAGCTAGTTACTGCATCTACTCAGCTATGGAATGGAAGGAATGCTGTTATAGTAAAACAATATGTTTTTTACCAGCTTTATTTCTCTTATACCACAGAATTTATCAACTACTACAATTATTTATTTATTTTTAAAATGACATGTCATACTTTTTATCCGTTTATAGTTACATTTAATGTTCCACAATACGAGTAAGTTTCTGTTCTCATTTACGTTATAGCAGCCATAAACAGTCGTTCCCTCACCAGCCTCTCTTTTTCTCTCTCTTGAAGTCCATAAGACAAAAAAAAACGCAGCTTGTCATGTTACAGAGAAACTCCTCTGTCTTGAAAACTCACTGACTGTTACAAAGTGCTGACACTGGAGACTCCTTCCATAAATGTTAAAAATAAATGTCTCCTTACAGAAAACTTCACCATGTCACCATATGATTACAGACTTTTTAAAATCTGTTTATGTGGAGCGTCTGTCGTACAAGTCCCTGTGAGTGAGGTTTCTATAGAAACGATAACGTATTAAAAAATGCTTCCCATCTTGTGCTCGCATTCAGGAAGCCCTCCTTAGGGGGCGTGGCTTTGGAGGCAACACTAAAGAGAGGGGCTGCATTTGTTTAGATTTAGCTTCAGCTAACGTCTACCAAAATCCACAGCAGGACATTTATCCTATATAGCATTTCATGAAGGTTTAGACAAACGTATGCCATATGAAACTGATATTCAGAAATTAAATGTAGTAGCTAATTTAACACGTTATGTAGCTAGCTTATGATATATTATTTTGCACAGAGAAAAGCCTTGCGCTAGTTATTTGGTTAAAATGCTGCCTAATGAGACATGCAACTTCAAAGCATGTGGCTGCAAAGATCCTATACAGAATGAAACAGCTCGTATTGTCTCCTCATGAACACAGACATAAAAATTCAGTGCTCTGTATGTAAACATGGCCTAGCCATGGGACGTGATTTATGATCCGATCAGGGCAGTTTATGTCCTGGAGAGAAAATAAAGACAGACCTGTAAGAGAGCTGTACGGCGTGTGGAGGGGACGGTGGGAGGAAGTCGCTTTACGATCCTGTGGAGTCAATCAAAGCCGTAATCATGCTGAGCTGGTTTTTTTATTCTCAGCGTGTTTACGGCTTCCATTGCTGACGTTTTCTCCCTACAGCTCCTCCATCATAACTCAGCCATGTCCAGGCACAACACTCACACTCCGAGCATTTACATATATATATATATATACATCTTACCCGTCTTCAACTAGCGCAGGATTCAAGCATCTAACATCAAAAAAGAAGACTGATATCACATGTAAGTAGTTTATTTACAACAAACACTTACTGGAGTTCTGAGGCTAAATTCCAAATGGCTTCTTTTCACTTTATATGCTCACTACAAAGGGTATAACATGATGCAGTAACCCTACATAGTGCACATTATGCCTGACAGAACGTTGTGTGAGATTCAGATCCTGGAAATACTGACTCCAATAAATGTTTGCTGGAAATAAAACAACTTACATGTGATGATTTACATGTCACTTTTCTTTCTTTTTTTTTTTTTTTAGATTTAATTTAAAAATTCATACATTCACAAGGAAGGAATGTGGATTTTTCACCTTCATACTCGTCACGTATCACACAACACGCTACACACTACATCCTTATTATTTACATCATCATTTATACCAAATATGCCAAATACTTCTAAGCAGAATATGAAAACGCAGATTTACACAGAAATATCACAAAAATAAACACTGCACCAAATAAACTTTGAACACACACCCAGTCTACACGTCATGTCCAGCAGCTGTCTCTAAAAAAACACCAGGCATGTCACATGGATTATGATAACTCTGGGTGGAGAAGTTCACGTTCTGTGACACAGCACTAAATATTACTGCAGTCTAAATATTATTACAGTCTAAATAATATTACAGTCTAAATAATATTACAGTCTAAATAATATTACTGCAGAAATACAGGATTTAAACAGTCCAGTGATCAGTGAAGCATTGCGTCTCATATAACCTGCATCACAGCCAACTACTGCACGCTTTCTGCTATAACCTCTGCTTACTGGCAAGAAAGAAAGAAAGAAAGAAAGAAAGAGGGAAAACAGCCCATACAAAGCTCAGAGAAGAAAAGAAAAGAAGAAAAGGAAAAAAGGAAAGACAAACACAAATAAATCACACAAACAAGCAAGAAAGAAAGAGAGAGAGAGAGAGAGAGAGAGAGAGAGAGAGAGAGAACAGTTCCATAGAAAACCTACAGAAGAAAGGAAGAGAAGAAAAGGAAAAAAGAAAAGAAGAAAGACAGACCAGCACAGAGAAAGAAAGAAAGAAAGAAAGAAAGAAAGAAAGGGAGAGGGGAAACCAACCCATAAAAAATCTCAGAGAAGAAAGGAAGAGAAGAAAATAAAAAAGGAAAAAAACAAACACAAGGAAAACACACGAGCAACCAAGAAAGCAAGAAAGAAAGAAAGGAAGGAAGGAAGACTAACTCATAGAAAACTCAGAGAAAGCAAATGAATGAAAATCAGAACGTTAAAGCATTTAGGAAACTTTTGGTTTAAGATTATTCCTAAAGCGAGGAGCATCGGAACTGCTTTCATTCTGCATTTTAAAGCCTAAAACACAGCCATCAGATTTCAGTCTCTCACCAGAGACGAGTGTAAATGCATGGAGTTAAAACATTATGAGGACAGAATCCAGATACATGACGTATGAAATAACCGGGAGCTTTACGCAGCAGGATGTAGTGACACACAGAACTGAAGAAAGTGGTGAGGAAACAAGGTAACTTGTCTGCACATTTCCTGACAAACTGAGGGAAAGTGTTTGTTATCAGTCGCCTGGAACGTCAGTCAAATTGCCTGCTTTTGTCAAAGTTCTCACCAGCGAGATGAAAAGATGATATATAGCATAAACTTTACGTTCATTCGTATTACTACAAAATATAAACAGAGGGTCGGGCTCGACAGGAAGTTGAAGTGTGTATGTACTGTATATACCCCATTCACAGAGAATCTGTCCATCCTCCCCTTCATCCTTCTGCTCAGCTGCTCTGATGTCTGTCTTCCTGAAGGACATAAGACAAAATTATTCTCATCTTTAAGTTCACTCTGACACCAAAGTGAGCAGGAGATCAGCTGAGCTACAAATGAGAACGTTCAGGAGGCAAAACTGTTCTACAAAACAAAATTTGTGGCAAAAGATTTACGAGTCTGTGGAAATGTACATCTGAAAGGAGTACAGCCAAGGACTCGGCCACAAACTCGCCCAAAAAGAAGTCCTCCTCCTTCAGCAAGACCTTGTGCTTTAGCTAGTGTGCTAGTGTTAGTCAGAAAGAAAGAAAGCAATGAAGAAAGAAAGAAAGAAAGAAAGAAAGAAAGAAAGCTTTTTTTAACTAAAAAGGAAAAAACATCAGAAGTTGGTGTTGGAAAGCATGAACCAGCCAATGTTCTTGTTCTTGTAAATCTGAGAAGTTTCTCTTTCACCTGATTCTAAAATTTTTTTGAGACCTCAATAACCTCAGCACATGTACAGGAGTTATATTCTATGTAGCATGCAATAGCATGTTTCTGCCAGAGAGGGCGACATTCCCAAATCTTACATCTTGCAGCATTAAATAAACCGTGTCTTTAATAAGAACGTAAATATCACACACAGTAATAAACACACTTATTCCGAGTGTATAATCTGTGTATTAATGTATTTCTTTAGTTTGTTGGTATCTTTATCCTTTAGACTCGAGCTGATCTTGCAGAAGAATAAATACACTGGGGACGTCTATAAGTCACTCAGATAAAAGCATCATGTCTCGTGACGTGAATGTAAATGTGAATGTAAATGTGCGGTTGTGTCTGATGCGTGATTAGTCGTGACTCTGTGATTAACCATGTGACTTTCCCTCAGCATGACAGGGTGTGTGATTACTGACCTTGGGTCATTTGTCTGAGCTGAAAATACACACACACCTCACTATGAACCAATCTGAGTGAATATATAAGTGTTTTACATTTCAACAATGTACCTTAGCTCTAAACATATGCAATGGTGTGTTTTTTGTATTTAGTATCCTAGTATTTAGCATTTTTAGTAGTTAGCATCTCGATGTTCAGTGAATAGCTCATGATAGCTAGCATATTAGTTTGGATGTGTGAACTGTGAGCAATCAGTGATATGTTTTGTGTGTGTGTGTGTGTGTGTGTGTAGGCCTTCGTTTTATCCGGTTGGTGCTTCCAAAGTTTTAAAATTGTGGCATAATTTTCTTCTATGCTCTGTAGTTATGAGTATGGATTAAGGATGGGCAAAATGGCAAAAATATTTTCACAGCACACAATATGCATCATGAAATTTAGATTTTCTAATGAACTTTCAGCAGAATAGTAAAATAGTAGAGCCATTTTTAAAAAAAAAAAATCATAATAAATGAATATTTAAAAAGATGAAGAAGAAATAAAACAGTTGGTACTAAATTAGATTTTAAGCTGCTTGTTGATGAGTAACAACGTGTACTAAGCTGTCATTTACCACAATATCGATATCATATCGTCACACTGCTGAGCTCTACTACAGACACCGAGTCACTCTCTTTCACTCTCACTTATCACTCCATCTCTCTCAATGAGCGTCCACATGAGACGAGGGGAAGTGACAAGCGCGTGCTTCTCACATCCGCCTCGGGTGGAAAGGTTGGGTCTGGTCAGTGGTGAGAAGACAAATCACACACACACGAATGTGATTAGTTACGCAACTCCAAGAGCCACACGTGTGTGTGTGTGTGTGTGTGTGTGTGATGGAAAATAGGCTCCTCTCCAAATAGGACAGAGCCGGAGTCTAAGCACCGAACTCAGAAAAGAAGTGTCAAAGACAAGAAATGTGTATCACAACCGCATCGGATTACTCATACACACCGTGTGAAATGTATCTGTATATGTATATAAAGAGGTCTTTATACATCTGAGCACACATCTACACTTAGGCTTCATAAATTTACCAAAGAGTTATGTGTGTGTAAACACAATAAAAAACTATTTTTCTTCTACATTTTGTGCATTTGCCTTCATGAATATGTAATTTATACCTAAAGAAGGTGGAGTCAATAGAAATGAATGAATTTCCCACCTGCAGTGTGATTTAGCTCAGCCTGAAATTCAATTAAGAAACAGAGACTATGTGCAAATTAATACGATGAAAGGCAGGTATTAAATATGCCAAGCGTGTTTTTGCCATTTGAAGACAGAAATTGCATTCATTTATTAAAGTTTTTGTCACAATCAGTGATCTCAGTATCTCAGTGATGACTTATTACTACTCAATAACTTAAAAATAAGGCTTTATATTAGATATTCACAGCATAGCATTTAAATAGAAACTGTAAAAAACTTTTTATTTTTTTACATTTGCTTTATAATCTGATTTGGTTTGACTTCTTATTGTACTTCGAACATTTTTAAAGCCACCTTGGCTTTTCAGTTTCAGTTTTTTTACTTTTCCTGGAGCCTGTTCGAGATCTGAACTAGTCACGTCTATCAAGAACAATGAGTGCATGCGGAAACCTCGCGTAAATAGTGTTTCCTCCCACGACTTTTCCTTTTCTGCAGTTATTCTCTGTAAATCACTCAGAACACAACCACTTTATCAGATCGCACTCACAAATCGGTCTCTTTACTTAGGATCTTTTTAAATCAGGGCCTCTGTGGTAAAAGCACAAAAGTGTAACACACATACTCACAACGACACGTTCAGTAAATACTTTCATTCGCCGGCCTGATTGTGCACAGCCGAGCAGATTGAATTTTCCCACATGGGGTGTAATGTTTATCTAGAGCAGGTGTGTGTGTGTGTGTGTGTGTTACTCACCCTTGCTGCTACGCTCGTTCTCATGTCGCAGGTAAAACTTCACCTCCTGCCTCCTCTGACCCCATTTCTGCAGGTACTCCAGCATCAGGTGATCTGAAGGTATCGCTCTCTCTGCAGCCGGAAACATCGGCCACGTTTACTTTACAATCTAATCTAATTAAATTACGATATTTAATCAGTTATCAAATACAAATACACAATCGCTCAGTTCATTCTTATTTATTATTATTTAACCTCTTAATACTCTCGCAACATTGGCAGTAGGAAAAAGATTTATATGCATTTCACAAATGTTATTTTTTACAGCCTCTAGAAAACGATTGAGATGATTATTAAAGTTAAAAGTGCATTTAGTGTATTATTATGTTTATAATGATATTTTTTAATAATAGTAGCAGTAGCAGTAGTAGTAGTATATTATCTGTATTTATTTGTTGCTGGTGCAACAAAACACATTTCCTTTTGTATATAGGTACATTAAAAATACCTTGAAAAAATACAATTTTATTTTTAAAAGTAATAACGATTTTAAAACTAATTTAATCATGCATCAATCAAACAATTTTTTCAAAAGATATGTTTACTAAAAAAGATGCCTGAGCAGATTAAAAGGTTCACTTAAAACTGAATCAGATCAGGATATTTAAATCCAGCTCTCATGTTCACACCATTCAATGGGTAAGGGTTCTGCGTAGAATCGTTAAGGGTTCCCCCAAAGGGACAAACCAAGGACGGTGCTAGAAGGAACTTGGATGGTTTTCCATTTCAGTTGTAGATTAACCTAATCATCAGGTGAATCAGGTGAAAGTTCTACAAACTTCTAACTTAGATTAGATAGATCTTCATAATGATCTGAATTCAAGACAGGAGAGAAATACTAAAATTAGAGGATGGTTGAGTATTTGTGATTAGGAAAGAGTTTTAATAATAACCTTTTCCTTTGCAGACTTGTACGAGGCGGCAGCCGCTCTCTCCAGCCTCCCTGCAGAACTCCACCACGTCTTTACACCGTGTCTCAGCAGTGACGGGAACCTCAGTCAGAACCTGCTCACTGGAGTTCAGAAACACGGGGATGAAGATCTATGGGAGGAAAGACAGGAGTGAGAATAAGAACCTTCCAGAAGAAATATAAATATGCATGTTCTGCTGTTTCTGTCCATAAATCATTTAAAATCATTGACACAAATATGAGTCAGGAGATTCTCTTCCTGATTGTCTGGTTATTTTTAATGAACGTTTGTTGACAAATCCAGCTGTCTTGATTTTGCACAACTTAACTGTGGGATTTGGTGAACTAATGAATTCTATTTCTGTCCAAAACATCCTGTTTCTTTTGGTGTACTAGTCTGGAAATCATATAACCTCTACATATAGGACTGAAATACACTGCAGATAGGACTGGCATGATATACACTATATGGCCAAAAGTTTGTGGACACCTGACCATCACACCCATATGTGCTTCTTCCCCAAAGTTTGAAGCACACAACTGCACACTGGAGCATTACAGTTTCCCTTCACTGGAACTAAGAGGCCCAAACCTGTTCCAGCATGACGATGCCCCTGTGCACAAAGCG